>CM035149.1:1505000-2000000 GCA_020205605.1 Panax ginseng | reverse complement strand
AGCCACATTTACAACATCCGAATAGAGAAAAAATTATGAGAAATGAGATCTTGGCGTATCTTGGGTTTCAAACCTCTAAGAAACATCCGCGTCATCATCGTTCTTCATCCTCCACCAAATGAGGTGCAAACTGGATAACTCTGCAAACTTTGCCCCGTCTTCGAGACACCGTCATGTTGTTTTGCTCTAATCATGAACCCCACTTCCTTCATATAGCGAACACTTTCGGAAAGTATTTGTCATTAAATAGTTCTGAAATGTCTCCCAAGACATCTTTGAGTGCAATTTGGATGGAGTACGCTTAGACTCCCACCAAAGATGTCTGCCTCGCCATGGAACATAAAGGTGGCGAATGGAACCTTCTGTTCCTCCGTGCATCCCAAGACATCGAATATCTTGGTAATTTGCTTGACCCATGTTTCCGTCATGATCGGATCTGGCTTTCCCTTAAATTCGGTGGTCCCAACTCTTTGAATCGCTTGGTCAGTGACAACCCGTGAATTACTATCATTTCTCCTCGTATTTTAAACACGAGTCTCCTCATCTCGATTTTGCATGAGCTGCAAAAGCTTCTAAACATCCCCTCGTTCATTATCTGCGCTCGGTGGTGTTGTTCACGGGAGGAACATTGCCACGACTGTTGCGTTCTCCTCGTTGGTGATCTGAGGCGTCTCCCGCGGTCTCATTTCCATTGTTAATATTCTCGAGAGACATTCTCAAATCTCATCAAAAAACAAGGGTTAATTAAGCAAATCAATATATCACATAATATCCCTATATCTTGACCAACTAACAAATAAGCTTAAGTAGGACACCTTAGCGAAGGATTTACTCGTCTCTCCCTCCTAGTTCTATTCCCCGATCTCCGCCAGGAGATCATATCCATAAGCTCGATACCAACTGTGGCGCCCCCAAAATAGGTATACATCACCCATCCCGAGTTGTCAATACATGATGCGAAACAACTACAACTTTATTATTACAACAATAAAATCGTGAGTTTGAATACAAATATTATCTTCTGACAATATCTATACTCAAATAAATCTTCATCACATTTATTGATACATTATTTTATAAAAATGGTGAGGACTACTAAACAACTCTCTCTAGAACCTTCATTCCATACCCCAGGCTTCGTCTTTCGCTATATTCTCGCCTCCGAGAAGAAAAATGGAACAAAAAGGAAAAAGGTGAGCTCAACTAGCCCGAAGAAAATATTATGACTAAGATAATATACAACAAATTATCGTTAGTCCTCAACAGGAAAAATCTAATAGAATACAATAGACAACAAGTTTTAAATCAAGATTCGCAGTGAAATAATAATTCATTAGAAGAGTTAAGTAGAGAATGCAAACTACTATCTTCTATGTATGAATTTAAAAGTTCATCGTCTATCTTTTATCCACAGTAACATAAATCAATATATATCGAATCAAATATTCATCTTTCCACTACAAAGCCAAAGATATTCATCACCGGTCATGTTCATCTAAACACTGCTCATCTTTGCACTACGACCAAAGATATTCATCGAATCATTCATCTTTGCACTACTGAGCCAAAGATATTCAATAATATCATCATTTAAGACTCGAGGATGATGAAAAATATTTTAAAAAAAAGCGAATCCAAATGAAACAAAATGACAAGGATTAAGGATTAAGGTTAAATGCTTTTGTTTTATCCATGTCCAAAAATACCTCAAAAATAATTATAGTGGTGTAAAATTCAAGAATGATCAAAACATGGATACAATCAAAGTTAGTATCCACAATAAATATTTTAGACGAAAAGGAAAATTTTCATTTTCAATGAATAATCTTTGTAGATTCGTGAATAGTATCGTATCGTGAATAATCTTAGTATCGTGAATAAGAACTCAAACACCAAAAGTTCCAAATTTGATAAAAATTTCAGATCAATATTTCAAAGATAATGATATTGAAGAAATAATATCATTACGAAAAAAAATAATATCCCTTACCTCGAAAAGATCGAGATTTACAATTTGAAACACCTGATATAAAGCTATGACTTGAACTTGCAATCGTATATAGCAATACTCAAAATATACTCAAAATACTCACAAGAATACGCTCGATAATATAGAGAGAGAAAATTTTATTTTCTGGTGTGATTTTCAATTCTAACCTAAGCACCCTATTTATAGGAAAATACTTAGAACACCAAAGCAGAAAATTTAATAAAATATTAATATATATATATATATATATAATCTTCACGCACACCTTTGAATCTGAAATTCAGCAATTGAACACATGCCTCACACATGCAAAAAATGTTTTTTGTAAAAAAAATATTTAAAACTTCAAAAATTAATTATTTTGGAGCTTGAACTTCAATAATTCATAATAAATAGCTTTTTGTCGGAAAATTCGAATCTCGCGACTTTTTATAGGAAATTCAATTCTCTCAACTTTACGTAAGAAAGGTTTTCCAAATTCCAAATGAAATTGGACCAAATCCACAAACGGGCAATTTTACAAAACCTAATCAAATTTCGATCAATAAATGGGGTCCACCGACATGTTTAACATGTTTTAAACATTTATTGCAACAAAATACTCTTCCTCCTCGTACTACTCATATATCCCACATTCGTTGTAAAAATATCACCATTATTATATTATTAAAAATATAATAATATATTTAAATAAATTATTTTATCGGAAAAAGATAAAATTTTAATTTTCAACAATTGTCACATTAAAATTTTCTCCATCTATATCCACATAAAATCAATATTTTTCTCATCATATGAATCAATAATTAATTATTCACAAATAATATTACGAGAATCACAATATTGATGACGAGGCGGCCTCCCTGGAAAGAGGGACTTTCCAATAAGAATTTCTCCTTCTTTGGTAGCAATTAGGTGACCAAACCTCTCTTTAGATGAACTTTCTAGACATTGCCAATAATGTTATCCAATAATATTATTCGAGATAATATAAATTATTGCTTCGATAATGAAAAATCTTGTGTAGTAATGAATTATTGAAACAACGGTAATATAAAATATCAACACACGAATTATTGAATCAATAAAATAAAATCTTTGAGCAAGAATTCTTTGTAACAATTATTGAGTAGTGTCTTCTTCACGTAAGAATCAATAATTGGTGCAATCTGGAAGTGTCTTCTTGTGTAACAACGCCAGACATTCTTGTGTTTAACCACCGGGTATTCCAACAATTAATAAGCGGTAACAACTACGCCAATTATTTTTAAACAACTTATATTTATCGTTTTCTTCCTCCAATCGCTTTCCGTTATAGGTTCTACACATGGTCACTACTGCGGCCGTCAATTTAATATTCCCAACAGTCACGAATATTCCACGACCAAACGAATATTCCTCGACAATAATGAATATTTTATAACCATTTGCTTATTTTGAAATACTTGCGTATTTTACCCATAACTATCCACATTAATCAAATCAACCCTTACTATTTCAAAATAATAATTAGAGGAAATTAAATTTTATTTATTAATTATTTGGGGTCTTACAATTTATATCCACATAAAATAAATATTTTTTTATCATATGAATCAATAATTAATTATTCACAAATAATATTACAGAATCACATTTATGACAACCAGGCCGTTCCTAGGAAAGATGGGGCTTTCCAATAAGAATTTTTCCTTATTGGCGCGCAATTAGGTGACCAAACCTCTCCTTAACAGAATTTTCTAGACATTGCCAATAATGCTATCTAATAATATTATTCAAATAATATGAATTATTGATCTGATAATGGGAAATACTGTGCAGTGACAATTATTGAAACAACAATAATATAAAATGTCAACGCAAAGAATTATTGAATCAAAAAATAAAATATTGAATATAGAATCACCGTAACAATTATTGAGTAAAGTGTCTTCTTATGTAAGGATCAATAATTCATCAATCATGTGCATCCACGCCAGATTCTCGTATTTTAACCACCGGGTATTCCAACGATTGTTAATTGAGAATAACTTCTGTTATTATTTATAAAAATTCAAACTTATCGTTTTCTTCATCCGATAATTATTCTGTTATGGGGCCCACAAATGACTGCGCCGTCGTACGAATATTCTCCGACAACAAGAATATTCCACGACCAAATGAATATTTTCCGACAACAATGATTATTTTATAACCACTTGCATATTTTGCAAAAATTTTCACATTTCACCCATAACCAGAAAAATATATCAAATTAATACCTTATTATTCACAATAATAATTAGAGAAAATTCGATTTTATTTATAATAAGTTGGGGTCTTACAACCCCCTTCTTATGAAATTTCGTCCTCGAAATTGACATACGATACTGTGTTTCAAAAGGTGAGGATACCTCGCTTTCGTTTACGATTCCAACTCCCGTGTCATTTATTCAATAAAGATGGTTTCTCCATAAAACCTTAACTTGTGGTATAACCTTGAGTGCGTAGGACATGTTCTTTTCCTATCCAAGATCTTAACAGTACTTCTTCGTGACGTTAAATCTTCTTATCTCGTTTAGTTCTAACGCAATAATATGGTTGGTTCTTTTTCACATATTTACGAAGTATGGATATGTGAAAAACATTATAAACACGAGACATACTTGGAGGTAATGCGAGTCTATAGGCCACATTTCCTATTCGGTCGAGAATCTCAAATGGACCAACAAATCGTGGATTGAGCTTTCTCTCTTCCCAAATCTCAGAATTCCCTTCCACGGTGCAACACGTAATGATACATGATCCCCAATATTAAATTCCACGTCTTTTCGATGAAGATTCGCATAACTCTTTTGTCGATCTTGTCTTGCTTTGTATCGTTATCGAATCATTTGGATCTTTTACGTAGTCAAATGCGTCTTAATTACGGTCCCAACAACGTTCTTCTCCCACCTCGTCAAAGATATCGGAGAAACGACACTTTCGTCCATCTGACGCCTCAAATGGAGTCATGCCTATACTTGCTTGATAAGCTGTTGTTGTAGGAGAATTCCACCAGTGACAAATACTTATTCCAACTTCCTTTAAAATCTAAGACACACAAAGTCTTAATAGATCTTCAAGGGTTTGAATAGTCCTCTTTGATTGTCCGTCCGGTTTGAGGATGGTATCTTCGAATCAATCGTAAATCCGCGCTTCATAGCTTTTCGCAAACTAACCCAAAATCGTGAAGTGAATCTTGGGTCACGATCCAAAACTATGGATCTTGGCATGCCATGCAATCTCACAATCTCATTCACGTCACGTACGCGAGCAAGACGTTCAAGGGAATAAGTCTCACGTATCGGTAAGAAATGGGCAGACTTGATTAATCTATCAACAATAACCCAAATCGCATATATACCTTGAGAAATTTTAAAAAGACCTGTAACGAAATCCATAGTAATGTATAGCTGAAGCCATAATTAGCTCAGCACCCACCTTACAAAGCCAATGCCTTGCTGCAAATCCAGGAAAGGGTAGGGTCGTCATTCAAACAAGTACATAGAATATGCCCATGGATATTGTTTTGGCTCCCTCAAGAGAATTATATCTATGACAGAAAATAAGGTTCTTTTGGAATATTCCTTTCTTATTTATTTGTTTTTTGAACATTAATGCCTAGTTGCTATGCCTGTGTCAAATCAAAATAAATAAATAAATAAAAACTACTTTAAAACTATTTTTTTTAGAAGATGAAGAAGGAAATATCTAAATAGCAATAAGTGCATCAGCAAATAAAATAATAATAAAAATAATAACATAGCAAATAACTGAAGCACTAATCCGATTTCTACAAGAGTTTAGCAATTACGTGAAGTTATAGAAGACTGAACCAAATCAACAAACAATAGTGCATAATCTACAGGTGTTCTAGAGAAAGATTGGCCTCCTCCCAACCACGACAAAATACTGCTACTTCTTTAGAACCTCCTTATTTCTGTTTTCATAGAAGTTTATCCATAGATTTGAAACCCAAAATACACTGACAAAAACTGCACTTACAATCACACACATCCAAGAAACCCAAGCCCACCTAGGAATCATACCATCAGCAGCACCACTTGCATAGAACACACCCATTCTATACACAAACACTGGTCCGAAAATCCCTCTAACAACTGTATAAAACCCATAAAACAGCGGGGACAAGAGATCATAAAATCTTGCAGCAGCATGCACATGGGATTTTTGGTATCCGACAAGGCTCCAAGTGTTCTGACAAGCACTCGTAACCTCGGCAAGAACAAGAAGAACAAGGATGGGAATTGCTCCATGAAGAATTACGTATCGACATGTCAAGAAAACGTAGAGCGTGGCCAAGTGGTGACCAATGAAAAGAACGTCACTTGGAAAAAATACCAAGTAGTGCAAGATGTCCATGAAAAAGTAAGCAATGCTGTATTCAAGCACGATGTTTTGGAATTGTGTGTTTGGAGAAGCAAAATTGAAATTGCCTTGTGAGTTGTTTATTAGCATCGAAAAGATGGCTAAGAGAACAGCAGGCGTTCCGTGAGCTAGAGATATTAAACAGCTTGATGCTTCAGCTCTGTGCTTTCCATTCCAATTTCGGAAAACAGTGAAGTAACCAAAGAGATAAATGATGAGAAACGCGAATATAAACGCAGGAAGTATTGTTGAGCCATAAAGGGTCCATCTATTTTTCTCCATGCAGGCAACCCACATAGATAAGAAGACGTTCTCCATGTATAGAGGGAGAGGGAGAGGGAGAAGGAGCAGAAATTCTAAAGGATTACCATAGGTTACGGTGTATTATTATATATAATACCAGATGCATTTCTTTTTAAAATATTACTTGGACTCGTTTATTGTTTTTTCCTTTTTGGATTGGGAGCAGGAATTGATAGTTGGAGAGTTCATTGATCGAAAAGAGAATGTACTACTGTGTGTATATATAAAATAAAGTGATAATTACTCCCTCCATTATAAGATTAGAGATAAAACTTTAAGGAAAATTTTGTTTTAACAAAAATATCTCCAACATTAACTACAATGATAGTACTCAATGTATCAAAAATAAATTAAGATATATTGAAAATTTCATGTCATTTTATATTTCAATATATATATCATTTAAAAATGGATAGCAGTACGAAGTATTTGTATTAATTAGGTTGTGAGCGTCTCAATTCTCAAATGTGCACGTTAAACACTCTTTTAAGCTTATAGAATATTCCTGTCCTTGTAGTAATTAAAAGTTACTTACGCATAGACTTGGCAATATAATTATTTAATTGTCGGGTCAATCCATATTAACTGAAATCAAATTGGTTGGTTAACTATATTTATTTATTTGGGTTGGTTAAAGTTTGGAACCATATTTTTAAAAAGAAATATAATTCCAACCCGGTTAACCATTTTTCGACCCATATTTTATTCCAAATCCAAATCAAAAGTTCTTTAGACCCATATTTACATATTCAAGAAGCTCAACCACCCATCCCACCCCACCCCCACCAAAAAAAATATATTATGTGATTATGTATACACCCTTTACCCCCCACCCCCTACCCCACCCACCCCCCCACCCCACCCCACCCCACCCCACCAAAAAAAATATTATGTGATTATGTATACACCCTTTACCCCACCCCCACCCCACCCACCCATCCACCCACCCACCCCCTACCCCCACCAAAAATAATAATACTATGTATAGTATATATTAATTTCATTTTTTAAAAATTTTGTTTAAAAGTCAAAACATCTTAAAATGGTTAATATGATTTTTAACCATTTCCAACCCACATAACCCATATTAAAAATGGTTAATATGATTTTAGTTCTTAAATAGAACCATAACCATATTTTGAAAATCAAAACCTATCCATAACCATATTTTGTCAAGTCTACCTACCTACATGTATGTTCGTATATTATACAAAATCAATTATTAACCCTAGGAAGAAAATGAGTAATTTAAGAAACGGCCTTCCAATGATGCCAAATGTAACAATGCAACGATGCCAAATGTAACAATGAACCCTTGTTTGCATACAAATACATATTTTTATTTCATTGCTATCTAAAGCAAAATCTGCCTCTATCAGGTTCCACCACCTAGATATGTAACATATACTATATGCTACCTGAACAACAAGCCACTATCAGTGGTCTGAACAAAGAGGTTTAGTTTGTTGACATTAATCGGACAGGATTCGCTGCAGGTCTATTACATCACCATTCCTCCATCAATGGTAAGCACCTGCAAGGCAGCATCAACGATCAAAAAGCTTGCAAGTTGCAAACATATATTAAAACTTAATATGCATGTAAAGAAGAAGAGATTGAAGAGCACAAACAAGTGCTAAAAAAATTTGTATTGCCATAAGAGTTGTGGGACTCAACATATTGGTTAACCTAGTTGTCTCTTTACCTGCTGCAGGACATAAAATGAATTGATGCTGGCTTATGATATTTAAATCTAAAAGTGAGAAAACCAAGTCCTCACTGTAAAGCAACATGAAATACTAACGAACCTGTCCAGTCATGTAACTGGCTGCAGGATTAAGAGCCAAGAACTCCACCAGTCCAGCAACTTCTTCAGGTTGTCCATACCTTCCTGAATTTACAGTAACAAATTGTGATTAGCATCATTATCTCAGACCTTCTTCATAACATTTCAAAAGATTAGTGCAGGTTTGCAAGTCTTTTTCAAATAACAGAAACAAGCAGCAAAGGGTAAAGTCGGTGAACGTCAATCCCCAATGAGATTTCTGAACATATCTAGAGACATTTGAACATTGACAGTCTCTAACCAACAACAAGGAGAGTCCAAAAATAGTTTTGATATCCGCAGATATTAGATGCCTTATGGTAGGCGCATCAACATGGAAACTTGTTAGGAAGCTAGGTCAACATATGAACATTAACCAGCATAAAGAAATTACTTTTTACATGTGAATATATATAGACATTAGAAAGATGACAACGAGGAGTAGCATGGTTGGAAAAAAGGAAAATGGTCCACGCAAATGAGTATAAAAAAGAAACTATAATCAAGTAAAGGAGAAGTAATCTACAATGGTTCACATGTCAATTGAGAAACAAAAAGAATCTGCATATGGAAACAAATATTTGAACAAGGCTTTGCTCAAAGAAAAAGAAATATTGTGTGTTCTCGTGTCCATATATATTGATATCTCACCCAAGGGGACGGATCCCAATATCTTTTTCTCCAAGTCTTTCCCAAGCTTAGCAGTCATATCAGATGCAATGAATCCCGGAGCCACAGCATTCACCTGGATGAAAAGCCATTATTAAATTTAATTTTCCTCGACTAGTATTAGCTGCATCTCAACGTGTGTCCTCTTATATAATTTGTGGACAACTCACATTAATGTTCCTGCTTGAATATTCCTTTGCCACGGCTTTAGTGAAGCCAATCACCCCTGCTTTTGCAGCACTGTAATTTGCTTGCCCGACATTTCCAACAAGACCAATAACCGATGTTATATTGATTATCCTTCCCTGAGAAATAGCAGTTGACAGTGATTGGAGATCCAAACCAGAACAGGCTTAGTGGCAAAGAACTCCACCAATTAATTCAAACTTTAGATAAAATGTAGCTCATCTTCAAGTTCTTAGCACTTGAGGGCCTTATATTAATGATTATTTTGCTTAGTGAGCACAGACATCAGGATAACATGCTTAGGTTACCACTAACTTAGCAAATGCAACCAGAAATAAAGCAAAGGAAAAATAAAAGGTTACTAGACAATAATAAGGAAGTCAAGTATGTTTCATTCAACCCCCCAATTTGAAGTATCTGAGATACAAGTTTGTTGAATGTAATCCTTTTTATTATGTACCCACTACTCACAGATTCCATGATAAAGATCATGATGAATTATAAAGGCTATATAAATTTTTTTTCAATGGTTATTGAAGTCCATTTGTCAATATAATCCCAACGCTTTTTCTGAACTGTACTCCTGCTCCCTCCACCCATGAGAAAAAGAAACCCTTACCACACACTCAATAATAATAGAGTTTCTTTTGGTTCAAGTTCTTGGACACCTGCCAGCCTAAATTACACAAGAACTGCAGTAATACAGAAAACTAAATTACTGTAAGATGCCGAGATGGGAATACCTTTTTCTTCTTCATCATAATTTTGGCTGCTGCCTGCAAAGAAACAATTTAGCTCAAATACAGATAAGGGATATAAGAACCCATGTCTTTTAACAGTCAGGATATTCGGCAACAGACCTGTGTGCATAAGAACACACCCGTGAGATTCAGATCAATCACCTCCTTCCACTGAGCTGTCTTCATTCTCATCAACAATCCATCCCTGGTAATACCTGAAATTATTACTGAAAATTTATTAGCAGACTAAATTACAAAGAAACATGAGACGGAAACGGGGTAAACTATTTGTAACCTGCATTGTTTATCAATACATCAACTGTTCCCCATGCATCAACCGCCTGTAGATGCAGCACTTGAAAATTAGCAGCGCATCTTTCAAACTAAACAACTAATAAAGAGAATATCTCCTCACAGTTTTGATCATTGACTCCACATCTGCTTCTTTTGAAACATCTCCTCCAAAAGTAAGAGCTTGACCACCAGAAGCCTCAATCTACAACGTAACAGTGCATAACTGATATCAATGATTAATATGATGACACCAATTACATGAACCTTTCTCAGCAAAAGAAATCACTACACACCATCACATATCATTGGGGGATAAGAATATATATCTATTTTATCCCTGATAAGTGTGATCATAATGTTAATTAAATTTGAACTGAACCAAATAGGAAGTTTGATGAGACAAGTGATTCCTGACAAAAAATGTGGGGGCAGAACCTCAGACGTAGGATCCTCTAGTTCTACCTTGAAGCTAGGTGGGTAGCATTAAATCGCCACTACTATTTTATATAGTACTAGTAAACCGGATCAGTATGTTTTGACCCTTTAGACAAGCTTTTCCTAAAATTAATAGCAAGTCAGGGTTTAGTTGATATATTTTACATTCTTCTACACAAAATCTAAATTGAAAATATTAGGGATAAAACTTATATTAAAATTTTAAAATTCATAATGAGTAACAAGATCTAAAAATAACTATATTCAAAATATTTACCTCTTTACAAACTTCTTCTGCCTCCTTCGATGACCTTGCATAATTAACCAGAACCTGCAATAAAAAGTTTGTGATCAAAAGTCACGGGATGGGAAGTTACAACTTACACGAGTTGTTTCCGGTACAAGGGCTTTCATGTCATCATGTGTGGTACCATGATAAACTACATGCCCAATATTTGGCAGATTGAGATGCTACAAGATACAACATTTTTATCAAATGAAGCAATTGCTGGAAATCTAAAGTGTCCCCAGCAATCATTTACCTATCATGAATTTCTGACTCATTTGTCTTGATATGTCCAGGAACCAATAAATAAAGGTTAAACAAATATAGTAATTAGCATATCCTTCTCCATACCGTAATTGGCCAAGCATCACTGTGCCAGGAAACCCGAGTTGTAAGAATATAGTGTTAATGTAAAGTTTACATTAGATAACCTATTTTTCTTTTTACCCTTTCTTTTTTGGGTTGAACAGGTTGAGTAGCAATAGCTTGAGATAGTCAAATTCACAACCAAGATATCTTACGTACGCCAACTACCTAAAATGACTGATTCAGTTAATTTTGCATAGAAACACCTAAGGCCATGTTTGTTTACAAATTTAACACTAATTCGGACTATTTTATTCCATGATGAGGGATTAATAGTCCTTTAAATAGTTCCATGGACTATTTTTTTATCATTTCCAAGGCTATTTATGAGAGATTATATAATATCATGATAAATGTGGGATTAATAGTTCCCTCCTTTTAATCTATCAAATGACTTTATGGGGACTAATAGTCCCACATTGAGGGACTAATGTGGCATAACTTTTGCAAACAAACATGGCCAAAGTTTCTTCTGTTGCATCCACTAGAATTCAAGTTGCAGATGACATATTGCTGACAATACCATCTAATTAGTTCATAACACAAGGAAAAATGAATTCTGGTCACTAATTCGCGACTGCAGAGAACAAGAAACGCATTTACAAGTATATCATTGTAGTAAACAACTTAAATGAAATATTGATTAGCGAAGAGGAAGCCTGTGAGATCTGACCTTACAACCAGCTTTTCCCAACGCCAATGCTATTGCCTTGCCAATACCTCTAGAGGCTCCCGTCACGACAGCAACAGGAGCTTCCACATTTTTTTTAGCTTCAACACTTGCTTGTTCAATAGTTGCAACCTGGGCTCTTACACCTACATGAATTGCAGTCATTGAATTCAGCATTTTTAAGGTATTAAAATAGGAAGTTTCTAACTTTTAATAATTATCCTTCCTAATTCAGAAAAATCACTCCAAAACCCTTCTAACAAACATTGGTATAACATTTGAAAGCCTAATTTTTGAAAAGGTTAAGAAGCTAGAATTTACCAGAGGAAACAAGAGAGCTCCTCGATCTACATTGGAAATTGAGGCTATGCTGCTGCCGAAGCTGAATTGATCCGGAAATTGGAGAAAATTTTCCAAACTGACAGAGTTTCCGTTCACTTCCAGACGAGATTCCGGCGGTTCTGAAGGCCACGACGGCCGATCCAGCAACAGAAGTAGCAGCCATGTGGAATCTCCGAATGGCTGAAATTGAAGAGAGAGAACACCGGGGAAGTATGAAAGTCGCCACAGAGAAAACGCCTCTTACATATATAAATATATATATATATATATATATATATATATATATATATATGGAGATTGGAGAGGCAAAGCAAGCAAAACAGAGGGAAAGTGTTTGATTTTTTTGCTTCGTAAAGTCCGAAGACTCTGATAGCAGCGATGTAAACTATGCCCAACGTCTGCATGACTTATTTACCAATTACTACCTCGTTTTTATTTTTTTCTTCATTTTTTCTCCTTTCTTCTTTTATCTTTCATTAATACTCCTTATACTTCACATTGGACTTTCCAACTGATTGTGTAGATGATGATTATTATTTTCAATAGTGTGAATATTTTCATCCGACGCAATTATTACGCAAATACTAAATTTGAACTGACACTGTAAATTCGATTATATTTTTAATTTTTTTAAGTCCAGCACCTTGCATATCCATTGTTGGCTATGGAACAACTCCGATGATGAGAAGGTAATTGGATAAGGTAAAATTATAAGAGTAATATTTTTTTTATTCATAATGTCGTGTTGTTATACCAAACGGACTTTAAATTAGTCTTTGGTTGAGTTGAGCCACGTAGAGATTACTTTTTTTTAAATCTTTCATTTCAGCAAAAATAATTTCTTTTATTTAATTTACAAATTTTAATAAAATGATTTTGTTTGAAATATTTATCGTCAAATTTATTTAGTAGTTGTCATAATATGTTATACGATTTGATAACAAATTTGTAGGCTTTAGCACTCTCTTAGAAATGAATACTTAATGCTGATCATACCAATAGCCCTCTTTAAAATCTTTGTATAGACCGAATTGCTCAACTCTAGTCGTTAATAAATGGAAAAAGAGATATAATATCAATATTAAGAATGTTAAGGGTAAAATAAGTGTAACATTTTTATAATAATTGAACATTTCTTTTATATGAGACAACATTGGAGGGTCCAATCGGACACATCCAATCGAGAAATAGTTAGGGGATAATCCACGACGATTAACGTGAAAATAATGATACTGTGACACCCCCAAAATAGGTCTACATCACCCATTCTCGAGGTTGTACATACAGCATGCGAAACAACTACAACTTTATTATTACAATAGTAAAATGCTGAGAGTTTAAATACGAGATATTGCCATCTGACAATATCCACATACAAATAAATCCTCATCATAATTATTGATACATTATTTTACAACAATGGTGAGGACTAGTAAACAACTCTCCCTAGAACTTTCATTCCATACATTACGTCTTCATCTTATATATTCTCGCCTCCCGGAGAAGAAAATGGAACAAAAAGGAAAAGGGTGAGCTCATTAACCCAAAGAAAGAATATTATGACTAAGATAATATACAACAAAATTATCGTTAGTCTTCAACAGGAAAAATATAATAGAATACAATAGACAACAAGTTTTAAATCAATATTCGCATGGTGAAATAATAATTCATTAGAAGAGTTCATGAGAGAATGTAAACTACTATCTTCTATGTATGAAT
The DNA here is from genome assembly GCA_020205605.1 of Panax ginseng. Lineage (NCBI taxonomy): Eukaryota > Viridiplantae > Streptophyta > Magnoliopsida > Apiales > Araliaceae > Panax > Panax ginseng. The sequence goes on along the minus strand of CM035149.1, from coordinate 1,985,762 downwards.
TTTAAAGTTCATCGCCTATTTTTTATCCCCAGTAACATCAATCAATATATATCTAGGATCAAATATTCATCCTTGCTTGACTACTGGTGCCAAAGACATTCACCAATTTGGTCATGTTCATCTAAACACTGCTCATCTTTTGACTACTGGCCAAAGATATTCATCGAAATCATTCATCTTTGCACTCTCGGCCAAAGATATTCATCATAAATCATTCATCTTTGCACTACTTTCTGAATAAAAATATTCAATAATATCATCATTTAAGACCGAGGATGATGAAAATATTTTTTTTAAAGAAACGAATCTAGTGAAACAAAATGACAAGGATTAAGGATTAAGGATTCGTACTTTTATTTTATCCACGTCCAAAATACCTCAAAAATAATCATAGTGGTGTAAAATTCAAGAATGATCAAAACATGGATACAATCAAACCTAGTATCCGGAATAGATATTTTGAGACGAAAAGAAAAATTTTCATTTTTCGATAAATAGTGTCGTGATAAGTGAATAATCTCAGATATCGTAAATAGTCTTGAGTATCGTGAATAAGAACTCCGACACCAAACGTTCCAAATTTGATAAAAAACTTCAGATCAATATTTCAGCATAATGATATTGAAGAAATAATATCATTACGAAAAAAATAATATCCCTTACCTCGAAAGATCAGTACTTCTAACTGGAATACTGGATATAGACTATATCTTGAACTTTCACCGTATAGCAATACTCAAAGTATATTCAAAATACTCACAAGAATACGCTCGATAATATAGAGAGAAAAAACTTGATTTACGGTGTGATTTTCAATTCTAACCTAAGACCCTATTTATAGGAAATTGCTTAGAACACCAAAAGCGAAAATTTATTATAATATTAATATATTTAATAATCTTCTCGCCCACTTTGACAACTGATCTCAGATCATTAAACACATGCTAGGGCTGCCCACACAACAAAAAAAAACGTTTTTATTAATATAAATATTTAAAACTTTCAAAATCAATTATTATTTGAACTTGAACTTCAATAATTCATAATAAATAGCCCTTTTATCGAAAAAAATTCGAATCTCATGAGTTTTATAGGAAATTCAATTCTATACAACTTTGCGGAAGAAAGTTTTTCCAAATTCTAAATGAAATTGACCGAAATTCATAAGCAGTGCGATTTTACAAATTTATAATCAAATTTCATCGATAAATAGGGTCCAATTTAAACATGTTTAACATGTTTTAAACATTTATTGCAACAAAAATACTCTTCCTCCTCAGTATACTCATATATTCCACATTCGTTGTAAAAATATCACCATTATTATATTATTAAAATATAATAATAGATATTTAAATGAACTATTTTATCGAGAAAAAGATAAAATATTAATTTTCAACAATTATCACATTAAAAATTTTCTCCATCTATATCCACATAAAATCAATATTTTCCTCATCATATGAATCAATAATTAATTATTCACAAATAATATTACGAATCCACAATATTGACAACCGAGGCGGGTTCAGGAAAGGGGGCTTTCCAATAAGAATTTCTCTCTTCTTGGCCTAGCATTAGGTGACCAAACCTCTCCTTGATGAACTTTCTAGACATTGCCAATAATGTTATCTAATAATATTATTCAGATAATATGAATTATTGCTTCGATAATGAAAAATCTTGTAAATGACAATTATTGAAACAACAATGATATAAAAATATCAACGCAACAATTATTGAACCAATAAAATCTTTGAATAAAGATTCACGTAACCATTATTGAGTAGTGCCTTCTTACGTAAGAGTCAATAATTGGTGCAATACTGGTGTCTTCTTGTCTGCAATAACAACGCGTGATTGTGTTTTAACCAATGGGTATTCAACAAAGGTGTAATTGATAATAACTACGCCTGTAGTTATTTTTAAACAATTTATATTTGTCATTTTCTTCTCCAATCGCTTTTTCCGTTATGGGGCCCACACATGGGCTGCTACTATCATGCGAATATTCCCAAGACGATTTAATATTCCACGACCAAAACGAATATTCCCGAAACAACAATGAATATTTTATAACCACTTGCTTTATTTTGAAATATTTGCGTATTTTACCCATAACTATCCACATTAATCACATCAACCCTTACTATTTCAAAATAATAATTAGAGGAAATTAAATTTCATTTATTAATTATTTGGGGTCTTACAGATATTATCAGATAAAAATATCACATAATGCTCACATAATGTATAGGGTGCTATTCATAGATTTGTTGTTGACATGGTTCACTTAACAACAAATACATGTGTGCCACTCATGCAGTATGTGAGCGGTATGCGATAGTAGCATTATTGTTAACGTGACTTCTCAAATAGTTCTATCTGTCTTTTCAGTGTCCGATCACCTCTTATTAAGTTGAGTCCTTATCGAAAATGAGTACCGACTCGAAGACCTTTTATAATATGTTATTAATATTTTCATATAGTCTTCTCTCACATGAGTTCTAACTTCATATAAAAAGAAACTATGTAAACAAATATAAATAGTACTCACCTTTATAATATAAGCCTGGCTTGAGTGTCCATATACTAACATGGATCCGGTTAGCATGGAGTTAATTTTTTGGTAAGTTGGTCAATTGGCCAATAGAATACTGACACACATACAACCCCACATGCGTGTCAGTATTCTATTAGTCAATTGACCAACTTACCCCAAAATAAACTTCATACTAACCACTTCCTACTAACATGGACAATAAAAGTAGTCTTACTACTTGCTTAAATACTCTTAGAGTCTGTTTGACAACGACTTATTATGACTTAAAATTAATTTATAAGTTATTTTACGTTTTAACTTATAAATAAAAGTGTTCGGCAACAATTTAATTTAAAAATAAGAAATTGAATTAAAACAAGATATGAAGGTGTTCGGCTCATAATGACTTATAAGTTAAAATATAAAGATTACTAAAAAGGTCATTAATAAAAAAGAAGGATAAAATAAACATTACATTTATTCAAATTAACTTAGTTTAAAATGGCTTATAATTTATTTCAAAATAAATTATAAATACTTACTTTTTTTAATTTAAGAATTAATCTATAAATAAAAAAATAAATTATTGTCAAAGAATAGTTACAATTTACAAATGAATTATAAGTTTACAAGTCACTGTCAAAAAGGTATTAATCTAATCTACTCAGCCGCATTTTAATAGTGGATCAGAATAAACCCAAGTTAAATTCGGCCTAATCAAGAAAACATTCCTTATGTACGTCGAACCTTTCTGAAGTCTAACTGGACATTACTGTAATTATAAAATGACAAACTAGATAAAAAAAATTGATAGAATAAAAAATAAAGAAAATAAAAGAAGTTGCCAACTGAAAAAAAAAGGAAAAAAAATCAGCAGTGCAGAGAAAAAATGGAAGCTTGCAGATGAGGAAAGAACACGCAATCTCTGAGCAAAATAAGCTTTAGCCATTGTTGTTTATCTGATTCCTCTTCATTCCCATTTACTTTATCTATCTTTAATATTCCTATCTATCACGCGAAGTGGAAGAATGTTCTTTTAGGGTTTCTGCAAATCGACACACCGACATCCCCGATCTGCTTCGTGACTAACTTAAATGCCAGCAGATCCAAGCTCCTGATTCATTTCTATCTGCATTAAATCACTCTTAGAATCGTTAAGTATTCGAATTTGAGATCAAATTCGTGCTGAACGAGCTGTTCATTGCTTGTCTGAACTCGTTTGACTTCGTCTACGGTAAGTCAACGAAACTGTTCTCTCTTTGAAATGGCGATTCTGCACGTGTAATTCAAAAGTTGAACAAGAGCTTTACACTGTTAAGAAGTTAAATTTGACTTGAATTGGGGTTTAAGTTTATGTAATCATCACTGTTGGGATCTCAGTCTAGGGTTCATTGAATTATACTGCCAAGGAAGGATCTTGAGTTGGAAATGGTCATGAATTGGTTCATGTTTATTATGGTTTTCATGGCATTGCATTGTAAGTGGGTCGGAGTTTCAGTTGTTCTGGTCTTTAGATGTTCAAGGTCAAAAGTATGCTATTCAACATAGAATTTGACTTGAATTTCACTTCAGTGGAACTGATATACTAAACTTTAATCAAACATTGACCATCTTTCTCATGGTAAGTCGAATGAGTTTGTATTTGCTTTAGTTGTATCAAATACTTGGGATGGGCCTGCATAGGTGGAGCTGCATTAGTTTAACAAACCGACTGTATTTTATTGTGGAACATGTTTATGTTGTTTAGAACTCCATAGTGTTTGCCTTTTTTTATCAGGTTTGAGTTATTTATGTTGGAAGCTGTAGCCTGACAAGTTTTTGGGGTTTCAGTGATTTGCTGCTGGAATTTGGGTTGCGCCCATTTTTGTTAAATGGGAGTACAGGAGGTTTAAAGATTTGTTTGGCAAAATTTGGGTGGCGCTGATGCCTCCTTCTCCGGCCATGAGACGCTCACCTGGAAGGGAGCTAAGAGCGGATAATCACAAGAGAGGGCGTAGTCTTGAGAGTGGAATACTCTTCAGAGAGAAAGATGAAGATCTTGCTTTGTTTAACGAGGTGCAAAGCAAAGAGAGAGACAATTTCTTGCTTCAGTCAAACGATGATTTTGAAGACACGTTCTGTAATTCCTAATATCAACTTCCATTTTGAGATTGTTTTATGAATTGTTTTGGTCTTTTTGTTTGAACTCTGGCTAACAGTTGTTTCTATTTATCTCTGTCTGCATGTGCAGCTACAAAATTGAGATACTTTTCACATCATAAGCTTGGAATATCCATTCCTGTCCGAGGAGAGAGTAGTGACCTACTCAATGCCCAGGGGGAAAAAAATGATTATGACTGGTTGGTCTTTGTTCTTATGCTTATACTTTATGATGTGTCATCATCATTTAACTTTTATCTACGAATTCCAGTGAATAAGTGGAAAATTGGTCTCTCTCTCTCTCTGGCGAAATATTTAATTCCAAGTTATGTTAATTAGTCCCTTTGTCCCATTTTATCTGTCTGTATTAAAGGTTTGAGCATTTTAAGGTAAAATGTCATCTTTACCCTTTAAGGACCGCAAATATATCCTTAAATAGAAGATACAAGTTTTTGTGGGGAATTTGAGAAGTAAATTGTATAACTGTTTTATTTTCTAAAGAAAATCCATTTCAAATGGAAGAAAAGAAAAAAAATGAGGCGATTGTTGAATGAGTTCGGTAATGCCTTGAAAAAGGACTTTAATTGTGTTATTTTAACAACAAAAGATTTGTTATAACTAGGATCTAAGAAAAGTAAATGATTTTGAAATTTTAAATACGTATAAAAGGTACATTGCATGAATTCAAAAGCTGACCTTTTATTTTTCTAATTGAAAGATAAAAGATAGATTTGTTTGATTGATCAGTCCTTCGTTACAATGAATGCAATACACTTATTTATACTAAAACAACCAGTACTACCTAGGAAAACAAATGAATCCTATAAGGACAAGTGTCCAACCAAGGAACTGCTTAATAACTAGTTGAACTAATTTATCTCAACTTCCCGTTGGGTAAACAAATGAATGCACAAGTGTCCCACTAAGAAATTCCCATATAACTAATTGAACTCTCTCAACTTCCTATTTCAAATTCTTTCGCATCATTGACTTGTAAATTCAACTGTAAATTCGAACTTAGACTTGAGAATTCCTCAGTTCCATGTAAACCATGCAATAACTTATTCAAAGTCTAATGGGCTGCCTCCATTTATTCTTCTTGCTAGGTCCATGACCTTGAACCAGGTATACAACCATGTCGCCTTGGCCAATATATATATAATATATAATCTCAAAATAATTATTTTGGGCCTTAGTGACATTGTTAAATGTTGTATTATTGACAATGGAAAGAGGCATGATTTACTATATAAGGAAAGGGGTACAAGTAAAATTGGACGAAAAGATTGTTTTTTGTTGATACAGGAAGTTGAGTCAGCAGCTTGCCATCTTAAAACTGAACTTTTAAAGCAAAAATGAATGCTTTTCATTTTGTCACTATTGTTTGATATATTGGTCTCAATAGTTCTCTGGTCTGATCTTTAATGTAATTTCTGGTGTCCTTGATTTGAAGGTTATTAACTCCTCCCGACACTCCTCTCTTCACTTCTCTAGACGATGAGGCACCACCACTTAATCTTTCACAGAGGGAAAGACCTCGAAGTCAACCCATTTCGATCTCAAGATCATCCACGGTATCATGAATTTAATTTAGTGGGTTAGATATTTGTTGATTATTTACTTATAATTTCCAATGGCTGTTTGAACACTTTTAGTAATGTCTTTCTTTTCCTTGCTATAATAATACTCTAAATGCATGTCTAACCACAGATGGAGAAGAGTCACAGAAGTAGTAAAGGTAGTGCAAGTCCAAATAGCTTAAGCCCATCTCCTTGGTCTGGCAGTAGTACAGTTCAAGCGAGAGGCAGGGCATCTTCAGCACCTCATTCAAGTCCAACCCCTAGTTTACGGCATTCTACTCCTTTGCGCAGACCATCTCCACCACCAAATAAACCCTCACCACCAACTCGAAGGTCAACTACACCAACGCCTCGACGGGTGAGTACAAGTTCTATTACTGTGGCCTCTTCAGGTTTAAGAGGTATCTCCCCTGTCAAGGAAAGTAGAGGGAACTCCGCCTCACCAAAAGTAAGGGCCTGGCAATCAAACATTCCAGGGTTTTCTTCAGAGGCACCTCCTAATCTTCGTACTTCACTGGCTGATCGACCAGCATCATATGTGAGGGGATCCTCACCGGCATCCAGAAATGGTAGAGATTCTTCCTCCAAATCTAGAAGGCAATCAATGTCTCCGACTGCTTCTAGAAGTGTGAGTTCATCACATAGTCATGACCGGGACCGATTTAGCTCCCAAAGTAAAGGTTCAATTGCATCTTCTGGTGATGATGATGTAGATTCTCTGTTATCCATTCCGGTGGGCAGTTCAGACCGCTCCTCAACAAGGAGGGTTGGTTCACTTCCAAATAATAGAGCTCCAGCATTTTCCAAGAAGCCATCCAGAACAGTCGCCTCTTGTTCTGCTCCAAAAAGATCCTTTGACTTGGCACTTCGGCAAATGGTATTTTACTATCTACTTCATTTAAAGAATACTGATTTATTCCTTGTTAGATTAGTTTGTGAACATTAATGGACCTGCAAAGGACGAGAAATATTAGGAACTGTTCAGTGTTAAGCATTGAATATTTTAGTAACTAATTCTAGATACTTTAGTTGACTTGTAATGATAATTTACTATCTTGGTTTTATACCACTTTGAGAATCCGTCCAATCCCTCTGGTATAGGAAAATTGGCGGGATTTGGGTGTGCATAAATTGGTTTGGTTTATATGGGTCAAGTTTAAATGGGTTGAAAATTTAGTGGGTTGTAAATGGGCGGTCAGAAATGGATATGGGCTAACCCATATATATATATATATATATATATATATATACTAGCGATAACCCGTGCCTGAAGGCACTGTATAATTCTCAAAAAAATAAAAATAAATTATGAAAACATTCATATCTAACTACCCAGTCATAATTAAATACCAACTTGTGACACCCCCAAATCCCGGTAATTCATTACCTCAAGATTTGGTGTTCACTTAATCAAAACATTCATATCTAACTACCCAATCATAATATAATTGAATAATAAAACCTGCCCATACATGATTACATTAATAAAAACAATATCTCCCAGGTTATCTAACATTTATTACAATCATCAACAGAACTTAAAACATGATCATAATTAAATATATTACATAAGCTTCATAAATAAAAGATAAATTAAACGTTGTCGTCTAATCAAGCACTTTATCATTGCCCTTGCTTGTAGAAAGCTTTTCAAATTTCTTAACTTCATCTGCATTGTTTTGTGCAAGAGTGATCAAACAATTGCCCACAAGAAGGATAATATACAATAACGTTTTACGAATGACATTAACTGAGCTTTCAATGGTAAGATGTTATTACCGGAACAATAAACTTTAATTTAGTAACTATGAGTTCAAAGGAATAATGAACGTTAAGTTAACATTAGATATCAACATCAAAGAATACACTGAGGGTCACAAGACCACGAACTATACTCTAGGTTTCAAGTATTTTTACTTTAACCTTTAACAGTCTAAAAGACTATAATCATCATCTATGTCCTAGGTTAACAGGTAATTCCACTGTAACCTTTAACAGTCTAAACGACTATATGGACCATCATTCTGTACTCCAGGTGATCAGTCCTTTGTACTATGTATTGCGCAAACATTTAACGCTATTGCGTAGTTCTAAAATAATCCCCTAATATAGGGTTGTTCATCTCAGCTTAGATTATCAGGTTTCGAACCAAATAAAGTTTGGTTGAGAATTAACTTCAAAGGAATTCTAGATCTTTAGAATGCCCATCAACCAAGTACTGGTTGAATCAGATAGAGGCCAATAACTATTCAAGAGTTGATTATAATATCTTCATGAACAAGGTATATCGATGAATCAATAAGAACTAGAGTATTAACAGTTTCTAAATTGAACAAACGTTATCATCGACAACATGCTTTCAAAATTATGTTAGTACATAAGCAAACCAAATGAAGTTTGGTTTGGGTTGACTTCAAGAGTAATTTAGAGTTTAGAACATTCATCAACTAAGGATTAGTTGAATTGATAAAGAATCGCTAGGCAACTTAGAGTTTGGTACAATAATGTAAGATAGTACAATGACATTGGAGAACGAAGATTAAACAACAGTTATTAGTAGATGAATAAACACATTTCATACAACAACATTGCAGACTTTGAATAACCAAAGTAATCTCGTTTGGAATAAAGAAATAAAGATTAACTAACTTGCTTCAACAATAAATGAGGGTTAAAGAATTCGCATGACAATAAATCGTTAAACAAGAGATTAGAGTTAGAGAATTTGCATAAGTATAACGTAATAGTGAAAAGTAACATTGCTGAATAATATAGTAGCAAAGGTTAGGGAACTTGCCTCTTGCGTAAGCTATACAATTACAATTCACGTACCCCAATATCCTACACATACCATTAGGAATATCACATCAATTAGCTACATAACCTCATAGATTTATTTCTCATCTTAGTTACGTTATAAACTTTAGTTTAAGGTCTATCCACAATACTAAACCACATAACACGAATCTGAAAACTCACTAACACTTACATAAGACTTTTAACATCTAACTCACATTTTCAACTCTTATTAATCAATACTACACTTCTCTTTAATCGAACTTGAATTTCAACCAAGTATTTAAGTCTTCCTAGGATTCTATGGTTTTATATTAATCACCTTCCATATCTTAGTGCTCATTTCAGAAATCACAAGTGTTAACATCACAAGAATTATTCACCATTCATTGTATAAGCTAAGTTATAACACAACACGTTCATGACTTATAAATCATTTTTATAACTTTGAATTTACAATCTACATAACACAACTTTGTTTAACCTTGTTATTACATGGTTCTCACATTAACCTAACATTGAGCTAAGTTACATTGAACGACCAAAGTGCAGACTTCACTGCTCGAGATAGACACTTTGGCGCTTGGTCGCTACCGGTTTTATCTTGGGTGGTGGTTACGGCGCCGCTTAAAGACAGTGCCCGCGCTATGCACAGATTCCAGTTGCAGAACATGGTTACGGCAGTTTTCTTAAGCCAACTAACACGAATTTGGTAACACAATCAACCAAGATTTTGGGTATAAAGTTAATCATCATTATGATATAAAAGAAAAGGTAAGAAGCTACTACTTTGATACACATCTCATCTGGTGAATGTCATTCATTACCCACTTCATATGGCCATGGGGTCCATTACACAAGTCATCAAGTATTGTCCAGTAAGACCTGCCACGTATGCTTGGGAGAATGCTAAGCCAATTTTGCCTGCCTGCCCATCTGAAAAGAGACACGTGTAGTCTGAACATGGGCGTGTGGTCTGAATAAGCAAACATACTGTAGAGGTGTGTCCTTTGCATGGTCTTTTTTTTTTAAAATTTTAGCACAAGTATAGATTTTTGTATGTATGAATTCCTCACATTCTCTGCAAAAATCCCATCTTTTAGTTTCTCTCTAAAATTTTATAAATCTTGAAATTTATGTCACTTTCTACATCTAATTTTTATCTCTATCTCTGTATGCCTAACATAAATAAAGTTCTCTCTCTTTAAAATTTTATATCACTTTCTAACTCTAATCTCTCTCTCTCTCTCTCTCTCTATATATATATATATATATATATATATATATATATACAAAACATAAATAGAAATCATGAAATGAATCAGACAACAAATCTGAAATTCTAAAGTCTGAACCTTAAATTTATTGATCAAATTTGATAGATTCACCTTCTGAAACAAAAAGTTCTGGCCTTGGAGGGGATATTACCAATAAAAATAATATATTTGTAATTAGAAACTTAAGAATATTGTGTCATTTCATATTTTCCTTAGAAAATTTAAAAGAAATTGGATACACCATATTCTTAACAATGGAATCTAACAATTTTTCAAAAGCATCTCTGATCTGTAAAAATTGCATTTATCAATGATTCAATTACAAAAATAACACAAAAAGTTCCTCAATCAATGGCACTTGTACAGAGTTTTCCAAACCCTTTGGAATCAAATACAAAAGGTGTATACAGTCAGATATGTTATGACTATTATGATTAGTATTTTTAGTTACAAATAAATATTGTCTATCAGCTGGACATTGGTGCAATAATTTGGCTTGACAACTTTGAAAAATCTGGTATTAGAGCATTGGCTCAGGTGGCTAGGGGTTGGGCTGCTTTTGGGTTCAAACTTCGTGAAGGCAAACTGAAATAGACGAGAAATGGAAAGTGGGATGATATTAAAAGGGCTGATCAGATTCACCAACTTTTGGGAATGATGTCGTTAAGTTTTGCAGATGCTTATTGAGCTACCAATGCACTATGCATTTGTCTATTATCTAAATGTATATTGCTGTTAACATGTTTGTAGGATCATCGGAAAAGTCCACAGAATATGTTCAGGCCACTGTTATCTAGCATCCCCAGTTCAACCTTTTACGTTGGGAAAACAAATGCTGCGCAGCGCACCATTATATCTAGGAATTCTTCAGTCACAGCTAGCAGCAATGTAAGTTCTGATCAAGTTACTAGTGGTGCACATGATACTGAAGGAAGTGAGCAAATCCAGGAGGATGTAACTAGTGCATGTGTAAAGGCTCCTTATGTGGATGCCCATGATGAAGCTTTTCTCTTTGATAAGACGGATGCTTTGAATGAAAATATTGGGCATGGAACCCAAGATGAATCTCTTAGCTCTCAGCTTGGTGAATTAAATGGAGGCCGTACAGTTGACTATAATATGGATGGCTTTGAAAATCTCAGTGACCATGATACTGCTATGGCAACTGCCACTACTTCTGAAGCTTTGGATGTAAAGGGTGCTTCTTTGGATGTTGATGGTTCTGAAGAAAACTTAATTTGTTCTAAATGTGGACGTACATATCGTACCCTTGACTCAATAGAAGGGGACTTGAAACTTTGTCCTGACTGCTGTAGCTCAGATGTGTCATTGACTATCGACAATGCAGTGACAGCCACAACCGTTACTGGGAACAATTACCCTGGAGTGTCTACGAAGATTTTGGAACAGTCAGATACATTTGATGCAGAAGATCCCCTCATAGCTGCTCCTGAATCTCCAGGAGTGACTAGCGTGGCTACATCAAGAACCATTCAACATGAAAATATTATTAAGGAAAACCATACTTCCTACAGTGAGCCAATCTGGAATTTCTTGTCCACAGATTGCCTTTCACGGACACTGGTAGAAGAAGGTAATCAGAGGCATGCCAACCAGCAAGTAGTAGGTCAACCTACTGTTAGCTTTAGTGTACCTGATGGCGATACTGGTGCTCAGCAAATGCAGCAATCTATTGATTATCCAATTACAAAGGTTGATGCTCCAGAAGGTGCAGGCATTTCTTTGCTGCTAAACAGGTCAAGCAGTGGCAAGGGTGCAGTTCTCCAGAGTAGGTCTTTTACCGCCAGTAGTATTTCTTATGATGATCCATCATATGTGAGAGACAGTACATATAGCTTGAGAAGCTCTTATGGGCATGGCAGTGTGTCTGCATCATCTTCTGTTGACTTGGGCTCATATAGACAAACAGAGACTCGTGTTCAACGACAGTTTAGTGGGAGAAAATCTGACTTGGAAAATTACAGGCATGACATGAACACAGCTCACCGGCGAACTGGGTCATCTTTATCCGTAACTTCGAGTCTTACTTTCCAACCTTTAGGTCTTACCACAAGCATGCATGAAGAAAGTTTTGACACACCTCTTTCCCAAGTGCAAAATGATGTAGATGTAAAATTGATAGCTACTCGAGAACAGTTGCAATCTTCAGAAAATATGAAAGAAGATGATGCATGCACAGATGTTGAGAGTAACTATCAGTGCAGAACAATGGATTATTCCACGTCAGAATCGTCAAGCCACATACGAAACATGCATCTAGGGCACAGTCCAGTGACTTCATTTTCGAATTCCGAAGAGTCTTCCTCACGTGAGAATTGTGAAGACCTTACCAACAATAGGAAGAATGTTGGGGATGTAGAAGCATCAGCTATTCCTCCAGAGTCTTCTATTGCAGTGGAAGGGACCATGCCGAGTTCTTCTGTTGACAGGGTGAAAGATGCCGAAGTTACTTCCCAGAGCTCATTGGATAAGATATCTAAAATAGAGATTGAGAATGCTCATCAGGGTTCTCCTGATGCATGTTCCTCAAGAACAAAAAGCAGCATTGACGAATTGCTGGAGCCTCATATTACTGCCACATCTGATAAAGATAGAACAATTTCACTTACAAAACTTGCCATTTCAGATCACGAACATGGCACCCTTGGTATGTGTATCTTGATTATGATTGGTTTTAGCCTATGTAGACCATTTTTCTTTTAGTGCACCCATCCCTGTTCTCATAGATAAATTTAAATTAATAATGGAAGGGAAACAACCTCTCTCCAAATAGAAGTGAGGCTGTGTACATATGACCTTCCCCAGACCCCCTGCTATTTGCGGGAGCCTTGTGCAGTGGGTACAACTTTTATAATGGAAAGGAATCTATAAACATCACAGCCTAAACATTAATAGAGTGTGCTTCTCAAATTCTAAAAACTGTCCAAACTGGATGAATAACCAAAACAGAAAAAGAAAAAACATGAAGCCGTAAATGATTTGCAATTTCATTCAATACAATTTGTGCCCAGCTTCTTGGATCTTGTCCGCAATTACTTGTATCTAGAAAACCATAATCTCTATGTATAGAAGCACTCTATATATTTTAAGATATTCTCTTCTCATCATTATGTTGAATTTAATCTCAATATATGCTATTTGTTTTTATGTTAAATATACTATCGAAATGTATGTAATATTTATGGTTAGTGCGATTTTAATGTTGGTAAGTAGTTTTATGGTTTACTGCAGTTGTAACAAACTATTAAAAGCAAGTGCATTTAGGTGGCCTTTTATTTTTTTCTCTCAATACTATTCAACTATGTACACCGTCACCCAGCTGCATAAATGAACCTAAAGCAAGCTGTAGTATTGCATATATAACTTTTCACTTGAGATTGATATAAACTTCCTCTTAATGCAAGGGGCGCACATGGTCGATTTCGGCCGGTTGGCATCTTTGGTTTTCAATGCCGAAGCCGACCATGAAGTGTGGTTTTAAATAATTGGGTGGCTTCGGATATATTATTGGTTTCAGCCGGATTTTGGTTTGATAAAAGAATTGCCATAAAATCAAAATTAATACAAGTTGTTGCATTAAACCTAGATCTGTTCATCTATTAGGAGGTTTTGAAGCCTGCTTAATGTCTTTGTCTTTCTACTTCCAGCCATCCAGGGTTTCTTAATAACTGGAGGTTAAGAAGGTATCATTGTAGGATATATGGTATGTTCATCAAGTGTCCTACACTAACTGCCTCTGGCAATAGAATTTGGTAGTATGAATAGCCATAACCAGTTCTGTCAATCAAGGAGGTTGTGTACTATTTTACTCTGTATAATTTGCATATATATATATGCCAAGATGACTAGTAGCTACCCAGTCAGAACATCAAAACTGAGAAAAGTAGGGATAGGAACCAACCTGATTTCAGAATCAGGAGCTGGAGGGTTCACTCAGAGAGTTCAGGCTTCTCTTCACTTGGTGACACTTGCCTCAAGTTAATGTTGTTTAATTCATATATACTCATTATGTTATTGAAGTTTTAGTGGATCTCCCTCCCTCTCTCCCCTATTTGTTTATTTTGTTCTCCCTTTCTTCAATGATGGCGTGGAAGTGTTATCTAATGATCTTTGTTGCCACCAGCAAAAGTAAGAAAAAGATAATAGGAGGGACAAGCACCATTCATTTACCAATTTCGTTTCCAATATGTTACTATCTGCTTTATGTCATGTATTTTACTTTTGCAACATTTGACCTGCTGACAGTAGATTTAAAGGTTGTATATATATGTTTTATGTGAATTCTCAGATAACTATTTGTCATGACAGAGTCAACTGTATTGGTTGAGGGTAAAGGTGGATCTAAAGCTAGAAGCTTGACTTTGGAAGAAGCAACAGATGCAATACTCTTCTGCAGATCTATTGTTCACAATATAGCCTATGATGCTGCAACCATAGCAATAGAAAAGGAAAACCCTGTCCCCTTAGAAGGCTCTCGGCCAATGATTACTATATTGGGAAAAGCAAATCCAGAAAGAAAGGATCCCCGTGGCAGAACTGTGGTTCAACGTGCTTCAAAGTCGCAAAAAGCTAGGCAGAGGCGGGTGGAAACAGATACACAGCCTCCTAGCAACACCAAGAATGATGAAAATACCGATGTCTCTACGACTCGTATAGTTGGGGTGTATAATAATGATGACAAGAGTATGAAGGCACCCCCTAAGCTGGAGTCCAAATGCAATTGCACAATAATGTAAAAGTTTTCCATTCAAAGCATGCCTTTTGGTGCAACTGTCTAGGTGCTCTCTTCATCCGATTTGGAAGACATGATGCTGGGTGCTTGTAATTTTATTTGGGCGGTTTCTTACATAATTGCCAGCTGCTATTTGTGGTTTCCCACAGTTTATTCGTAATATTTGTAAAGTTCCGATTCTTATTAGGCTGATAATAGTGAGAGGCATTGAAGGTTGTATTTGGTCCTAGTGTTCCACAGAGAGAGGAAGATTGAAATATCTTCTTTAGGTGTTGAGAGGAATGTGAATGTCAGCCCAAGCATTCTTGTTCACTATGTGGCTGTGGGTGTGGCATGAACCTTGGTCTATTTATTTTGTAGCTAATTCTTGGAAGCAGTTGTTTGTATTGACCTAAAGAGTAGTTTGGCAGATAGATAGATACACAAACAATATACAAGTGAGTTTTCATTTTTTTTTCAAATCGTTGAGAAATACTAGTGAATTATTACTTTTGTTGATATTTTGTCCTTATTTCCATTCGGCTGTAAAAAAAAATTAAGTTGTTAGGCTATACAAAGTGGATTTCTAATTTATTATATTTTTGAAGAAATGATTAAAGTATACCTCTTAAATATCATATTTTTTTCGATAACATACTTTTATTAAAATTATATCGTTTTGGAGATTCTTTTAAAAATAAGTGGGATCGTGAGTGATATTTTTGTAAACAAAAAAAAAACAAGTGGGATCATTTTCTTTTAATATTATTTTGTTTTTAAAAAAAAATATTCAAAACGATGCAGTTTTAATAAATGTATGTTATTTAAGAGAATGTATGGTATTTAAGATCCGTATATACTTTAGAAACAATACAAAAGTTTAATTTTTTTGAAACAATATATGGGCGCCTTAACCGAACCAGATGAATTGAAATTCCTTGATTGGATTACTCAAGTTATTAGAAAGATTCACGTCAACAAGATTTTACCAAATCAGTTCTTCCATTTATAAAATTAACAAATATAAAGAATGTATATTTATTTCATATTTACTCTTCAATACTAATATATAACAAGCTGTAAGGTGATTCTAATTTGAATCGATTCTTAATTAATTAATCTCAGTTTCATTTGTATCATTATTTTATAATTGATCAAATTTAAACTTTGACTTAATACTAATATATTTTATATAATTTGAATTCCCTTTATTAATTAGGAGTCACTTTCATTCAGAGTTATTTTATCGAGTTTGGTCCAATTTAAGCTAAATTGATTTTAGTGCATACAAATACAATTTGAATTGATTTCATTCGTACGACTCCCTCTTCAATTTAATCCATTTAGAGAGTCATATAAGAAGCAACATATGTAAATAAAATTACAAATTTTCTCAACTACATTGTAGCTCAGTGATTTTTAACTTATCAGTAGGCTACCAATCTCATTGTTAAATTAATTAACAGTTCAAAAATTTTGTATATCTTATTGAATAATCTTTAATAAACCGTTATATATATATATATATATATATAATAAAAATATATGTACACATCCAAAATTACATCGCTTTTGAGATTTATTTTTGATTTACGATTCGGGAGTAAAAAACTAAAAATAAATATACAAAACGCGTAGTATATAATTTATTTTATTATATAATTTATTTTATTCTGTTACCAATAAAAATAATTAAATTTTTTATTTTATTATCAAACAAATAAAATATACACAACTATATAATTTTTTTTATTCTGTTACCAATAAAAATAATTAAAAGTTTTATTCTGTTACCAAAAAAAATTAATGTAAACTTTTAACAAACCTGTAAAAAGTAATGTAAACTTTTAACAAACTTTTATTCTGTTACCAACAAAAATAATAATTATTTTATAGTTGCTTTCTTTTCTTTTAATTACAATTTATAGCTTTCATATTAGTATTTATTTAAATGTAAGTAGTTAAAACAAGTTGTTGATGTCATATGGGAAGGAATAATGCTTACTGAGGAGGTATATTCTAGAGACATGGATTTGAACAGAGAGACGTGCCATTCACTTTTATTTTTTATTATTTTATTATTTTTTATTTATTTATTATATATATATATATATATATATATTTAATTTACCAAAAAAAACCTTGGCTGGCCTGGCAAGAATTAGGAAGGAAAGAAGGAAGGAAGCATACGTATATAGACCGTTAGATATAAATTCTCTCTCCTAACTAATTTCTTTTCAAGAAGTAACTCGTCGCTCCTCCTACTACGCTCAAGAATCGTTGCTTACTGAATCGTTGCTCGAGAGGATGGATGAGTTGACGGCCTCATCAGGAGGTGGAGGATCCATGATCCAAAACTCAATTTCAACAGAACAATCCTCCTCCGCCCTTACAAATTTCCCTCTCATCTCCGCTCTCGTAGCTTTCGCTCTCGCCCAAGTTATCAAAGTCTTCACCACTTGGTAATTTCTTCTTCATTTCTACTTTTATGTTTCATCCTATTATTATTGGGCTTTATCTCTGTTTCTATTTCATTCTTTACCTAATGTCCTTATTCTTCTAATTGGATCTGTTCCGTTCTGAAATTCAATTTTATCTTGTCTGATATATATATATATATATATATATATATATATATATATAATTTTTTTTTTTAAATTGACTACGTTTTTCTTACTTTATGTTATTTCAATTCTACCGTTTTCTCCCCTTGAATTTCTCTGGATTGAAAAAGTTTATAGTTCCTTATATACATACTAAATTGGTTCTTAATTCATTAATTTCTTGCACTTTTGTGAGTTCTTGAATCAGGGTCCAAAATACTTGTCAATATTAAAAACATAAAAAAATACCACTGAGGGTCCAAGAAGTATAAGTATTGAGTCCAGTTATGAAAACCATCATATTTTCAGTTGTAGTTTCACTCACATTTTGTTGTGCCCCAATCTTAGCAGGCAGCTTAGTCCTACTGCTCTTTAATTCCATCTTACTGATTTCCTAAATCTTTGGAGTTAGGAAAACTAGTTAGGAACTGAAATTACTTACTTGTTTTGGTTGCCTGATGTAATTATTACTTCTTTATGCCAAATTCTCAAAATATATTTGGGCTTATATTGGTGTGCTGTAATGAGATATTGTAGAAGATTGTTTTTTCTTTTCTTTTCTTTGCTTTGCTTTAAGGGTAATTATCCTAAGAGTCTTAATCGTTCATAGACTTGCAGGTATAAAGAAAAACGATGGGATCTCCAGCAACTTGTTGGATCCGGTGGGATGCCATCATCCCATTCTGCAATTGTCACTGCTCTTGCTGCGGGCATTGGTTTTCATGATGGCTTCGGAGGATCATTGTTTGCTGCCGCTTTAGTTTTAGCATGTGTTGTACGATATCTACCTTAAATGTCATTTTTGAAGTTCTTCAGTATTACTGTACTATTCCAGCATTTGTTATATTAAACCTTGAGCTGTTTTCTATTGCTATACACCTTGTACAAGTATAATTTTTGTACATCCCTGTATAACATAACCGTCTTTCAAGAGGTAAAACACAAAGAAAGGCATTCAAAAACCAACTAATCCCTTGTCATGTGCTTCGGTTTAGTTTACTTATTCTTTAAATAAAAATTAATCTAGCATCTTAATTTTATCCTTTTCCGTGTGCTCTCTTTTTACAAATTTTTATTTGAAGATGTTGGGTGGTTGAAATTCCACCGCTTGACACTAATTAGTACAGTCTGTGACTGTTATTAGGATTTAGCTGGTTCTTATTCTTTTTACTTTTCCTAGTTGGCCAATTTTATCTTTGACTGATCTTTCCCTCAAGTGAAGAAAGTAAATATGTCATGTAATACTAGATATTACGCATACTTAATAAATTAAAAGTCTTAAATAGATTTAAAGACCAGGATGGGCTATCATCTGGTTTGATCAGGCAAGTAAATTTCAAAATCAGAAATATAGTCTCATACTAAAAATAATCGGGAATTTGGTTTAGTATTCAGTCTTTGGAATATTCAAAGAGAAAAGGTGGTCTGTTGGTGTTGAGAAGTTAACTGGATTTACGAAAAATTAAGTTTTTGATATTTTTATGCATGTACATTGTTTTACTTCCAATATATGTTGAACATGTGGCGTTCTATTAGTCTTTAAGACTTCTTTTATAAGTTCCTATCAGTCTCAGGGTTCAATTTGGGATATCTTTTACCACCCTTCGTTTTCTAAGTTTATTTTGGAGTCTTTGTCATGTGAAGATTGCTTACCTATCTCATTATTTCATATCCTCCAATATTTTAAATTAAATGCAGATAAAACTTCTACCGACATTTAGTGATATTATCTTTATTTTATTAATAACCTTCAATATATTGAAGTCCCATACATTTTTTTCTAATTCATGTCCTTGATTTGCAAAAGGCTTTCATCATTAGATCTGGAAAAAAAATTACATGCTAATATTGTTGTTCGCATTCCTTGTGCTATACGTAAGATTTCTCATGTGGAGAATTTTGTGGCAGGTGATGTATGACGCAACTGGTGTGAGATTACATGCAGGACGTCAGGCAGAGGTATGATGATTTTTCTGCTTTTGTGTGTGCATATGTTATTATATGTGTGTGTGGGCATATGAGTTCAGATGGGCAGTTTAAATTGACTGAAAACTTGTTAATTCCTGGAAGCTTGGTGCTCAATGCATAAGCATTCGTCTGTGTGTGTGTGTGTGTGTGTGTGTGTGTGTGTGTGTGTGTGTGTGTGTGTGTGTGTGAATGGGCAGATACCCATGGTCCCACGCATTTCGAACCGACTAAAAATGATGTAGGACAGATTTAGGAAGAAGAATTAATGAAAAATAAATTAGGATTTAAATTGATTTTAAATCAATAGGGTCTCTCAAGTGTATCAACTCCACGAATCAACACTAAAGGAGGATAAAATACCTCTACGGTATGAATAAAATACGTTTATGGTATGAATGATAATAATCAATTTCAATATCAATTAGTCTATAATCTAACTATTTAAAGAGGCTCAAAACCCTAATGTTACTTGGAGAATAATAAAAGTACTAAAATACTAAGATACCCTTACTAAACATTAAAAATTCCTAATTACTAATTAATATCCCTAAATTCCCACTAATAAATAAATTACATCAACAACTCTTAGGCATACATTAGACATAATAAAAACTCTAAATAATAAATATAAAAATTCTTTGTTTTAGTCTTGACTTGTGATCCCCATCATTCTCCCTTTGTTGGAGAAAACTCAACCCCGAGTTTTATAACATGATATAATCCATGAACTCTTTTGCACCAAACATTTTGGAACATTTTGACAAATTTAGGATGAAGAATTAATGACAAATTTAGGATGAACAATTAATAAAAAATAAACTAGATTTAAACTCTAACACTAAAAATCAATAGGGTCTCTGAAGAATGTAATAATCAATTTCAACTCCATAATCAACACTAAATATGAATAAAAAAGACTCAAAATCCTAATGTTACTTGGTATGAATGATAATAATCAATTTCAATATCAATTGTCTATAATCTAAAAAAGACTTGTGGGATTACATAAAATTATTTTTAAAGACTCAAAATCCTAATGTTACTTGAAGAATAATAAAAGTACTAAAATTATACTAATTGTAAAAATACCATTTACTAAACATTAAAACTTCTTGAATTACTAATTAATATTCCTAAATCCCCACTAATAAATAAATAAATTATATCAACAACTCTTACGTATACATTAAACTAATAAATATAAAAGTTCTTTGTTTTGGTCTTGACTTGTGATCCCCATCAAAAAAATCTGACACGTGTTGGAAGCATTGTGCTCATTGCATAGGCATGCACTAAGCTCTTTCTACAATGTAGCTGGAGTAATAATGAAGTAAACATCTTTTATCAGGGGAAAAAAATGTAATGTAGTAATCATCTTGAATAGATTTTATGCATCCATTTAATATATTCAAATTCCAATTCTTCAGGTGCTAAATCAAATTGTATATGAACTTCCTGCCGAACATCCTTTGGCTGAGAGAAGACCACTTCGTGAACTTCTTGGCCACACCCCTCCACAGGTTTGTTTTGATGCAGTAGATGATATAATTTGTTGAATTAAAATCTTGATAGATTTGTTATTGCTTATTTAATATCATGATTGACTAGCCAATATCCCTGTGAAGCACGGTTTGCTTTTTAGAGATTAAATTAGAGTCAACTATGTTATAATTGATAATCGTGGGAGACTTAAATTTTATAATTATTAAAAGTACTATTTATAAAGTTTTCTTACATGTTTTAACTAAAAAAGTTAGTAAAGTCACATGTGTTCATTTATATTAGGGTTAAAACTTTTCACATGTCTTAGTTATTAACTGAATAATATAATCTATTTAGGAGTTTTAATTTAATATGATTATAGATGAATAGGTTTTTAAAAATCAATTAATGTAAAATTCTATTAATATAAGAAATTTAGTGTAATCTAATTGTTTTTGGTAAGAACTGTAAAACGATAAGCCTTTCTTTTACCAATATTCTGCACATGTACACTATCGTGATAATAAACACTCTTTCTTTGATTAATTAAATTCTTTTTATTTATCCCTCCTCTCTTTTTGTTATGTATATGAAGTTTAATCTCTTTTTCCTTTTAAAGATATAGTTTTCTTTCTAGTCAAATTCCAGGACGAATGACCAAAAAAAAATGAGTTCTTCGTTTTATATATGTAAAATTATAGATTGATTATTTTTTTCTAATGTATATTAGTTTAATCTAAGTTCCTTCTTAAGATAGAGTTTTATTTCTAGTCAAACTATAAGACGAATGGCCAAATTTTTTTATAATTTTTTATGTATATTATGTTAATCAAATTTTCCTTTTAAGATTGAGTATTATTTCTAGTAATTCTAGGAGGAAGGTACCAAAAAAAGTCTAGGACAAAGGACTAAAAAAAGTGAGTTTGTCTTTTTATATATTTATATAGATTGTCATAATTTCAATGATACATAAATCCCTGACAATTGTAACTGCAAATAACTGGAGGTTACCTTCCATACCAAAAGATCAATGATTACAATTGCTCAGCACATTGATACCTGAATTCAGCTTGCCTATGATAAGCTACATGAATCCTTTCAGACACTCATCTCTTCACCGCCTCATCCACATCTCTCTTTCTCTCTGTGTGTGTGTGTGTGTGTGTGTCTGCCCTCGCTCCTTTTGTTGTTGGTACACACTCATTTCTATTAGATTTTATACTGGATGCAAAGTAAAATACATTGTGGAGATTTGGAGAAACCAATTGTTCAATTGCTCGATAAAAATGATGTATGAAATACATTCAGACAGGTTCTGGAGGTAATTTCATAATTACTTTGCATCCCCTTGTCTATACTGTGGCATGGACCGAACTACCTCTGATCAATACTGTTGCATGGACCGAAGTCACCGAACTACCTCCGTGAACAAATACTTAAAATTCTCTTATAATGGTAAATTTAAAAATCTTCTTTGTCAATATTACCTTTAACTACTCCTTGGGTTTGATTACCTAAATGGCTAAATTAATTCTACCGCAAGGCGTTATCTCTGATGTTTCCCCCCTAGTGTACAGAATGTGTGTTCTCACTGTTTTTTTTTTTCCAGTTGGCAACTGGTTTCTAGCTTTGAGAAGTTAAGAACTTAGGTTCCCCAAAATCTCGATGCATCTTACCTACCATATCCAAGGTGATGCTGTAAAGTTCAAGGCTCGTCAAAATCAATTTTTAGCATGTTTTTGCCATGCATATACCATTTATTTTTAGGAATAATATTTTCTCCTGGTTTTAGTTATGCCATTTAAAGAAATTCAAGCCTTTTGCTCTGTTGTTTGAATTCTCTCTTGCAAACATTTTTTCGTTAACGATAATTGTATAACAAAAGTACAAATGCTTTTGATTAATTGTGCACATGATACTGATGTTAGTTCTTCTCTGAAACTTCCACTGCTTTGCAGGTTATTGCTGGTGGTTTGCTTGGGGTTGTCACCGCAACATTTGTTCATTTAACAAGAGGCTTGTTTTAGCTTTGATAGTCAAGGTAGATGTCATCTGGCAGCATTTGTGACATGGAAATCCGATAATGTTGTGGGTTTGTAATGCGCAAGTATGTCATTTGTAAATTTGTCACCAAAAGTGATTTTTAGGCCTGAATGTCAAGATGTTGACTGTAATACAGTTAGGAATCTGATCTCTGGTACTTGTAAATTGTGGTACTTGTAAATTGATATTACTGGTTGCAGTATAATGATTCAATGAAAGTTGTTCAAATGATTTGGGTTATTTATTCAACAATATTGCATAGATCATGTTTAATTTATTTTAGTTTGCATAATATATACGTTGAAGTTGTCTTAATTGTTGATATAGTTTTCATAAATAAATATTTTAGAATGTATTTCAGTCTCGGTGATTTTTAATTATTAGTAAATTATTTGGGTATAGAGTGCAGAAGATTAAAGAAAAAGAAACAAAAACACAATAATTAATTAACTTGTGTAAGAAAACTTTATACATTTTATTTTTCACAGTCGTCAAATTAATGGTGTTGATAAAGTCTGTGATTAATGGACACCTATTTTTGTGATATTTTTTTTTATATACATTCTAATACATAGGTATATATTAATTACAAATTAATTGCTAGATTCTAGACATGTGATTGTTCGAAAATTAATTATATGTGAACAAATAATATTAACCATACAATAGATATAAAAAAAATTAATGTAAACTTTTAACAAACCTTCATATAATTAAATATGCTAAAATTAGTTCACACCCTAAACTAAAAAATTCAAGGATACTAAAATATATTATTATTTGTTTTTAGAAATTGAATAAATGAGCTAAATATAAAATTTATTCTAAAAATCTATGGAAATCGCCAGTTTAAGCCTACATCCGCCTCCGTCCTAATATAACTGAGAAAACCCTTCTCAGCTCCAAAATAATATCCCCAACCACCCCCGACTTGACGCGCCAAGCAATGTGCTCATCAGGCCTAACTAGAATAGCTCCTCTGTAGGTCACCTGACAAATATCCCACCACGACAATGAAGTTGATGAGTGTCTAACTTCCACAACATCTATGACGTTTTCCCAAGGTGTCAATGCTGCCATACTTCTTGCAGCTCCACCAACTGTACCAGCAGGCCACACCACACACACCTTTGCAGGTACGTTGTATTCCTCAGCCACCTGGAATGCAGCCCGAGCTAGACGATAGGATGGTTCTACTGGTGCAATAATGAGGAGAAATTCAACTTTATCTCCTGGTACAAGATCCAGAGTAGAAAATGTCTCCTACAAAAACGATGGATTATGTATGCTAGACAATGAACACGTACTATATCTACGCACATACACAGACAAAAGGTTCCGAGTTTCTTGGAGTGAGGGATGAAAAGGCTGGCATTTGGAGCAACAAATAGTGATTACTGGTCACCAGTAACTAATCCAGATTTTGGAGCTGAAATCTCCTGGATCCTGATTTCCACTATAATAAACACATATGGCAGGCTTTGCATATTGGGAGATAAGAAGGCAATAATACCTAAATACTAAACACCCCAATACACCCAAGCAAGCACAATTAAAATAGGAATACCTCAGTTGATAGTTTTGACAATGCCTTCACATTAATATGAGGCAGCCTTGATCCTGGATTTGCAGAGGGAACATATTCCCGCCTACGTCCGGTAGGTGCTTCAGGTGCATCCAACTCACTGTCATTGTCAGGAAGAAGCGCTCCTTGGAGGTACCTAAGGTAAATGGCTTAAAGTTAGACAGGTACCTTAAAACTCCCCGACTTAAAAATGTCTGAAAACCGACTCAACAACAACAAAAAAAAAGATCAGTACAAAAGTTAATTCAGTATTTAAAGGGAAAAAGGTCATAAAGCAAGCATAACTATAGTAGCTCTCATCGAAGTGTAAAAATAGATGAACTGTTGTCAAATAACTTCGAGTTTTACAACAATCAACTCAAGCTCCACTGTTAGAACAACATGAAGCTGATAACTCCATGGACTTGACCCCTCTGGAAAGGAAGGATAGTATATCAAGAACTTAAAACAGTTAAACTTGACTTATAATATTTATATGGAGTAAGTGCAGAATTAAAATTTAGTTAGTAACATAAAAGCCATACCTGAAACCTAGATCCTCTGCAGGGAACTGGAGTTGAAGGCTCTCTCCTCCTTCAAATATGCGCCGAACTTTACCAAGCCTTGAAGATCCAAGCGGATTGTTCTCATTCAAAACAAAATCAGAGAGCTGTGCACGACCTAGAGTGAAAATGCCATCCAAAATTGTCTTCTGTAGTTCAGATGGTAAGATGGAACCAACTGAGTTATTAATAGCTTTGTGAACTGCCAAACAGAACAGAGAACAAATATTGTGTCATCTAAAAGCATGAATCCAAATCCAAATCAAAATCCTAATCCAAAAAATGAATGAATTAGAAGTTCAGGAAGCGAAGAAAGAAAGAAAAGGAGGATAAAGAAGAAGGTCCTGGGCATGAGCTATGAAACCATACCTGAATTTGCAATCATTGGATCAAGACCCAGTGCAGAAGGAACCCCCATGGCTGCTCTAAAATTCCGGACACTCAGTGCCGTATTAAAAATGGCAATCTGACAATGGTCAAGAGAGTAAATTTTCATCAAATTTTCAAGATGAAAACTAATGTGAACAAGGAAGACATAACAATAGAGCAATACCGGCCGACGTTCCATTTCGTAAGTGGCCAGAATTGATTTTGGAGCAATACCCTTGACCACTGAAGCTAACTTCCAGGCAAGATTATGCACGTCTTGAATCCCGGTATTCATTCCTGCATAAATCATGTGGGTTTTGCTTAGTTGATCTATCTCCCTTCAGAAAGGAACATCACTTCAGTATCAACTGACCCAAATACATGGAGGTCATAAATCAGGCTGTGAACCCACCATTGTGTCCCAGACCAAAACCTTTCATATGCGGAAAGTAATCCACACTTGGTGGTTGAAGAACTGAAGTAAGAAATATTATATATGGGAATTTGACAAACTGTGGCTTTGACAAACAATGGCTTGTTAAAAGAATAGTTAGGCATTATATAATCTGACATGATATCTGACTGTACATGTTGCAGTCCCTAGCTACTTAATAATTTGCACTGAGAGAGAAAACAATAACAACATCTTAGATCACTCAACAAAGCCTTGATCGAATAGTTGATTAGCTAACAATGAATACCTCAATGTGAAGGGGAAAAGTGGCATGGGAGAACAACTTTATGATAGATTCTGATTTTGTTTACCCTTTCCGTGTAACTTATAGGCTAATTAATCCACAAAGCTTCAGCATGAACATGTGAAACAAATTTTCATCACTTGAACCAAAAGAAATACTGTATTATTTCCTTGAAAATACGAAAACTACTTTTAGTGGCTGTAGTAAAGAATTTACATACCAAAACCACCAGCAGGAGGAAACCGGTGAGCAGCATCACCAGCGAGTATTATGCGATTGTCATGTAACAGATATTTCTCGGAAACTTCAGCGTGCATCACCCATGGCTTAATGTCTACCACACGTATATCTGCCAGCTCTCGCCCAACCAATTTGAAGATTAAACTCTCACATATCTACAAGAAATTAAACTTTCAAAAGAACAACTACAGTGGAGATTATACCAATCCGTCAAAACATAATAGGATATAACAAATCCTTCAAAAATTTTACTTTTCAGCAAGACATAAATGCAGAGTATCAAATTTATGCAAAGTGTCATTTTTTTCTCAATCACTCAACCTAACTCTACCATTCATCGCAGCACTTGAGCAGTTTGAAACCTAGCATCTTACGCAAAAACTATTCAGCAAAGAAAATTACCTTAGAGCTGAAGTCTTCGAGCTTCTGCTGAGGCGGATAAAAAGGCATCTGCATGGTAGTAATCAACCATCATATTGTAGGTTTACTGTTCATCTTGTAGCAGTATCATGCAACAAATGGAACATTCTATTATGCCAGAATTACCTGCAATACAAACTCCCCTTCCATCAAATCATGAGCAACAAGAACCCCTATAGCTTCAGTATTGAAAATAAAAAATAGCATGCCAGGTCTCTCATTTATCAAGTACAGCCCAAGTTCTTTGCTCATAAAATGGATGCTAACAAGCTTTTGCAAATCCTTTTCACCTCTCATTTCTATTCCCACAAGCTTTCTAATTGTACTTCCCGCACCATCTGTACCAACAACGATACATGATTTTATATCTTTCTCCATGTACTTCCCTTCATTCAGAAAAGATACAGTCATGGTAACACAATCATTAGTGGCATTAACAGATATGCATTCATGCCCCATTAATATCTCCCTTTCCCTAAGTGGGCCATGATTAAGACTTTCTGACCCCTCAGAACTGCGGACATGGAAACCAAGGTTTTCAAGTTGCTTGAGCAGTAACCCTGTAAGTTTGTACTGAGAGAGGTGTGCAACAGAGACTGGGCTTACAATGCGGTCAAAATCTGCAGACAAAGTTTGAAGTAAAAATATTACTGTAACATAAATCAGAAGTGGACCCAATATTTCATGTCAAAGGAATGACAATAAGTGAATAATCACAGGTATATATCCAATTCCCAGGTTCTTACACTTCCATAAGCAAGGTTAGAAGCTACAGGAACTTAGTTTAAAAAACTTCAATCTACATAACCATATACTGAAATAACGAGATCAATCCTACGTACCTTGAGGTTGCATATGGTCTACTGACCCAATAATTGAACCAGTAAGTGACGTGCAGTATATGAATTTTCTCCAAAACTCTACTGGTGGCTGAGACCTTTGAATCTGATCTGCTAGGTCATCCAATTTGCGGAACACCTGACAAATAAATCTATATCAATACAAAAGTATGGTTTTAAATGAAGTTTGAACTTTTAGGTAACCACAATATGAACTATATTATCAAGGTAAGAGACCAACCTCCATAGAGCGATTGTTGATGAAGTGTGCCTGTGGATGTCTAGAGAAACTCAAACTTTTCTCCAGAACTGCACATTTGACCCCTACAAATTGCCATGAAGCAAAAGCAGATATTAAGAGACTAATTAAATTTCCGCAAAACAGAAAACCTTAAGCCCCACAAAGAAGAGATAGATAATACAGACAAAATGGAGCTCCTACAACAAACTGAGGAAAATGTAACAAGCACTCATAAAGAACTAAATGCAGTAATTAGTTTAATCAAGCACATATGCTTTTCTTTTCTTTTCTTTTCTTTTTTCTTTTTTTGACTAGTGCCAAGTAGTTGAACTGGATTGATGCATAAATTTTCCCCGACTTAAAAAAAAGAGAGATTATATTCTCTGTAACTCTGATTTACTGAATGTGAAAGGAAGAGGAACCTGTAACAGGCTCAACTTAAGCAACTCACTAGTAAGATATAATAAGTACTAGTAAGGTATGTAGAAATGTTTCATTTTGCTGATCCATCAGTAATAAGAACTGAATTTAGAACTCACTGTGTGACTTGAACTAAGAAAGAATCACTAATGGCATTTCTCGTTAAACAACACTAATTTTACTAGTCCAACAAATAATAATTTTAGTATGAGAAGTCTATGAGAATAAACTAAATAATCAATACAAGTAACTTGATTGTAATCAACAATGTCACAATATTATGCATACTCTGAAAGTAAAAGCTCTGAATGTAAACAATCAGAAAGTAACATTCTGAGTTAGCAAAAAAAAAAAGAAGTAACATTCTGGGAAAATAAATGCAATTTCAATACGAATCCTAAGGCTGTTATGGAACTCCAACTGAGCAAGGAATACAAAGAAAAGAACTATAATTAGAAAGAATATGAAGCTTTGCCATCTGTCCATCACAACAAATTATAGTGTTATATTCGATCTTAGATGTTTATAAATTATATACTGCCTTCATCTCAAACTGAGAGTCCAACTTTTCTTTCCAGGATATCCCAAAATTAGAGCCCACAAACAAAAGTATTCTACCAAATATTAATTAATTTTCAGGAGCACTATTTCCACCACAAGGTCTCCTACTCTCCTCTCACATGGGAGTGGTGTGTGTCCCTCTTCCTGTGAGAGAGGAACTTGTGGACGTATCAATTCCCTTACTACATTTTAATATTACTTTTTTTGACCGTTTATTATGGTTGATATCACAAATTTCCTAAATTTTATTTATTGATGGGGATTTAGGACATTAATTAGTAATTAGTAATTATTAATAAGGTATTTTAGTCGTTTAATACTTTAATTATTCCCCAAGTAATATTAGGGTCTTGAGTATCTTTAAATAGTGATGTAATCCTCACAAGTTTTGTAGATTACATACTATTGATATTAAAGTTGATTATTTTATTCATACTGTAGTGTATTTTATCCATCTTGATGTTCATACGTGGAGTTGATACACTTGAGAGATCCTAGTGGTTTAGATGTGGAGTTTAAATCCTAGTTTATTTTCCACTAATTCTTCCTTCTAAATTTGTATTGCATCAATTTGTCATCCTTCCAATTAAAGTGTAAATGAGAGCCTATCTTTAAAATTGCACCACAACATAAATGACGAAAAAGTGAATACCATTTAGCACCCTAAAAATCATAGAAATAATACATAATCCAAAACCAAACAGAGAATTAATCATCGATTTCAACTTAGCTCATCTTCATAATTTCATCAAGCAACAAAACGGAGAATAAATAAGGGGTTTTGATTACCTAATTTGGTTAAAAGTACAGAGAGGACGAGACCAACAGGCCCAGCACCGACGATCAGAACAGGAAGTATGGAATTATCATCATGGCTGTTATTTGAGATGGATAAGTCCCTCTTTCGTAATTGAAGGTAGCTCCTATTCACCACTCTGCTTCTCAAGTTGTAGTAAACTCCATTCATTGCGTACTCCCCACAAACACAACACCAATATGATGAAGAGAAATCGAAGAAAACTAGTTACTAGAATGTAGAAACGAGGCCGTGTTCTGAAAGTATGGCATCAACTGTAATTCTGTTCTTGTAGATTCAAAACCAAAGGAAGAAGAGAAGTAAAGAGGTTGTATAGAATTAAAAACATTAGCCACCGGGGCACATATGATGAGTGTGATAAAAAAAAGCTACATAGAAATATTTGAATGATTGTTATTACAAGAATAAAAAGTAAAAAAAATGTATACAAACATAAGAAGAATTAAAAATATATACTTCTATACATGTCAAAGGGATGCTTTTGGGTTTTGGTAGAATTGAATTATTGCTGCAATATTTTCATTAAAAAACACTTAATAATCATTTGAGGATTCAACTGGTTCACCAGAAATCAGAGGCGGAACTGGGGAGGGGGGGGGGGGGGGGAGGAGGGGCGGGGCAGGGGGGGGCATCTGCCCCGGTAGCCGAGGGTTCCAGGCGGAACCGAGGGGTGGCGGGGTGGGGTGGGGAGGGGGCAGCCACTGCTCCGGGCCTTCCTTCCGGCGACTCCTACAAGCGCAGTATTCTTCTTCGGTTTTCTATTCTTCGTCGGCGAATCATGGGTATTGATTTTGTTGCAAATCAAATTGATTGGAACTACTATAAAACAATGTATTTTGATTTTGCAAAAAACAAACAGAGATTTCATTTTCTTTTTGTGCTCTGTTTTTCCTAATTAATCTTGCTCTGTAATGGCAGGTCTGGTGAGTTGCTTTGCAAATCTGGTTGTGGATCTTATCAAGCTTCCTGTTAAAATACTTAAATGGTTCACCGAGCAGATCCCTTGTTAATTAATATGCCTCTTGCTGTTTTCAGATCTCTACATGAATATTTAATTGCACCAATTTAGTACTTCTATTCAATTTTTTTGTTATTATAAATTGAGGATGATGGTTATGACACTGTTTATCAGTTACGAAGCCAGTATTAGTCATCAGTGGGATCAAAATTATTGTAAGGGGCTACATATAGTTTGGCGGAGTAATAAGGGGCTACATAAGTATTAGTCATGGAGTATAGTTGTTAGTGTGCGGAGTAATAAGGATGGCGAATTCGGGTTGGAACACAAAGAAATGGCTAAGAAATCTGATTGTTAAAGTAGCACACATAACATGTTCGCTAAAAGTCCTCTTAGGACTGTTTTTGCTAAAAACTAGGAATTAAGCAAAGCCAACGTCCTAAATTCCGCAAGTGATGATATTAATAATTTCGGTTCGCTTGGTTTAAAAATTTTGACCCCCCTACAAAATCGTTCTGGTTCTGCCACTGCCAGAAATTTGTAACACATAAAAAATCGTGGAGGGGAGAAAGTTAACTCCAAAAAGAGGTGTAAATTTGTGAGAGAGACAATTAAAGAGACGTGTATGGTGAGGTGGTTGTATTCAGTTTTTAGTCTAAAGCGAAATTAGCATTAATTCACTGTTGATCACAAACTTGACCATAAAGAAGGCCACATTAAAGTGTCAAAGGAATGGTCACAAAGAAAGTAAGACACTCCTCGACAAAAAAATAAATAAAAAATTCTCTGCATTATACAGGTATGACATCTGCATTCAAAATCCAATATAACATGGTCAGTTTGCTTAGTTTATTTTCTTTCAGGCATAAAGACAAACACCTTGAGGGATATTTAAAGATCAAAACACAAAGAGGGTTTAATCTCACGGTCCGTCGGTCCGACAGTATGAAATAGTATAGCAGATGGCATGCATATTACGAAATAGTTGAACCTAAGAGTGTAGAGATGATGAGAATTCGTATTTTGCAAATGAAGACAAATGAAAAAAAATGAGAGTTAACATAGTGAGACGGAGGGATTATGAATACCTTGTGACCGGCGCTGTGGTCTGATGAATACGTAACTCACCGGAGTTTTTAGTGCAGAGGAGTTTACACAATTTTTTTTTTAATTTTTTATTTGGTTATATAATTTGTAGTTTAAACTAAATTGTAGGCGTTTAAGATATCTACGTGGTTCTTTTTCCCACACAAATAAACCTCAAGCCCGCTAATAGCAACCGCTCTCGAAACTTCTTGACAAGTTTTAACTAAACATATTTATTTAGATAGAAACAAATGGTATATTAATCGGTAAAACTAATCAATTTCACTGAAATTATACCAGTAAATTAATTAAAATTTTATTTGAGTAGATTATTAAATTTAATTATTGAGACTAATTATTTATGTGTATAGTGATAATTTGTAGTGAATTTTATTTATTTTAAGTAGTATATACATATTTATACTATTTTAATGTATTATTCTATATAAGAAAATACAATCAAATTAACTTTAAATACATTAAAAAATATTAAGATTACACGTCAGCATTCTGATCAAAGATATGGTCGGAGGGTCATTTTTGATATTATTAATTTTAATAGCTTATAGTTGTTTGTATAAGTTGATTGATACTTTGAAATACATAAATATATTTAATAATAATTATATAAAATAAATTATTAATAATTTTATTTTAAAAATAACCACGGAACACTTAACTAGTGTGGGTATAATTACAAGGAATAAGGAATTTCGTTTGAAAATTAGTTTGGCGTCACTAACACTTGGTGTTAAGAGTGTTAGGGGAGCTAAATCTTATTTACGAAACCATTGTGGGAAATGATGATATATCAATAAGTATTAGGGTAGGTACAAGATATTTGCCCTTCATATTAATTAAAAAAAAATATCGTCTATTTAGAGCAGCCAAAGCAATCTAAATCAGTCTCTCTGCGGTCGCGATTTCGCTTCTCTTTCGTACTTGGGCTAAATCGTGGAACTTTCTCTCTAGAGCAGCGTCGCCGCCCTTTATCTCTCTTATCATTTCGCTTAATCGGTAAGCCCTTTCAATTTTATTCTCTCCCGAGAGAGATCGCTAATCGGTACTATACAATTTTTAGGGGTTTCTATTACAACTGTTTCTCTTTGGTTTGTATTCCATTTATAGGGTTTCGATCTCGATCTTCTTTATTCTTTGGCATTATCGATCTCTCTAGCACGGAAGTTATTTCTTCAAAAGTAATTGTACCCTTTTTGTTCCCGTTTGACTTTATATCGTTGTCAGACCTTGTCTTTGAATTGGCTAGAATCTCAAATTTTCCTGTCTTAATTTAGGGCTTTTTCAAAAGAAAATTTTAAAAAACTGCTGTAGCTGAATCTAGGTTTAGGGTTTTTCTATCAAGATAAGATATTTTAGGGATTATTTTATATCTGCGAGAGATTTGGGGTGATATCTATGCCAAAATATATGGCAGCAGGAAGACATGGTGGTTACCGTGACAACGAATATAGGGAGTGTGAGTCGGATCTTGATGTGTCTAGACGGGAATTACCATATTCAAAGGGAGATTATGAGAGTACGCAGAATGGCGATCATGATTATGAGAGGGGTCGTGTTCGTGACAGGGATAGAAGGGATAGGGGCAGGGTTAGACAGAAGGATATCAAAGAGAGGGAATTGATGAACGGTGGGTACCGCTCTGTTTCAAGTAGGAGTGATTCAGGGAGCAGTGGTGATGACCCAAGGCGGTGTGGTTCATCAGTTGCAGCAATGGACCGTGAGCCTGGAGAATTGTCAAGTGAAAGTGGGTCGGAGGAAGCTACTGATTCCTTGAAGTTGGAGAATGGGACTCACTCACCTTCGCAAGGTAAGAAGAGGAAGTTCTCACCAATTGTGTGGGACAGAGAAGAAGTGAATAATTTAAATAAGAGTAGGATTTCCTCAGCAACTAGTGCTCTCCCTCCGCCACCTCCACTGCCTAAGTCATACCGACAATCACCCAACTCTATTCGCACAGGTGGTGTACAAATTCCTCCAATTGATGATAGTAAGCTTCACAGCTCAGAGCCACTGGTTGAGCCTCTTGTGGATATTGTGTCACAGGTCTCTGATGCAGCAGATTCCCCAGCTGGTTTATCTTCTTCACCACTTCTGGATCAGCGTGTCGAGTACAATGACGATTATGCACCAACACGGAACATTAGATCCTCTCGATGGGCGAATGATGCTAATTCCCCAGCTGATGAAGGTGAGATTTCTGATACCCTTGCTGATAATGGAATGCATAAAAGGAGGAAGAAAGATCCTCTTGCTGCACAAGTTGACATGAGGGTACACAATAAGTCTATTAGTCCTGAGTTTGGGGAGCTTAAAAGAGAAGGCTCTGAAGGAGCCAGGACCAGGTCATCTGAATCTGATGAAGTTGGTTTCCGTGGTAGGTCTTCTAGTAGAGACGATTATGCTGACAAGGATTTGGACATGAACGATTACATGGAGATAGATGAGGAACGCAATAATGGTGGTGGTACTAGTGCAAGCCAGACGGATACAGATTCCGAGGATGAACGTGTTTCTCATGGTACACCTGAACCTGCTGCCCCCCCTCAAAGAAGTGTGAACATGCTTCAAGGTTGTAGAAGTGTTGATGAGTTTGAGAGGCTGAACAAGATAGATGAAGGCACTTATGGGGTCGTTTACAGAGCCAAAGATAAAAAATCTGGAGAAATTGTTGCATTGAAGAAAGTTAAGATGGAAAAAGAGAGAGAAGGTTTTCCTTTGACTTCTCTAAGGGAAATAAACATTCTTCTTTCCTTTGATCACCCTTCGATTGTAGATGTGAAAGAAGTAGTAGTGGGAAGCAGTCTTGACAGCATTTTTATGGTAATGGAATACATGGAGCATGATCTTAAGGCTTTGATGGAGACGAAAAAACAGCCATTTAGTCAGAGCGAGGTCAAGTGTCTTATGCTTCAACTACTTGAGGGAGTAAAGTATCTTCATGATAACTGGGTTCTTCACAGAGATTTGAAGACTTCTAATTTGCTTTTAAATAATCGTGGTGAGTTGAAGATATGCGACTTTGGGTTGGCTCGTCAATATGGGAGCCCATTGAAACCATACACTCATTTGGTGGTTACTCTTTGGTACAGGTGAGCTACACATGATTTGTAAACATCATCTTTTCTTTTGAAATATTTATGCTTGTTATCGTTATTCATTTTTTATTTTATATGGTGTTTTGCTCAAGTAGGTATATCATATGTGGGTTACTTATCATTCAGGATTAGCAGTACATGCCTTCCTGTCTTTTGAAGTCAATTTTGAGGGCAGTCATCTGCTGCCAGTCTTGTTGGTTGACTTTGTTATATGTATATCTCTATTCTATTTTTTTGGCCATAATTATTTAACCTTTTATTTTATCTTGGTCGACATATTCTTTCTTGAGTTGGTTGACTTTGTTATATGTATATCAGTATTCTATTTTTGTTGCCATTATTATTTTAACCTTATATTTTATCTTGGTCAACATATTCTTTCTTGAGTTTTAGTTGTGGTGATGATCATTTTAGGATACAAGTTTCAAGGTTACTAATCTGTGAACTTGATATTTTTGCCATTATATCATATAAAGTGAAATGTAATTTTTGTGGTCATTGTAGTCATTATTAGTATCTTTCTTGGCACTACAATAACAAGGTCCCATTTATGCAGTATTCTTGATTGTTTCTTTAATTTAAAGCATCTTAAAATATTCTTCCATTGTGTTTCATTTGCTTATTTACTCCTTTTGGGGTCCAAGTATTAATAATATAACCAACTATTACAGGGCACCTGAACTTCTATTGGGAGCAAAACAGTATTCAACTGCAATTGACATGTGGTCGTTGGGTTGCATCATGGCTGAGCTGTTATCAAAGCAACCTCTATTCAATGGGAAAACAGAATTTGATCAGATTGACAAGGTAAATTAAATTTCCAACTTCAGCCAGCCCTTGGTAATTACTGAATACTAGTTCTTAGTAGCGTAGGTATAAAGCATACTTACCTCTGTGCTAACTAGTTGTGCTTGGGCGGTATGGCTGCAGATATTCAGAATGCTTGGCACACCAAATGAGACAATTTGGCCTGGTTTCTCTAAACTCCCTGGAGTCAAGGTGAACTTTGTCAAGCATCAGTAAGTATCTAATCTATCTAAATACATTATTTACAAAATTGAGTATGAGATTCATGTTCTCTTATTTGCCACTGTTTTCCCAGGCTTCCAGCTTTGGGTGATTCTGGTCTGGCTTTCTGTCCTCCATTGGTGACAGTTTCAGTTAGAGGATAAGTATATAATGTTTCTATTAACAAGTTATGTATTTTTTTCAGGTATAATCTACTGCGTAGGAAATTTCCGGCTACATCTTTCACAGGATCTCCAGTTCTTTCTGATGCTGGATTTGATTTACTGAACAAATTTCTAACTTATGACCCAGAAAAGGTATACATATGCTCACATTGCAGTTATAATGTTCTAATAAAACTATTTTTTTATTACTATATAGAAAAGCTACTTATGCATGCGTCCGGTCAATGTGCAGAGGATAACAGCTGATGCTGCTCTTGACCATGAGTGGTTCCGTGAAGTTCCTCTTCCCAAGTCAAAAGATTTCATGCCCACCTTTCCTGCTCAACATGCTCAAGACAGGTAAATTTTAGGCATTTGTCGGGTACAGAGCCAACTTGTTAGTCCTTCTATTTGAACTTTCTTATTGAAATTGGCTTGATATTATTTTCAGACGAACGCGAAGAGTAATGAAGAGTCCAGATCCTCTAGAAGAGCAGCGACGGAAGGAGTTGCAACAAGGGGAATTAGGGACAGGTGGTTTATTTGGCTAAGAAAATATAGTAGATGCTCAGAAGCTTTGATCTTTATTGTGTGTACTCACAGATTGACATATGTTGAGGTGAGAGCCGTGCACCGAAGGTGTTGCGAATTTGTTTATGAGAAGATCATTCATGCTGTTTTTTAGCAGGCACCCTTGATGATCTGGGTGGAAGAACTTTCTTACCTCTGCTTGCCAATCAGATACGTAGCAGGTTGACTTAATTCTCCGGCTTTGTTAGTTGATATAGAATTGCATCTGTGACACTGCTTGCATTGCAAGGTGTGGCATAATGGCCTTCTTTTTAAGGAACAGTTTCTGTTGAAACTCTGTGTATGTAACATATTTTTCTTGGCACATTGTAAACGGTTTTCTTATAATTAATTTTGATTACCAGAAATCATGGAATTATTCATGTTATTATTAGTTTTATCATTTTTAATCTTTGTATTGTGTTTGCAAGAGGCGATTGGTGTAAAGCGGAAGGGGAGTTCTTAGCTTTTCATTGACGGGGTATTTGATCGAAAGTATTTGACTTTGAAGGTAATTTGTAAAATCTGACATGTGATTTGTAGTTGAGTTGTATTAGCGGCGTTTCTGGTTATCTAGCTGATGTTTGTTTCAACAAGTGCCTGTGCAAAATTTTGGATTCATGGAGCAAATGAATCCTAATTTATGTGTCAGTGCACATTGTTCAGTGTATGGTCATGCCTTAATAATTACTTAATAGGCACGAGTATAATTAAAATTAGTAAAGAATGCTAGCATGTAGCTTGACCCATATCAACTTTTCCCCTTCCCCCTTTTCCCCTATTTGATGAGACTGACTGTTATATCTGTGGAATGGTTTCATAAGGTCTTTTTGCAACCGTAACTATTGTCTCATTACCGTATGTTTGTTATTCAACACTCAAAATGTAAGCTTACACGTTTACAAAGGACAGACAATAAAAATGAAACGTTGATAGAAATTATATTGTTTGTCAACAGATCAAAACACCAACCTACTATTTCTTAGTAATAACTTATTCCTATGAAAGTTGCTACTGAACTTGGTTGCAGAAGTGACATTAGGCTTTATGCACAGAATTTACTAGAAAATATTTATTCAAATTTCCCAATGACAATAGATTTGAAATCAGAATTGTGTCATGAAATATACATGAGATTGTCAATGCATGCATGTAACATGGTTTGTAATCAAAATTGCATACTATCGTCATGAGATAATCACGACACTAAATATGCAACTTTTAGCTTTATGTCAAAGTTGATCCATTCGTTTGCCGTGGTTGTGTTAAAATTACGTAGCTTGATGTTGGGATTCGATACAAGTGAATGTAGTATTACTAAATTAGGTGTTGTATGACATCTGTTTTTTTTTCCAGTTGCAGTGGTTTGACCTTTGATGTCACAATACAAATCTCATTGTTGATCTGATAGAACTCTATAGACTATTTGTGAGAAATATATTTTGGGTGTTTCCAAAACTGTGTATATTGCTGTTGTTATGCTACAGCATACCATTTTAGAGTGTACTTGCTTCTGATTCTTATTTTCTCACACTACTGCATGTGGAAAGAACAGAAACTCACTTGGATCAGTTACATCTATTTGTTTTTTATTTATTATATCTGGAGTAAAAAGATGCAATAGATTCTGAGCTTTTATGACATTCAATCTGCAAATGTCACTGCAGTATCAAAAGCAAGCAGGTTGAGGAGGTTACCTGCACACTGGAATATATAGAATTTCCAGTTATTTATCCCTGCTTCAGATATTGAATTTGTCCCTTCAGTCCTGATAGAGGTACTTTGCCACCCTTAATATACACAAGTTGATTTATATATTCCTACATTGATGTACTAAGTTTCCTATTTCACATTACATTTCAAGCTTATAAACTAGAAATTAGGATTTCCCCCTCCTTATTTATGATTGTGGATGGTTATAAATACTATTACGAAATAGATGCCTTATTGTGTAAACTCCTTTGCTGCATGATGCCAAAATTAAAGGGGTAGTCTAGTATATATTTCTCTTGCATGGCTTGTGGGTTTTAATAGTTCTGAGCCTGTGATTTATTCATCTATATGTCCTTGTTTTACGGTGATGAAATAACAAAATACTAACAGGGAGGTCTTTGGCTGGAGTTGGAGCAAGTAAAGAACATGTATTTTTATTGTTATTTTTTTTGAACTTGTTACCTTTTATTGCATAAATACATTAAACTAATGCTTTTGCATAAATACATTAAACTAATGCTTTTGCACCTGGGGCAATAGCTCCTGGTGCAACAAGCCTGCTAACATTTTCCGAAATTGTTAGCAAACATATTTTCATATTGAGATAATTTAGAAATAAGATTTTAAACCTTAGATAAAAGAAAAAGAATATGGAAATGGTAAACATAGAGGCTAACCAAATAGGCCAAAGGCCTTACCCAATTTACGGCTCAGGAGTATAGCTTGAATAGCTGTTGATGGGCAAAGGACAAAACTTGTTACAGCAACAAATTTCTTACACTGTCTGTGAGTTTTAAAAAGGAGAGAGATAAAAGAAAGGAGAGAAATTTATGGAAGAGATCAAAGGTCCCCTCTCATTTTCCATTTTTATTGGTATTACTATAGTGGGATTTCAAATAAACAGACTTCATTTTTTAAGCTTTTCATTACCTGCAGGACAGCAGGAGTCCCTCTGCCGTTAGCATCCTTTTTAGTACTCCTTGAGCTAATCCCTCATTGTTTTCGTGCATTAAGCTCAGGAATACGTTTATCTGCTAATATGATGGCCATTCTTTGCGAGTTTTTTAAGGCGAGAAAAAGAAGGGGTGAGATTTTTTAAAAATTTCCTCCCCAAACTTGGGAAGATTTTGAAAGAAAATCTATTAAAGACTTGTATGACCTACTAAAATATCAAAACTATCGTTATAATAGTTCTCAAATGTGATCTCATTAGGATAACTCCTAACATAGTAATGTACTCTTGTAAGTTAAAAACTCACAAACACAAGGAAAGAAGGTAAATTTTCTTTCTTTCACTCTCTTTTATCTCGTAGGTTTTAAATTCTTTTTCTTCTCTTCTCTTCTCTCTTCAAACTCACCAACACAGTATTAGTTCTTAAAATTATTTTTTAATGCATTCATTCAATGCACGTGTCTTTGAAAATTGGAAGTCTTACAAGGTAATCTTAATATCTTGTTGGAAGTTACTTACTGTTGGATCTTGGGGGCGTTTCTGTGTGCTCTGTTTATAATCAGCGTATGGTCCCAATCATCTAGGAGGAAGAGTAAGTCATTTGTTTTTCAATCAATGTAGCATTCTTATTTCTCAAGTATTTTCTGTTGCGAACTAGACGGGCTATATTTTTGCCATTTTGGTTTAGTGATACGAGTCGTTGAAGCATGCTGCTGCATTTCTTATGTTCTTTAATTTGCTGCCTCTCTTTAGCCCATGTTTGTTATTAATCTTCTCTAAACTTGCTCCTGCTATATTTGTGTCCAGCTTTGATTTTTTTTGTTTGAAGTTTTTCTATTTATAAATATATGTTATTTATCTTTGTGATGCATCTATTGCTTTGCAGTAAATTTGTATATACAGGATCCTGATATATCTTTTTATTTTTTTTTAAAATATATATTTTTGATTTTCATATGGGGTCCTGATATTTAACACGTGTTTAAAATGACGTTCCTGTATTCTCGGGTTATATAAACTTAATATTGAGAGACAAGTCCCGCCACTTAAAGTGGATGCTACATTTTTTTTTTCCTGCAAATGACCTTTCCTCGATTACATGGCTAAATATCAAACCAGGTAAACAAAATGAGAAGTGAGAAATTGGTGCAAGGATGATGATAATTATTTGAGGTATGGATTCTTATTTTCTTGACATTATTTTCTAAGATTGGTGTGCAACTCATTCAGTAATAGGAACCTCTAGATTGTTGATGTTGAGCCTGAGCTGTCTGGATTGTCTTTTGATGTTCTTTTTGGTCGAATAACACTGCCAGCCACTCTACTTGTCAAACCCCATTGTAGGATGATATTTTTAATCAAGTAGATTATAATAATCTCTCTCCACACAAGTTCTCTTTTCCTTGGGTTATTTCTGTTCGATCGTTTTTTTTTTCTTTCTAGACTGCGTGTTTGTCAACGGAATTCCCCCACCCCCACCCCCACCCCCACCCCCACCCCCATCCCCACCCCCACATTACAAGATGTTTGGCTTGGTATATGGTTAAGTTCAAGGAAAATTACACCTCAGAGTGAATTCTATTTGTTTTTGTTTGTTTTATAAACTGGAGATAAAAAAAATTTGCTCAGTTTTTCCCAATATTAAATTTAGTACAAAAATGTGTCATTGCAAAGTTTTTATTTTTTATTTATTTCTATCACTATAGCCAGAGGAAAGAGTAGTAGTAGTTAATTTGGTGTAAACAATT
Source organism: Panax ginseng (assembly GCA_020205605.1). Lineage (NCBI taxonomy): Eukaryota > Viridiplantae > Streptophyta > Magnoliopsida > Apiales > Araliaceae > Panax > Panax ginseng. The sequence continues at coordinate 1,944,553 of CM035149.1, read as the reverse complement.
TTTGTGGAGTCTTTTTTGTTTCCCCTTTTATCCTTTCCATCCCTATTGACTCTCAAAGAGACGGTTATCCTTTCCATCCCTATTGACTCTCTCAAACAGACGGTTAGGAAACTGATATTTTCACGAATCACTGTTTATGAAGCAAGTCATTGTGAAAATTTCAATTTTTTTTTTAATGTGGAAATATCATTTTCCTTGATGTTATTACCGCTGCAAACCAGAATATTCATTAAAAAAGGGGGGTTAGGAATGCTTGCTCTGAGCTTGGCATGGTGCAAATCTCTAATATTGCGTGCATCTAAATTCTTTATTTTCTTTTTGGGCCCCCATATTTTGGGAATTTATATTTTAATACTTGAACAATTATTATTTGTGATATTTGAACGAGGGTCTTTTCATTTGATTTGAATAGTAAGTGGGCTTCATACTTGGCTTACGGAAATATCGAACAAATACATGTCTAAAATTGTTAAGGGTGTAAAATTGTTAAGGTTGAATCGAGTTCGAGCAGTTTGAATTTTTTGAACGAATATGATTCGAGTATCAATAGAAAATTATAATTTGAGTAGGTTCGAGTAAGTTATTGAACTTTAAAATTTATTTATATTTGACTCATTTATATTTTGAGTCAAGTACTTGAATCAAACTTTTTGTCCGACGGATCTAAACTGTTTGTTTATTTTACAGTCTTAGAAATTGTCATTTATTACTGAAAAAAGATTATGGGTTCCATCTATATGAATAAAATTAAGTGATAAATTGTAGCATAATCAGTTTACTAGAGATTAAATTAAATAATATGCCAAGGTTAATTATAGTTGTCATTAATGGATGAGGTGATGTAGAGATCTAAACTTAATTGTTTTGTGTGATGTGGATTGGATGCTTGTATATGCTGCCTGCTTTTTCTTATTTTTGTGAAGCTAAACTCCGACTTGGTGCTGTGGAGGTAGACCTGGCAATATAAGTAGTTAATTATTAGGTCAAATCATATTAACTGGAACCAAATGGGTCGGTTAACTATTTTTATTTATTCAGGTTGGTTAAAGTTTGAACTCATATTTTTAAAATAAATATAGTTAATTAACTGGTTAACCATTTTTTAAAAAGAAAGAAATGTGTTTATGATTTAGAAAACAAAACTAATAGCTACAAAATTCAGTTAGAAAAGAGTTAATCGAAAAGAAAACTATGGTAAAAACATGTAATTTTAATAGAAAAGTAGCCTTTAAATTTCCTACTAGAAAATCAGACGAAAAAGAGCACAAAAATTGTGCGCTGGTGTTGTTGAATGTGAATGAGAAATTTAATACTTTTGTATGTTTAACAAAAAAAAACAAGTCAAAACAACCAGAAGAGCAGTTCTTTTATGCTTCATGCATTTTAGACACTACCACCCGGTGACTCATACAGTGCCTATGCAAATTACTGGCATAAAATAAAAAATTTATAAAATTTGAAAGACTAAATAGAAATATAAAAAGAACAAAATAGTAATATAATTAAATTTGTAAGGGTAGAAGAGAAAAAAAAAATTGTGACACCGTTACACCAAACGGCTCATGACCGCTATATAATATTGATTGGATGATTAGGGTGCTGTAGTGAAACTGATTGCAAAAGAGGAGAAATCGGGCATATTAAAGATACAAATCTAAAACTACAATTTTAAGGGTAATTTTATTTTTCCAAATATAGTCTTACTTTTTGCTAGAAGTAATAATGATAACATTCAACCGACCTATAATACAAGTAATAACCATGTTAAGAACTTTAAAATCTGTTCAAAATTATCACCATTATGCAGATAAACACAAAAAGAAATTTAAAGAGAATTGCTAGGAATACAAACATTTTTGTCATATATAGTGAGTGTACCTGATTTAGTTAGTGGGCCACCACTTTACTAAATAGACTAAATTGGGGATTAAGATCTTCTCTATTTATTTTTAAATATAGACTCTTTTTTTCATGGTTTAAATTTAAAATTATCTTTGTCTCTTTTATTAGCGTGATATCATATTATAACATATTTTAAATTAAATCTTGAAATGAAGACTGTCCATTTATTTAAGGGTCCTTAACACTAGTATACAACCATTAGAAAGTATTTACAAAAACAAAACATCCACAAAATAATTACAAAAATAACGCAATTCACATTAATAAGGAAATCTAAAATTAAGGAGAAATAACTGCTATAATTAATCATTTAAATTCAAATATCTGGGATCTAACCACAAAAACAAATTTAAAATAATAATTCAAATTCAAATATTCAAATTCAAATCTTCAACTCCCTCACATAACACTTATTTGATCAAAAGAATGACTGCGATGAATAACCGACCCCTTCAACTTCAGACCATTCTTTGTAGGAACAGAAGTTGATGTCATATTGACCATAACAGGTATTTGTGAAGGAGCATTTCTTTCATCGGTTTGAGAAAAGTATTCACGCATACCTGTAATAAAAGATGAAACAACAAAACAAAAGTAAAATACGAGTATAACAAAAAAGATCATAAACCAATCTGAAAAAAAATGTTCCAAGATAATGAATAACCCAATATCTTTTTCTAGTTACCAATCTGAAAAAAATGTTCCAAGATAGTGAGTGTACCTGATTTAGTTAGTGGGCCACCACTTTCCTAAATAGACTAAATTGGGGACTAAGATCCTCCTCATTTCAAATAAATAGATTCTCTCTTTTCTGATTTAAATTTAAAATCATCTCTCTCCCTTCTGTCAGCGTAATATCACGTTCTAACACATTTTAAATTGGATCATTAAATAAAGACCCATTTATTTAAACGGAGGCCCAATAAGTAACTCATTAGCTAGTTGGGTCAAACAGATGAATCCAACCTCCCGGTTTTTCTCCACGCGTTCCGTTAATCATCACTAACACCAGCATCAAATCTCCACCGTTAACTGTACTTACTCCCATTCACCTAGATACATCTACACCGTCAATTACAGTTCCTGTCCTACTTCGTCCTTTTCACATTTGGCAGGTATCTCTGAATTCTCATCATCTTCCTCGATGACAAAAGCTGCAAGTAAAAATTTGTTATTGAGATCAGCTAGCTGAGCTGAATTGCTGATTCAATTTCAGCTCTTCTGCAACTTTTCATGGTATGATGGTACAAATATCGCTCTGATGGTACAAATATCGCTCTGATTTACTCCTTTGAGATATCTATATCTAATGTATATATCTATATATATAGAGAGATTTACATGGGTGATTGCTAATGTTGAGCTTGCTTATGGATCCGCCGGTGATTCTTTGTTAAAATTTGATAAGGAATCTAATTACGAGAATGTATGTACCGGCAATCCGTTCTGTTTGATCTGAATTAAGTGAAAACATCTAATGATTTAATTTTCTATGCCTTGTGCAATGAAAAAGATAAAACTTTTTATGAATTAAAAGTCTAGGTGCACCCAAATCATGAAGAAATATGAGCTTTTATTTGCACTTTTACTTCCCTGGCTTTTAAGTTTTTCATATTTATTTAAACCATGCACGGTTTCCCTAGATAGATGTGAATGTTAACAGATCAATGTGGTGGTAAATGTCTTTGAACATTTCCAGCCAGATATTTCCCCTGGAAAGGTTGGGGATTGAGAACTTGCTCCTATTTTAAAGGATTTAGGAAAATTTTTATTAAAATACCTTCTGCTTCGTAGGTCATTTCATCTAATTTCTGGACAACCTTGTGTTATTTCAACCTTATTCTATGAGGTTCTTTGGAGACTTTCACTGTTTCAACTCCTCATTAAGGAAGTGATACAAATTGCAATGTCCTGCTTACTAGTGGAAGGTGGGTTTATTGATTAGTGTTATTACAAGTGCGTATTCTTACTATAGTAAGCTCCTTGATGAGAACATACTGATTAAGTTATTGTTGAGAGTTATGTTCTGAATGTTATAGATGACAGTTGATAGAAACACGCTTGTTGAATGGTGGACTGATAAGACTTTTTTCTCTAACCTTGATGTTGTTCTGCTTTGTTTTGATAGGCACCTATCAAGGGAATACTTTCTCTGCAAAGAACTGCTTTGTTTCGGCTTCACAGTGAGAGTTGGGAAATAGGCAGTAGACTCTTCAGTACCCAGTCTGCAACAACTGGTATTAGCCCACAGCCTCCACCACCTCCCCCGCCGCCTGAGAAAACCCACCTCGGTGGTCTGAAAGATGAAGATCGTATTTTCACCAATGTATATGGTTTGCATGACCCGTTTCTCAAAGGTGCTATGAAATGAGGTGATTGGTATAGAACAAAAGACCTCGTACTCAAGGGAACTGATTGGATCGTAAATGAAATGAAGAAATCTGGCCTTCGTGGACGTGGTGGTGCTGGTTTTCCATCTGGGCTCAAATGGTCCTTTATGCCTAAGGTATCTGATGGCCGTCCTTCCTATCTTGTTGTCAATGCTGATGAAAGTGAACCTGGAACATGTAAAGATAGGGAAATTATGCGTCATGATCCACACAAGTTGTTAGAGGGATGTCTGATTGCTGGAGTGGGAATGAGGGCTAGTGCTGCATATATCTACATTAGGGGTGAATATGTGAATGAACGGCTGAACCTTGAAAAAGCTAGGAAAGAAGCTTATGAAGCTCGATATTTAGGGAAGAATGCATGTGGATCCGGTTATGATTTTGATGTACATATCCACTATGGTGCAGGTGCCTATATATGCGGCGAAGAGATGGCACTTCTAGAGAGTCTCGAGGGAAAACAAGGAAAACCCAGATTGAAGCCTCCTTTCCCAGCGAATGCAGGGCTATATGGCTGTCCCACAACTGTTACGAATGTGGAAACAGTAGCAGTTTCTCCAACCATTTTAAGGCGCGGGCCTGAGTGGTTAGCTAGCTTTGGCAGGAAAAACAATTCTGGGACAAAACTATTTTGCGTGTCAGGTCATGTTAACAAGCCTTGCACGGTGGAAGAGGAGATGAGTATACCATTGAAGGAGCTGAAAGAGAGGCATTGCGGTGGTGTTAGAGGTGGATGGGACAATTTACTTGCAGTAATTCCAGGTGGGTCATCTGTTCCATTGATTCCCAAGAATATATGTGAGGATGTGCTAATGGATTTTGATGCACTTAAGGCTGTCCAGTCTGGATTGGGGACTGCAGCTGTTATTGTGATGGACAAGTCAACTGATGTTGTGGATGCAATTGCGAGGCTATCTTACTTCTACAAGCACGAGAGTTGTGGGCAGTGTACTCCTTGCAGGGAGGGCACGGGATGGCTTTGGATGATCATGGAGCGAATGAAGGTTGGGAATGCAAAGTTGGAGGAGATTGACATGCTACAGGAGGTCACAAAGCAGATTGAAGGGCACACAATTTGTGCTTTGGGTGATGCTGCTGCTTGGCCTGTTCAGGGTCTTATCAGACACTCCAGACCAGAGCTTGAAAGGAGAATCAGGGAGCGAGCAGATAGGGAGCTACAACAGGCTGCTGCTGCCTGAACGCCCATAACAGGTGGCCCTTAAACCCGTGCGCATTCATTTTGATTCTTAACCCCAATGATCTGTTGGTTGTGCCATCAAATATATTTAGGGAATCTAACAGGATCATATCCTGTTGTTAAATGCACTTAAACATAATACAGGTACAAAACACTTACCTTTGTTTTTCGATCATATTTTTAACGGAGTGTTGGGAAAAAACAACTAGAAGCTTTAGAAATCAGAGGTACTACAAATGTATAGGGTAGGGTGTTGCTTGTGATTCAAACAGTCGGAACAACCGACTCTTTTCTGGCTGCTAAATCATTATTTGGTTCCATTAGTTGCATCCTTGCACTTGGTACACATCGTTATGTGGCATATTGTTTATTAAGTTCCGTTCAGTAAAAGTGATTTGTTGAATGTATGTAGCTCTGCAAATTCATTCTAATGTTTTTGGGAAATCTGGTTACTGATGAACATTACATTTGTGGAGTATCAAATGAGATCATTATAGGACCAAGTACTATCTTGCTTCTAACATTCTTCATGATTGAAGCCTCTATAATTTAGTTGCTATCTACATCTAGTCTTCGAAATATAAATTAGAAAAGGGCAAGACATTCATAGTTTTGGGTTCCTTAACTGTTTTACATTTGTTCACTTTCATGGAGTAAAACACCCCAAGGGTTATGTGATGTCCATGATCCCACTTCAAAGGTTGAAGCTTTCGAGTTTGATTTATCTAGCCTGGGGGCTGTGGCTAGAGTAGATTTTTATTAGTGCGAAGTACTTCAAGCCGTCCTTATACCTCCTTGCAGATGGTAAGAAGTCCAATACATCACTAGATGTAGCTCAAAGATTTCATATTTAATCAATAACAGGGCTTGTAAGTGAATAATTTTTTAGTCAACTAGCATATGATTATAAATTGTTCATTCTTTGCGATTTGTTATTAACTCACAATTTAGTGTTTGTAATATCTATTCTTTTATATCATGTTATGTAGATGCTGCATAGTGTGGAATAAAATCTGGAATGTACTCTCCAGAAATGGGAAGGAGAAGTGACTTCAAAGGATGCTGGCTGTCCTTTGGAGCAATACGTTTGTTTTTATGCTTGTATCAACCATGACTGCATCGGAGATGTTTTCTGTGTACGAGGATATAAGATCATTCAACATGGTTTTGATAGTGCAAGAAACATTGATTTGAAAAATGTCTATTTTGTCAATAAAACAAAGAATATAGCTTTTTTTGGGACTTGCTAAGATTTTAAGCAGATCTTCCTGTCACAATAGAACTCTGAACATCCCAAGCTGTCGACCTTAAAATGATTCAAGGATTAGTACTACTTTCTGCATTGATAGCTTTGACATGGAAGTCTCAACACAACCTACTCATGTCTGTTGGATTGGATTATGTCTATTGCAAGTAGAAAGAGTTTTTAACAGAATCAACCTCGGACCTAAGAGTATTTATTTGAATCACCTGAAGCTGAGGATCGAAGCTGAATGAATGTAATGAGCTTTAATTTCCCTTCCGGGGTTCCTCGCTCAATTCTGAAATAAGTAATCTGAGTGCAACAGATGAGATACATCCATTGGAGTCCCATCCATATATTCTCTTCCATTGCAACTCTGCAACTGTGTTTGTGTTTGAGTCTGTGTCTGAATCTGCGGGATTCTTGTGCTGTGCTGTGCTATAATCTCATCATAATTTCATTTTTTTTCATCATAATTTGGTAATAAATTTTACTATAAAACCTACATATTGAGGGTTTGCCTATGGTGCACATTTACGTTACTTTTTAATTTAGCTTGAACATGTTTACACATGTTCTAGACCAAAAAATATGTACGTAAAAGGTTTGATTAAGTCGCTTAGATTCTACTCAATTTTTTTAAGATGCTCCAATTTGTATTCAAATTCGAATATAATTTTACAATCTTTACTCAAATTCGAATTTGACTTATTTTATTGTACTCAAGTTGACTTCCTTTTCTTTTAGCAACTCGCAAACATTTGATAAGTACAAGAATTTAAAATTACCTTCATCAACTATTTGGTATAATTTAAATTTGAACTCTTCAAACTAGATCTCGAGCTTTGCAAAAAAATTAATGAGATAATACATACAAAAAACATAAAAATTCCTTTCACTTTCAAAATATGTGGAGAATTTAATAGCTAAATACAATATATTAAATAAAAGTATCATACTCGATACAGTATATGAGTACAAATTAATGAACTTGAATCGAATATAAATTAGAGGTAAGAAAAATAAACAATAAATAGCTCATATTTTACTCGCACAAGTGTTTGAATCTCAAAATGGTTTCATTTTCAGCCCTATGCTCAAGTAGCTCAAGTAGCTCAAGTAGCTCAAGTAGCAGTGAATATCAAGATAAAACTAATGGTTCCTTTATCTATTTATTAATATATCAACAATTTTCCATTTTTCAGTAATAAATCTAATCCTTTCCAGGTACAATCCTTTCCATGTGTACCTGCGTTGGTGGGTTAGAAAAACAGACCAAAAAATAGAAACATGGAAAAAGTTACAATTTTAGGAGGTTCAAATATCATTTACCCCCATTATTTCACACAAACAAGGCAATCTAATTAGAAATGGATTTACATGACAATTAATCTAGTCCAGGGTTCCCTTCATCTTCCCATGTACCAGCCAATAATCCCAACATATCTCATCATAATACCTGAGTTACAGGGAACTTTTCGACATTTAGCTACTGACCCTAAGCATGCTGAATACGTATAATTTACTGTTAGGAGGATCAAATGCATATGAGTGAATTGACAGTCATAGATCATAAGAAGACGATAAAAGATTATGCATCAGATTTGCATACAGATAATCTTAAAAGCGATATCATGTGTATGCATTTTCCGTTGGACAGTTGTTTTGGCATAACTAAGCATAGTTAGAGATCGTACAATTTAGACTCAGGAACACCCAAAGGACTGACTCCTCAGCGCATCATAATGTCCGTAGCCATGATATAGCACATGAATTGGGTTTTCTTTTCTATACCCCTGACCATATTCTGCTATAATTCTGAGGGAACCGGACTTGCCATCCAAAATACAAACGTTGATAGGCATCCTATAAACAGGTGAAAGTTGGTTCATTAGGAAACATTAGAAGATATCAACTATAAATGGAATTATAGACGGGATAGTAGTTCAAACTTCGCTCTAGCAAACGTGTCTACTGCCAAGAACCAATCCTAATCGTTCCAAAATTGATCACTTTAAATGCATTATTTGATTGAGGTTCTTGAAAACGAGATTTGGAGGGATAATGCTCTGATACTAATACATCAATGAGAACCCATAATCTAGTCCACTCACTTTAGCAGGGGGAATGAAATTTTAGAAGTGAATATTGAGACCTACTGTAGAACATGGGAGGCCATGAGCAGCTCTGGTTCTCCTCCCCAAACGTGGGGATGTCGCATATGTGTAACATAGCTATCAAAATTACCTTCAAGGTACCTGCAAACATATGAATTACTTTCTTGAGAACACAACTCTAAAACCAATAAAGGAGGGCAATGAATATATTCGGGTAAATACATACAAAAGACGGTCGACTACGCATGAATTAGATACCTGCCATGTCATCTATAAAATCCTAGCCAATTTGAACTTGTAAATTTAAGCAAAATTATCTTTTCTAGCATAATAAAAAGATCATCTAATAGAACGTCACGTTCCCAAACAAATTATAAATTTCAAATTAAATAGCTATAGGGATCGACTTGCAAACAAAAGAAGTATTGTAGTGGTGCGATAAGTCCAATGCCAGGACGTAACATCTTACCACTCAGTTTCTGCTCGCCTTTTGATGAACTCATCAGCAACCTGCCAAACCATAAATGATTTAGGCAACTTCATCCATGAGAAGCTAAAAAAAGGTAAAGCTAAACATGCAACAAATGTTGGCTATAACATGTTAATGAAACAAATGTCTCCTTGAGAAGACCAAAAGAGAAGAAACTTTGTATCATACTTTGGCTCTGAGCTCATCAGCGAGTTCCTTCTCGAGACTCTGACATGGAGATGACTTTCCTGTTCTCAAACAAGCACCATGAACAACCGACCGGAACAAGCATCTTCCGTCTCCAGGTATGCCTGATGAAAAGATTTGCAAGTGTCAACACCTTTAGGGCTGCTTGTACATGGATAGAACTTTATATTTGCTTACTTTGTAAGATATTGACGCATCAGCGAATCCAGTTTAATTATATTTGAACTGAAGAAAAGTGTAATTTCGGAATGGCTACATAAATTGCACATCTCTCATAACATGCCAATTATTTGAAAATTAACACCGAAGCATGATTGTGGAGATGAATAAACTCATACAACAAAAATGGTCATACTCCACATCAAACAACATAAGGCGTCCAAATTTCTCATACCCCTATGTAATTAATAAGACAAAAAGTACAATCACAATCATACACGTTATACATCAAAAGAACCATGAGCTATAACATATAAGGCAAGCAAAGTAAAAACAGAATACTCCTCCTCAGCTGCATCTAGTTTTACTAGTGTGAGGGTTCCATAATCTAGTTTTGGAAAGCTTTTAAAATACAGGTAAGTTCAAGAAAATTCCTCGTAAGAGAGTCGAATGCCGGAACCATAGAGTTGCACTATGTAGTAACACACGAAAGGTGTACAAATTCATGTCGCTTATGATTGAGAATTTAATCCCATCTAATTAGAAAAAGAAAATCTAAAAGGACTTTTGAAACAATTATCTACAATAATACCTCAAATTTACAGTGTTCAACCCATGATCTTGACAAGGATGAACAAATACAATCAACTCAACGATGAGAATTGTGAGTGAAGGCCATAATTCCTGGTACTTCTCTAAGTAATTTAACTTCAACCCTGTTTTTGGTATGTTTATTCTTTTTTGTTAAAAATTTAAAGTGTATAATGACTCAGGTAAAAATGTAAAGATCGATAAGCTCTCTCCTTGGATCTTCTTGTCAACTTTTTCCTGATAGTGCAACTTTATTATTTAGGGGTATTTTGTTAAAATCATTTAATTATATTTGAGAAAATTTAATCAACTATGTGAGCAGACACAATTAACTTGCATACATAGTCATAGATATCAGCTTTGCAAGAAATTAAATCTATAGGCATGATCAGCCAAATCATAAAACGGTTTATTTATCAACTTCAGAAATGAAACAAAAGAAGCCAAAAAAAACAGAAAGAGAATAATAAACATACAAATTACAAACCTAATCCCACATTCATTGCAATCACCAGATATGAAGAGTCAAAAATCTTCATGATCCATTAAAAAGAAAAGCTTTAACAAAAATTATTCCATGGAAAGCTTAAAACGCGAGAAAAAGAATCAAACCCACACCAAACACATACTTGAAGAAAAGCATCATCCCTTGTAGCAATCAAACAAAAAATATTAACGAAGAACAACAAAAATAAACATACTAATCATACGGGAATCGTTACCGAGCGAAAATTGTGATCTTTGCATGATAAGAGATGCAATTGATAAATCTATAAACTCATTTAGATGGTACTATTTATATTTTATTTATTATAATAATTAATAAGGGAACGAATGAGATGTTGATATGGAAAATTACCAGTTAAAGATGAATGTGAGGAGGAGTCGGAAAAAAATAGGAGAAATGGAATGGAACCTGTGATGTTAAAGACGATGGTGACGAGACAAAGGTGGAGAGTATTGAATTCGATTCCTCCAATTTTCTAGAAGACGACCCTCCCCCACGACTCAGTTCTCAACTACTACTCCCTCCGTTGTCGTTTAAGGTTTTAAGATTGTCATTTATCCTTTTTGGCATATTTGATTAAGAAAGTATCATTTATCAACTAAAATTTATTTGAAATTTTATCACTAGCATTTTATGAAAAGTTCAAAATTATTAATATACTAGAGAGAATTTCTTGGACAACGACAGAAGGTAGAGATAATATAGAAAGTAAATAATTTATTTTTCTTGAAAGTTATAAACCATAAATTTTTTGAAACAAATTTTTTCTTCAAAAACAACAATATTTTAAGAATCGGAGGGAGTAAAAAGTTTCTGAGTCCAAACTCGGTTACTAAATCAAATTAAGGGTGTGCCCCACATCGGCCTGAGCGTTCGAATTCAAAAAAAATCAAGTCCATCTTTCCCCTAAAATAATAATAATAATAATATTTGTTTATATTTTGTTTGTCAATAAATATTTTTTGTTTTTGACTAACTTTTCATTTCTTAAAACTTTGATAAGGTTGGTAAAACTTTAAAAAAAGAAGAAAAGTAGATGAACGAACTGTTTGTTTGTTTTGTTTTTATGGTTAAAAATTAGAGTGATTGAACATAAATTAATTAATTATTGCAGCAGGGTGTGGAACTGGTGAAGATATAGCAGACGTCTGATCAGTCGCCTTTTTATGAGAATTGCTCAAGAAGCTTGTTCTTGTTCATAAGATTGACTCGATCAGCTTCTTGGTTGAACTAGCAATTAGTTTGTTTTAGTCTCTGCTCCCTGAAATGATAATGAATTCAAAAAGCTTCCGCTGAAAGTTCAATTCTGGTACTGGTACTGGTACGTACTACTATATATATATAGAACTAATAGAACTAAAGAAATTGTCAGAAATTAAACCATCCCAATCCCTAATAGAGTGGGTTTGGAAACATGTTTTCTTTGACAAGTATGCCTTCAACAACAACAGTTTTATCAGCATATACCACATTTGCTGCATCAGCTATGTTCGTTAGGACTGTGTTCAATGAAGTCCAAAACATGAGCAGGCAGGTTATACCGAAAGCTCTCCTGGACAAAATCTTGTCTAAAATTGGAGGCATAATCGGAAACCTCTCTCCCCGAATGACCCTAGTCATTGATGAATACATTAATGGCCATACCCTCAACCAAGTCTACGAGTCATCCGAAGCCTACTTGCGCACAAAAATCAGTCCTTCCATTTCTCGGCTCAAGCTATCCAAGTCACCCCAAGAAACTAACTTTTCCCTCACCGTCAACAAAGGGGAAAAGATCGTGGACGACTTCCAAGGAATTAAACTCACGTGGGAATCCAAAACCAGAAGACGAGTTTTGACTATGAAGGCCTATATTCATCTGAAAACGTTGAGAGCAAATCTTTTGAGCTCAGCTTTAACAGAAAGGACATGGAAATGGTGTTGACTTGTTACTTGCCTTATGTTATGGAGAGGGGGAAAATTATAAAAGAAGAGAACCAAGTAGTGAAGCTTTACTCAATTGGGAGTTACCATGGAGACACTAACTTGAACCATCCGTCCACTTTTGACACAATGGCGATGGATCCAGTACTGAAGAAGGAAATCATAGATGATTTGGATAGATTTGTAAAGAGAAGAGATTACTATCAAAGAGTTGGAAAGGCATGGAAACGCGGTTATTTGCTCTATGGCCCCCCTGGGACAGGTAAATCAAGCTTGATTGCAGCCATGGCTAACTATCTGAAATTTAACATTTATGATTTGGAGCTCACTAGTATCCGCAACAATTCAAACTTTAGACAACTCTTGCTTTCCACTGCAAATCGATCTATACTTGTTATTGAGGATATTGATTGCAGCGTTGAGTTGCAGAATAGACAAGTCCAAACTTATAATCCCAGTGACGACAGCCAGCTGACATTATCCGGGTTACTGAATTTCATTGATGGATTATGGTCAAGCTGTGGAGATGAGAGAATAATTGTGTTCACAACAAATCACAAGGAGAGACTAGACCCTGCATTGTTGAGGCCAGGCCGAATGGACATGCACATCCACATGTCATATTGCAGCCCCAGTGGATTTAGGATACTTGCTTCTAATTACCTAGGGGTAAAAAATCACTCCATGTTAATTGAGATTGAAAAGCTCATTACAGAGGTGGAAGTGACCCCGGCAGAGATTGCAGAGCAACTCATGAAAAGTGAAGAAGCGGATGTTTCTCTCGGAGGACTTGTCAACTTCCTTCAAATCAAGAAAATTCAAACCCCGGGAGGAAAAGAAGAAAACGAAATTGATGAAACAGGAAATGAGGAGGGAATCAAGAAAGGAGATGAGAAAAAGAGAGGGAAAATAAATAAGAAGAAGGGGAGAATGGGCAAGAAACAGAAGGTAGGATTCTAATACTTATGCTGGCTGGCTGGCTGCTGGTTTAATTATAAGCATTTGTATCTGCATTGCTCTATGTTATATTGTTATTGTATCCAATAAGTTCATTAGTATCCGTTGAGGATTGCTGTAGTTTCTAATTATAATAGTAAAATGTGTTACTATGTTGTCCTCCTTCCGTCCTAGAAATACAATTTAACTTTGTTGTAAATTCTAGTTATAATAATAAAACATGTGTTATTATGTTGTACTTCCTTAGTTTCAAAATTAGAAATACAATTTGAAGTCAAAAATTGGCACCGTTGCGCTCTACCAACTGGGCAGGGTGTCATAGAGAAAGTTATAATGTCCAAATTAGTAACTATTTTTTTATTATTTTCTTTCACTTGTTCAAGTAAACTGTTTCAGATAACATTGGAACATAGTAAATTTTAGGCTTGTCAATGGGTCAAATAACTCGAATGAGCAAATTATACTCTGATTTGATATGGATCACCAAATGTGATAATAGATCAATAATTTGATTCATTATGTAGTAGACCCCCCATCATCCACTTAATCCAAATCGATCCATTTATCAAATTTATATAATATATTCATAAACTGATATCAAGTCATGGAAGAATTTCACATCATCTCTCTAAAACTTTTTTTATTATTCATTCTCCACTTTTTTAGTGAATTCATACTTTGACATAGTATTTTTTTTTTCATAAATTTATAAGTAAATTTTCAACTTCATAATTTTTTAATTTTTTCTCCATTCAAGTAATAATAGTAGAGTATTTTATTTTAGTAACGTTTTAATTAATTTGTTTTAGAGAGGAAAATAATAGTAAAAGTACCCACATGTTGTTCTAACGTTATGTAATTTTTATATTTGCGTAAAAATAGTTTATTCTACGTGTTGTATTTAATTAACATCTTTAGAAAACATTTTAACAAATATACCCATTTTCGTATTTATTAAACTATTGATTTAACAAATATACCCATTTCAATTCATTTTAAATTTCTTATTTTAGAACAAATTACTATCGAGTATTACAGTAAGTTTACATTATATATTATTGGTTCAAAAGGTTTTAGTTTTGTTTTCTATTATCGTCAGGACTCAATAGCCTTTGTAGATATATTTTTTATTTTATGGGCTGAAAACAAATTTTTAACAACAAATATTAATTTTCATTTATGTTGCTAAAAAAAGAGGCAGTAGTAGAGTTACTAATAGTAGTATAGTAAGTTATTTTAGACTCCGAAATTTCTTTTGACAAGGGAGTGTTCTTCATATTTAGACATAGAGGAGGAGAGAGAAAGTAAATACGATGGGAAATAAAGTAAACTTTTATTTTTTGGATCAAATAAAATCAGATCTATGATTTGACCCATTTATAATATTGATCCAACAAAACACATCCTGGATGATTGGATAAAAGGAGCTACAACTCTAATTCAATAAATTAGACCGGAACAAATCAAATCAAATTTGGCATGCCTAGATTAATGACAAGAGTGCTTTTAGCTTTCAAGAACATGGGGAAAGGAATGAGTTGTTCCCTGCATTTTTTTTAGTAATACGTTTTGGTTAGGAGTTGAATTCCTTGCCTTACCCTGAGACGAGAGATGAGAGGGAAGGTCTATTTGAGTTGAAATCTAGACCTGGGCTTTAATTCTACACAGCTTATTACATTTTCGGTATCAGACCAAACATCCAAAAAAGTGAATGATTATTTTTTGGGAGTTTATATTTTCACAAACAAACAAAAATTATAGTTTCACATGAATATAAAATGGACCCCACACTCATGTGGGTGAAAGCTTGTGAAAATATCAAATTTTACTTGTAAAAATATTAATTCCTTATGTTTTTTACTTGGTTGGAATGATTAGAATAGGGTAACCATAATACTGCATTTGGATCGAAGGAATGGTGTAAAATGATTTTAAAGTATTTCAAATATAGGTTTAATTGTTCATGGTAATGAGGGGTGTAATAAGATGACAAAATTATTATATATCCATTCCATTAGAATATATTTTATTCCATCACCTTTCCCATGAAATAAAAAACAAATGTAATGAATTTTTTTTCCATTAAAATTATTTATCCTCCAAACTGATCATCAAATACACTATTTTTCGTTTTATTCCTTCCGCCATTCCTACTTTCCTCAATCCTAATTTAGGGGGTGTTTGATAAAAACTGAATGAATCTGAATCTGAATGAGCTGAATCTGAGTGAAAAAAATTGTTTGATAATTAACATCTGATCATCAAATACACTATTTTTTTATTTTATTCCTTCCGTCATTCCTACTTTCCTCAATCCTAACTTACTTTCCTCAATCTTTGAAAAAGCGAATGAATCAATGAATCAATTGATTTGATAATTAACAATCTGAATGAAAAAAATTGTTTGATAATTAACATGTCCTAAATCCGAATGTTGTTGTTTTATTATTTAACCCTACTTAATTCAATTAATCTAAATTTATTTAATATTACTTAATATAATAATAATTATTTTTTAAATTTTTTTAGCTGCTCATTCAGTCAAAAAATTCTGACTTAGCCATTCAACTCAATTATTTGACCGATTCAAATTATTCGAGACGATTTTTTTTTTTCTAAACAAATGATTTAATATTTGACCGATTCAAATGAATTTAAATGTATTCAGTCCTAAACAAACAGTTACTTCCCAAACAGGTAAAGTGAGAAATTCAGCTGCATTACTTTATCACTAGCATTTTACAGTAACATGCAAGTCCATGTGGTTTGGTTTGAAATGTTTTGCAAGGCTTATACTATAGGTAGAAAAAACATGTAAACCTAGACAGAAGAAAGGCAAGAGTTACCAAAATCCATGGGATACAGGGCCTATACACTTTCCCTTCTGTGGAAAACAGAAGGTGAAGCCCACGAGAAAAGGGCAGAATGAAACATAAAAGGGTCAGTCATCAGAAATTTACAAGCTGGCCAGATAACAGGTGTGGGTGGCTCAACATTGGTACACTGTAAAGTTCTTATTCTTCCACCAAAAACTCCAGTTCCTCCCCATCTTTCTTCTTGAGATCGACTTGGATAGCGGTTTTGATTCTTCAGGAGGCATTGCCATCTCACTGCTTTCAGGCAGATTACGAGTTTCAACTTGTGGCCTTTCCCGTTCTCGTTGCTCCCGGAACAATATCAAAAGTTTCTGAGACTTCTGTTTTCCTCTTGTGGTTCCATTCACTGAAATTGACACCAATGAAGGTATCACACCCTCTTGAAGGACCATTTGACTGCACTTATCATTTCCATTACATAAACTCAGAAGACACGCAGCAGCTTGCTCCTGCATAATAGGCTCACCAATGTCCAATATGGTTGAGAGGCTGCTAATAAGGCCCGGGACTGATATGATATCATCTCTTGCTGACTTGCTCAACGCCAAGTTTATCAAGATAGCTATGGATTCTTCTGTCCATGTATGGTCACCAGAATCCTTGATCAGAGCTTGAAGACCATCGATGATTCCAGCTGAGAGAAGGTGAGGAATATTGGAGGGCTGGCTGGAGAGATTATAAAGGGCATGTAATGCATCAATCTTACATTGGGGGTCAGTTTCTCCTTGAAGGATTTCAATTAAGAAAGTAATAGCCTCACTCGAACCAATAATAGGCTTGGCTTCTTCAAGGCACGAAAGATTCAGGTAAAGGGCTGTTGCTGATGCATGAGAACTGGTATTGACAATCATTTTACCAATCAGTGGAAGTAATCCTGCCACCAACATCAATTCCTTGTTTCTGAAAGGCAAAAAAATAAATGTTAAAGTTCGTGGATAGTACCAATTCATGGTTAAAAGAGGAACACAGAACCATATGGCTAACGTAACTTGTATTAGAGATCAAACCACATGCATTATGCAAGAAGCAAGAAGAGCATATGATACCTCAGAATTACAACTAGTACATATTTATTCAAAAAGTAAAACCACTCAACTTTTCAATTACAAATTGTAAGGGTAGAAAAGGAAAGTATCAAATCCTGTGCTCTGACCATATAACGAGGATCAGTGGTGCAGTTATTAAAGGGGGAAAAAATCCACCTTCCAATATATTCAAGGTAGATTATAACACAACTCTTTGACACTAGAAGTCCACAGACTTCCTTGAAAGCATATCCAAATAGCTCCAGTGGGAAGGGTTTCAGACAAGCTTCAGCAGAACATCGCCTAACCAACTTCGTTTTATTTGCAGAAACTCCTTCCTATCCTAAATGCCACTTAATGCAAGGCAAATAGCATGTTATGTGGTATTCCACTTATCAACAAAATATATAACTCCTATCTCTTCAATGAGTCCCCATGCCCAATTAAAAGTGTCATGTCTAATAAGACTGTATGCTGAAAATGTGGGGAAAATATAATACTCAAAGTGGGAAGACATAAGAAGACTACTTTCGAGGACAACAAGCAATAGCATTTGGGGGATTGAAGGGATGTAAAGCTCCAAGGACCACTTAAAAAATGGCACTGGAAGACATAAACCAATTCCAAACAACAAAAGCCAGCCACATTGTGCAAGTCCATGAGAAGCTTATTGTCCTTGTTTCTTTTCGTGGGAGGATAAATGGTTGGTGAGGTTGAATGAACCAAAGAGTTGAATTTAAGCCTCAAAGGAAGAAAGATCTGTCAATTGCCCCTTGTATTGATTCTACTTCAGAATTCCAGAAAGAGAAGTTTGGTGTGTAGTATAACAGACCAAAAACTCACAAGTTGCTTGTAAGAAACCATGCAAAAGGTTGCTTTAATGTTTAATATCTTATCTGCTCCGCAAACCATACACATGGAAACTAATGCAAAAGGGGGAGTGTCAGAAAGGGCAAAAATGCAAACGGGGCCACCAAAACATCTCATGCTTGTGGGAGTTATATCTTGAGACCCATCTTTGATATTCAGAACACAAAACACAAATAAACTGCCATGTTCAAATTGTTCCAGTGAGAATAACCATTTTTCAGTAAACAAACAAGGATAATGAACATGAGTTCATACCTGTTATTGTTAACAGCTAGGTTGAAGAGAGCCATAGCTCCAATTTCCTGAGCCATCTCATTCCTGTCACGCACAGCAGATTCTAAGAACCACATCAATGCTTCAATAAAACCATTTGCCCCCATGTAAATTCTAGCTTCCTCATCATCCCTCAGCAAGTGCCTTACTTCTTCAACAACTCTGCACTTTTTCCACAAGTCTTGCTCTTTGTCAAGGATGATCAAGAACTCTTCATATCTTCCATATACATTAACCTCTCCCTCAGGCTCATTCTCAGGTGCAGACACATCCTCCTGTTCATTGCCTTCGGCCTCTTCAATAATACCATTCTCCTCTAAAGGAACCACCTTCATGCCCTTGAACTTGCAGGAACCAATACTTTCCATTGGTTTTGACTCTGCAGATTCACTCTCCGACAAAGCCAGCCTCCAGTAGTTGAGATCAAGGGACTCTGGGGGACTATCTGGAACAACAACTCCATTCTGTTCACACCAGCTAGCAACCAGACCCTTAACACAGTAATTAGGAGTCAAACAGAGATGAGAGAGCTGCTGCTGAGTTTTTGGGCAGGTGTTGTGTCCATCACTGAACCATTTCTCAATGCAAATCCTTTCATACGTTTGCCCTGAAGCAATGATGACTGGGTCATACATGAGCTGCAATGATATTGGACACCTTAACTCTTCAGGAGGGACAACCATTTGCCCTGATTTCCTAAAGTTTGGTTTGAAATTGAATGAACTGAGTTTTGAGAGTTGTCGCTCAAAGGCGTGCCCATTTCCCTCAGGCCCACCATACCCCTCAAAAGACCCCAGAACAGTGGGGGAACAAGGTGTTGAACCCTGTGAATCATTATCATCTGAGAAGTCACTCCTGAATAATTTTGAGTACTTTCTCATGAGATGCAAGACATGTGCCACAATGGACTCCTTCCGCTTGTCTTCCTCAACCCTAGCTCTTTCTATGAGCTTCTTCAGAGCCCTTTTCTCTCTAAGAGCAGCTCTCGAAGAGGTGATACCAAGTCTGGAAGCAGCTTGGTGAAATGATTCAAGCTCATTAGTGTCACCGCAGTTGCTGTTGAATTTTCTCCCTTGCTGGAGCAATGCAATTATTTCATCGCCCACTTGCTTCTCCAATGGATCAAGTGAGAATTCAATCCCTTCAATTTCATTTAGAATTTCTGAAATCTGAAAATTATAAAACTAAAATGAGAATTCTCTCTTTAATAAAATGGAGTCAATTTTTTTTTTTTTCTAGATGGTCAACAGACTTGTAAAGGTTCTGAGAAAAACTTTGTTATTTCATTCGAACAGGTCACACAAAAAATTATAAACAAACTGAGCACAAAACAGATTCAAATATGGAGACAGAAAGACAGAGATAAAAACCTTAGATCAATATTACCTGGCAACCAATAGCTTGTGGAACAATATCTTCTACCCTTCTAAGACTACCTTCAAGAGCACATCTAGCCTTCTCAAATTTTAGAACAACAGAGTCCCCAGTAATAGCCTGCATGACCAGAATGGTTCTATTCGTAAAACATCCCTAAAACATAGGATTATATATATACAATGCGCTTTTAAGGACATTCAAATTAAGTACGAATGACACACTTAGTAAATTT
Source organism: Panax ginseng (assembly GCA_020205605.1). Classification (NCBI taxonomy): domain Eukaryota; kingdom Viridiplantae; phylum Streptophyta; class Magnoliopsida; order Apiales; family Araliaceae; genus Panax; species Panax ginseng. The sequence continues at coordinate 1,924,236 of CM035149.1, read as the reverse complement.
TAAGAACACTAACTTATAATCAACTATTTACTTTTTATGAAAGTTGATTATTTACAAATCAGTAAAGAAGTATTTAAGCGTATTACAAATAAACTTTCAATATGCTTCCATCATTGGACCTCATCTACCCATTCATTCTCATTACACAATCACCTATGTCTTATTAGTTAGAGATCTATTCATATGAATGTGTAAGCATCAATGCATAAGTGGGAAAGCCTGTGTTCAAACCATATTCTTCTTACCCAACAAACTCCAGAAACTGAACTACTCAGCTGGGAGAACATGAATATCAGCTAATGACTCGATGTCTAAAAGTCTCAGATTTATGTTTGTGCAACGTACATATATTAAGTCTATAACAAGAAAATTTCTTACCAAGTACACTTTACTACATTCAGTACAATGTTGAAGAATATTCTTGGTCTTCTCGAGTGCAATGTGCAAAGAACATAGTGTCTGAATACCGGATGTGCTCCTAGGCCTAGCTGCTTCCAGGTCAGGAAAAATTCCCAACACTTTGCAATAAATTTCAGACAGAATTTTGCACATCCCTCCATGTAACTGCAACAGCAATAACAAACTCATCAATCCACCAAATCAGTAGAAACTAAAAGAACTGCGGAAAAACACTTGCAAACAAAGAAAGAATATGAACACAAAAAGTATAACTAGAATTCACACTTAATGAATCTAGTGCAAAGGGGACATCATTGCTTGTTAACTTGAAGTCAGATACAGAAGCAGTCTTGCTAAAAGCCTGCTATCAATAGATCTACAACTCATATTCGACCTCGACTTTGAAATGTAAAATCAAACATTCACCGAGTGGCAGGTTTAAATTGCATGTCATAAGTTTTAACAATAACAAAAAAGGGAAGAAGCTTAAACACCCTTAAAAGTACACCACAATAAGAAGAAAAATAAAAAAACATATATACCTTTGGCTCCCCAATTGAGAATAAAAGCTCTTGAACCTCAGCAGCGTCCATTATTTACATAAACTGTGCTAAACAGTACTACAAAGTTCTTGTCACCTGAAATTAGAACATAGGTTACAAACATAATGATTATTGCGAGCAGAAGCTCGTTCCAAAAATCAGATAATTTATGTAATAAGAAGTCATGACAGCAGCAGTTAACAATACTATTTGTCACATAGCTGGTTGAGCCAAGTTAATAAATGCGAAATACACATGTATAACATTACTCAAACAAGAATGAGATAACAGTAACAGCTGTAGAAGATGGAAATCAAGCAACGCTAAGCCTAAGAATCCAATTGCTAATTACCAATCAAGTAAATGAACTGCAAATAAATTAAAATTCAAAAATTTATTATTACATCCAACATTTGCAGCTTAAAATTCAGATTACTGTAAACATCCCAAAACACCAACCAACAAACAAACAATCAATCGATAAAATAAAATAATTGTACATGAAAAAGTTTCGAAATTCCAACTAAAATAAAAGAATTATGAAAACAAAGAAATACTCTTTCAGCCACAATAAAGCGCGGATTGTCAGCAATATATCCAATTTATAATCCAAAAAGAGCTAAACAGCAGACTTATAACAATTTCCAGGAATAAAAACAAGCAGTGGTTATCAACTGGAAAAAAGAAAAGAAAAAGAAAAAGGGATTCATACCGGAATTAACTAAATAATCCAACTATTGTCCAAGGAGGCTTCATAAAACAAACTTATACAGATAAGTTTTTTATCAAATTTGTAAACTAGATTAAATATCCACTCATCTGTACTCCATAACATCACACTTGGGTTTTGTGTTCGGATCTTGCTGATTCGAATAGATAGTGAAAGATGGGGTTTGAAAGAGGGAAAAGGGGTCTTGTATTTAGGTTATTTTACACCAGAGAGCGTAAATGGTAACAGATAGTGGGGAGTGAGAGTGTGTTAATAATTAATTTAAACTTGTTTACTCGAGAGTTTGAAGATGTTTTAAAATTTAATTGAGAATTTTCGCCGTCGTGCTCTCCCCGATCATCGGCCGACAATTACCGACTCGTCTGTCTGTCGTTTGGTAGAGTAGTCATATATCAGATGTGATGTCGACTTTACCCCCAAATTCTTTTGCCAAGTTGACGATTTGACTTAATATTGGATAACAAAAATAATTTTTTATTGGATAACAAAACTACAAGTTCATCAACCCAGCTCGAATAAAGATTTATTATATTAATCATTAAGATAATTATAATTATTTTAATTTTATTTACGTTTGTGATGAATTTATATATCAGTGTTTATATTGATAAAATTTATTTGAAATTTTAATCCAAAAAAATGAAAATCAAATTTTAATTTAGTTAATTTAGTTATATTAATTAATTGATAATGAGTCCACTATAATTTTCAACTAATTTTATGATTAATAAGTTTCAAAATAATTCATGTATATTATTAGTATAATTGTATAATAAAAAAATTAAATTTCAATAATTTTAATTTAGTTAAAACATTAATTTACAATTAATATTTATATAATTAAATTGCGGGATATATCATAAGATATTTACGATTTATAATTTTCATAAAATTGTAATAATAAAATCATTTTATATAATTGCTAAGATCTATTATCTTTACATAGATTTGTGATATTGTAATAAATTTGATATAACCAAAAATAATAATTACTTTAAAAGTTTTTTTCTTAGAGATATAAAAATAAAAAATATTTTTTTTCACTAATAAGTTAAAGTTCCTTTTAAATGCGTTACAAAATTGGAAAGTATTTAAATGTTTAGAGTTATACTATATATAACGAAAGATTTTTCGTCGAATTACAATCGCGACGTATATTAATATATGAAATTAGGTAAAATTTTAAAATTTATCCACTATTTCAAATACATCTTAAAAATATTATTATTCATGTAACTTGTAATAAAAAGAGCAAATTATAAAAATTATATTTTTTATAAATAATTAATTTTTAGATTTTAAAAATTAAGAATAATATTATAATTTGTAACCAAAGATTATTTGCAAATAATCAATATAATAGGCGACCTAAGAAAGGGTGTTTTAGTAAAAATGAAATACACTGAATGTGAGCAGTGGATGTCTCCAATCTCCATACATACAAGTAGTACGGAAAAAACCTTAAACCACCAAACTAAATTAAACTGCTGTGAACATCCACGTGGTTATGTTTTTCACCGAACAGTTTCACATAAACTCGGAATTACAAGCAAGATCCATATTTCACGCTGTCCTTCAGCTTTCCCCGCATTGTACAAACTGGTGAAATGTTCTTTCTTTTTTCTTTCAAATGCAATGTGTTCTAATAAAATTATGAAAAAAAACATAATAAATCAAAATATCAATGTCAAATAAAATACTACCCTCTCTCAGTTTTAAAATTAAAAATATAATTTAATTTTTAAGATCAAACAATGATATATTTAATTTTAAATTGATATAAAATTATTTAATTTTACTTGATACAATTAGGGGTGCTCAAAAAATTCGATTTTTCAATTTTTTTATCGAACCAGTTGAAACCGATACCGACGGTACCGGTTTTTTTCGATACCGATTTTTTCGGTATCGATTTTTCGGTTTTTTTTTGTTTTTTCGATTTCGATAGCAGTACTGATCTTTTAGCATTCGGTAAGAATCGAAATATTGAAAAAAAACGAACTTTATTTACTCAGTTGTTTTGGGTGATGGAGGAGAGAGATACCGTTTCTTGGAACTCCATGATTAGTGGTTTGGTGAAAGTGGGTGAGTTAAGGTAATGCTCAATTGAATTGGATGATGAAGATCAGAGTATATATATATATCAGATGATTGGTGGACTTAGTCAGCATCTTAAGAAAGTTGGTTATGTCCCCAAGGCATTCCATAAAGATCAAAATTTTGGTGGCACAATGTTATGTTATGATGATGCTTATAATGCGAATTTGTTTCTTTTCACGCTTGCAAAATAACTCGGGGTACTCAGGAAGATAGAGGAGAGGTCCTTACAAATACTATCATCAAGCCTACTTTTCTAGGCTTCAACTGACTTTGCCGAAATGTTATGTTAAAAAAAAGATGATCTTAATTATTATTATTTATTAATAATAATTAAAAAAAATGATTTAATTATTATTATTTATTAATAATTATAAATATGGCCATGCATGTAGTATAATCGAAAAACCGAACCGAAAAACCCTAGTATCAAGCTTTATGTAATTTAATCCCATTAAAACCGATAATTCTAAGATCAGCTTTTGCCTTGTTTTTTTCGGTTTTTTCAGATTTGTACCGGTTCGATTTTTTTGGTACCAGTTCGGTTTTTTACCGATGAGCACCCCTAGATACAATTATTATAATTATATAGTATATAACAAAAAGTATTAATTATAAAATTTATTTTATTCTAAATTTTTATGAGTTATACTAAGTTTAAAGTTTAATATGTCATTGTCATTATTGTTAACGCCAAATTTCGCCGGCGCGTCCAATCACAGAATCCACGCGCTAGAACCTGCACAATAACAGATCACACAGAAGTTTGACGGCTTGTGCCGCCCGGGGATAGCTCCGGTGTGAGAATAAGTACAAGCCGTTCACAAGGTTTAACAATAGAGGCTAAGTGTTTAGTGCTCAAAAATAGGTATTACCTATTAATTGTAATATTGGTCTTGTATTTATAAGATTTCACCACCCTGAATCCTTCTCCTAGCCTGGATTAGACTCCTAAATATGGTAAGTTACCAATATTTGGGTCCAACACAATCTCCTCGAAGATCGAAGTAGATCCAACTCCAACACTACCTCCTGAGTTACCTTATTCAAATACTACCGACTTTAGACTCGCACGCAGACAACCCAATCGTGACAGCCCAATCAGAAGACCCCATCTTACTATGAATAAAAATTAAATTTTCTATTTATTATCTTGAAATAATAAGGAGTTAATTTGATATAATACTTTGGTTATGGGTGGAATGTGCAAATTTTACAAAATAAGCAATCCGGTTATAAAATATTCATTTTTTATCTGGAATATTCGTTTGGTCGTGGAATATTCTTGTTGTCGGGAATATTCGTATGACTACCAGTAGCCCATTCGTGGGTCTCATAATGTAATAACCGCTTAATGAAGAAATGACAAGTTTGAGTTTTTATAAATAATCTACAGTAGTTGTTATGGGTAGTAAGATCATTGGAATACCCGGTGGTTAAAATATAAGAATATCGCTGGTGGTTAAAAGAAAGCACACCAGTATTGCATCGTAGAAGACCTCAATTTTTTTTAATAAAAAGGAATTTCCTTTATTTTGAAATAGTAAGGGTGGATTTGATTAATGTGGTTAGTTATGGGTAAAATGCGCAAATATTTTAAATAAGTTAAGTGGTGATATAATATTCATTATCATTTGAGAATATTCGTTTGGTATGGAATATTCGTACTATCGGGAATATTCGCATTTACCACAGAATATGTGTGGGCCCCAAAACGGAAAGCGATTGGGAAGAAAAAACGACAAATATAAGTTGTTTAAAAAAATAACTACAGAAGTTATTACCGCTTACAATCGTTGGAATACCCGGTGGTTAAAACACAAGAATACGCCGTTGTTGCACAAGAAGACACTCAGATTGCACCAATTATTGACTCTTACGTAAGAAGGCACTACTCAATAATTGTTACATGATAATTACTTTATCAAAGATTTTATTTTATCGATTCAATAATTGCCGCATTGATATTTTATATTACTATTGTTTCAATAATTGTCATTACACAAGATTTTTCATTATCGAAGCAATAATTCATATTATCTAAATAATATTATTAGATAACATTATTGGCAATGTATAGAAAGTTCTCGCTCAAGGAGAGGTTTGGTCACCTAATCATGCTACCAAGAAGAAGAGAAATTCTTATTGAAAGCCCCTTTTCCTGTGAACCGCACTGGTTGTCAATATTGTGATTCTCAGAATATTATTTGTGAATAATTAATTATTGATTCATATGATGAGGAAAATATTGATTTTATGTGGATATAGATGGAGAAAATTTTTAATGTGACAATTGTTGAAAATTGAAATTTTATCTTTTTCTCGATAAAATAATTCATTTAAATATATATATATTATTATATTTTAATAATATAATAATGGTGATATTTTTATAACGAATGTGGAATATATGAGTATACGAGGAGGAAGAGTATTTTTGTTGCAATAAATGTTTAAAACATGTTAAACATGCTCTGTGATCCCATTTCTTGACCGAAATTTGATTATAAATAGAAATCACCCGCTTGTGGATTTCGCCAATTTCTCGCTTGGAATTTGGAAAATTTTCTTCTACAAAGTTGTAGAGAATTGAATTTCCTATAAAAACTCATGAGATTCAAATTTTCCGCAAAAGGGATATTTATTATGAATTATTGAAGTTTCAAGTTCAAAATAATTGATTTTTGGAAGTTTAAAATATTTTTTAATTACAAAACGTTTTTTCATTTTTGAAAGTCATTTAACATGTGTGGCTGAAGTTTGGACCAGATTTGTGTGTAGAAAATTTTGATTATATATATTATTATTATATTAAATTTTCTACTTTGGTGTTCTAAGCAATTTCCTATAAATAGTATGCGCTTTAGGTTAGAATTGAAAATCACACCGTAAATCAAGTTTTCTCTCTATATTATCGAGTTTATTCTTGTGAGTATTTTGAGTATACTTTGAGTATTGCTATACTTGCAAGTTCAAGTCATAGCTTTATATCCTGTTTCAACTAAGAGTCTTGTCTTTTCGAGGTAAGGGATATTATTTTTTTTCAGAATGATATTATTTCTTCAATATCATTATATCTTTGAAATATTGATCTGAAGTTTTATCAAATTTGGAACTTTTGGTGTCGAGTTACTATTTACGATACTCAAGACTATTCACGATACTGATCTTATTCACTTAATACTGTGACTATTCATCGAAAAAATGAAATTTTTTTTTCGTCCAAAATATCTATTATGGATACTAGTTTTGATTGTATCCATGTTTTGATCATTCTTGAATTTTACACCACTGTGATTATTTTTGAGGTATTTTTGGACGTGGATAAAACAAAGTACGAATCCTTAATCCTTAATCCTTGTCATTTTTTGTTTCATCGGATTCGCTTTTTAAAAAAAATATTTTCATCATCCTCGGTCTTAAATGATGATATTATTGAATATCTTTGGCCCAGTAGTGCAAAGATGATTGATTTCGTGAATATCTTTGGCCCGTAGTAAAAAGATGAATGATTTCGATGAATATCTTTGGCCAGTAGTGCAAAGATGAAATGTGTTTAAATGAACATGACCAATCGGTGAATGTCCTCGCCCGTAGTGCAAGGATGAGTATATAATTCGTATATATATCGATTGATGTTACAGGGATAAACATATTGATGATGGATCGTTAAATTCATGGATATTAGTAGATTTCATCCTCTACGTAACTCTTCTATGAATTAATATTTTCCGTCATGAGTATTGATTTAAAACTTGTCATTTATTGTATTCTATTAAATTTTTCCTCATTGAAGACTAACGATAATTTGTTGTATATTATCTTAGTCATAATATTCTTTATCGGGGTAGTTGAGCTCACCCTTTTCCTTTTTGTTCCATTTTTCTTCTCGTGAGACGGAATGTAGCGAGTACTTAGTCGTAAATGGAATGAAGGTTCTGTAGAGTTGTTTAATAGTCATCACCATTTTGTAAAATAATATATCAATAATTATGATGGGGATTTATTTGGTATGTATATTGTCTGTAAGACAATAATTGTATTTAAACTCACAAGATATATGTTGTCGTATTTTGCACGACAAATGTATTAATAAAGTTGTAGTTATTTCGCATCATGTATTTGGCGACTTCGTAATGGGTTGGATGGAATGGACCTATTTTGGGGCGCCACACGCATGATTTTTTGAATTATTGATTCTTACGTAGAGAAGGCACTTTACTCAATAATTATTACATTAATTACTTTTAATATTTTATTTTATTAATTCAATAATTGTCATATTGATATTTTATATTATTGTTATTTCAATAATTGTCAACGCACATATTTCCATTATCGCATCAATAATTCATATTATTTGAATAATATTATTAGATAACATTATTGACAATGTCTAGAAAATTTCGCCTAAAGAGAGGTTTGGTCACCTAATTGCATGCGCCAATAAGGAAAAATCCTTATTGAAAGCCCTCTTCCTCGAAACTACTGGTTGTCATAATTGTGATTCGTAATATTATTTATGAATAATTAATTATTGATTTATATGATAAGAAAATATTTATTTGATGCGGATATAAATGATGGATTTATTTTATGTGGTTATAATTGAAGGAATTAATGTTGAGGTGTTTTATCAGTATTTTTGTCGGAATAGAGGTATTAAAATCAAATCAGTATTTTTACAATATATTGCGTGAGTTATAATTTTTAATCTGACCGTTGGATCGTTATGATTTTTGGATATGTTATACATATATAAGTTGAGTATATGTCCACAAATTTTGAACCGTTAAAAATTAACGTATAATTTGTTATGAATTTTAAGAGGTGACTGATTCAGAAATTAGGTTTATAAATGATTTTGGTGAAAAATTCTAGAATTGAGTGGGCTCCACTTGTGGTTGGTGAAGAAATGTGCTTAATTTTATTTCAAATGTGGTGGGTGGCAATAGTAGCAGGTAAAGCCATCAGTAAAGCAGTCAAGTCTGCTTTGGCTGGGCTAAAAATTTTCCTATAAATAGAGGCTAAGTTAGAATTAAAAATCACACCGTAAACATAAGCTTTCTTTTCTCTTCTCTGGTTTGGTGGGTCTTTTCCCTTTTCACAGTTAGCAGTCACTGCTTCTCCTCGTCATTACAGCAAGCTACTTAGGAAAAGACGGCCAGATTGTAATAACACTAAAGCCCTCCTTCTAGCGCCAATGTTAACGCTTAAATTTCGTAGCACAAGATCCAATCACAGATCCACGCTGTAAACCTCGCGACAATAACAGATCACACAGAGCTGACGGCTTGGCTTGGCCCGGGATAACTCAGGTGTGAGAATAAAGATGTGTCGCTCACAAGGTTTAACAATAGAGGCTAAGTGTTTAGTGCTCAAAAATAGGTATTACCCGTTAATCAGAACTCTCGCCTTGTATTTATAAGATTTCTCACCACCCTAGTAATCCTTCCGAGCCTGGATTAGAGTCCTAAATATGGTAAGTTACCAATATTTGGGTCGAACATAATCTCCTTGAAAGATGGAAGTAGGATCCAACTCCAACACTATCTCCGAGTTACCTTATTCAAATACTACCGGGACTTTAGACTCAGACGCAGACAACCCAACGCATGCACTCAATCCAACCGAGCTCACATCGGGTTCTGGTTAAGACCCTAAATTTTTTAAATAAAAAGGAATTTCCTTTATTTATTATTTTGAAATAGTAAGGGTGGATTTGATTAATGTGGTTAGTTATGGGTAAAATGCGCAAATATTTTAAAGAAGCAAGTGGTGATAAAATATTCATTGTTGTCGGGGAATATTCGTTTGGTCGTAGAATATTTGTACTGTCGGGGAATATTCGTACGACGGCGCAGCCATGTGTGAGCCCCATAACGGAAAGCGATTGGAGGAAGAAAACGACAAATATAAGTTGTTTAAAAATAACGGTGTAGTTGTTACCGTTAATACTGTTGGAATACCCAGTGATTAAAACACAATGTCTACGCGTTGTTGCACAAGAGCATACTCAGATTGCATCGATTATTGATTCTTACATAAGAAGGCATTCCTCAATAATTGTTACAATAATTATCGCTCAAGATTTTATTTTATTGATTCAATAATTAATGCATTGATATTTTATATTATCGTTGTTTCAATAATTGTCATTACACGATTTTTCATTATCGAAGCAATAATTCATATTATCCTCAATAATATTATTACATAACATTATTGGCAATGTCTAGAAAGTTCGCTTCAAGGAGAGGTTTGGTCACCTAATCAAGGCCAAAGAAGGAGAAATCTTTATCGAAAGCTCCTCTTCCCTGGAAATCTACCGTCATAAGATCTTTGTGATTTTGTAATATTATTTGTAAATAATTAATTATTGATTTATATGATGAGGAAAATATTGATTTTATGTGATATAGATGGAGAAAATTTTAATGTGACAATTGTTGAAAATTAATATTTTATCTTTTTCTCGATAAAATAATTCATTTAAATATATTATTATATTTTAATAATATAATAATGGTGATATTTTTACAATGAATGTGGGATATATGAGTATATGAGGAGGAAGAGTATTTTTGTTGCAAAAGTTGTTTAACACATATTTTGTGTGTCGGTAGACCTATTTCTCGACCGGAATTTGATTATAAATCAAAATCGCCTGGCTTATGGATTTCTACCAATTTCTGCTTGAATTTGGAAAAACTTTCTTCGGGAAAGTTGTAGAGAATTTAATTTTCTATAAAAACTCATGTGATTTAAATTTTCTCGATAAAAGGGCTATTTATTAAGAATTATTGAAGTTCGAGTTCAAATAATTGATTTTTGGAAATTTAAATTATTTTATAAAAGAAAAACGTTTTTTTACTTGTTCTGAAGGGGGAGCATGTGGAAATGCTTTGAATTGAAATCTAGAATGAGTACGTAGAAGAAGATTATATATATATATATTAATATATTAAATTTTCTACTTTGGTGTTCTAAGCATTTTCCTATAAATAGGGTGCTTAGGTTAGAATTGAAAATCACACCGTAACTCAAGTTTTCTCTCTATATTATCGAGCGTATTCTTGTGAATATTTTGAGTATACTTTGAGTATTGCTATACGGTGCAAGTTCAAGTCATAGCCTTTATATCCTGTTTCAACTAAGTACTGCCTTTCGAGGTAAGGGGATATTATTTTTTAAAAATGATATTATTTCTTCAATATCATTATGCCAAAATATTGGTTGAAACGTTTTATCAAATTTGAACTTTTTCATGCTAAGGGTTACTATTCACGAGTTACTATTCACGAAGTTACTATTCATGAGCCTTATTCATGAGTACTATTCACGAAGCGTGAAGATGTTTTTTTTGTGAAATTTCTATCTTTTGGTGTCGAAAGTTCTCGTTCACGATATAAAGACTGCTCACGATACTTTACACTATTCCCTAATACGACTATTATTCATCGAAAAATAAAATTTCTTCTTTTCGTCCAAAAATATCTATTCTCGATACTAGCTTTGATTGTATCCATGTTTTGATCATTCTTGAATTTTACACCACTATGATTATTTTTTGAGGTATTTTGGATATGGATAAAACAAAGTACGAATCCTTAATCCTTAATCCTTGTCATTTTGTTTCACCGGATTCGCTTTATTTAAAAATATTTTCATCATCCTCGCCTTAAATGATGATATTATTGAATATCTTTGGTCCGTAGTGCAAAGATGAATGATTTCTCGTGAATATCTTTGGCCAGAGTAGTAAAAGATGAATGATTTCGATGAATATCTTTGGCCCGTAGTGCAAAGATGAACAAGTGTTTAGATGAACATGACCAATCGATGAATATCTTTGGCCTCAGTAGTGCAAAGATGAATATTTGATTCCGTATATATATTGATTGATGTTACAGGGATAAAAGATGATTTATGAACTTTAAAATTCATACATGTAAGATAGTAGTTTGCTTTCTACTTAACTCTTATAATGAATTATTATTTCACGCTGCGAATATTGATTTAAAACTTGTTGTCTATCAGATTCTATTAGATTTTTCCTGTTGAAGACTAACGATAATTTTGTTGTATATTATTTTAGTCACCCTTTTCCTTTTTGTTCCATTTTTCTTCTCAGGAGATGAGAATGTAGCGATTACTAGTTGGGGTATGGAATGAAGGTTCTAGAGAGAGTTGTTTAGTAGTCCTCACCATTTTTGTAAAATAATGTATCAATAATTATGATGGGGATTTATTTGCGTGTGGATATTGTTATGCAGATGGCAATATCTCGTATTTAAACTCACAGCTTTATATGTTGTAATAATAAAGTTGTAGTTATTTCTGTACCATGTATTTGGCGACTCAGAATGGGTTGGATGGAATGGACCTATTTTGGGGGCGTCACATTCGGACTTCGGCCTAGAGGACTCGAAGGCCCGACCCCGAACGCCTACCCCCCCCCAGACCAGGGTACCGCCCCAAAGGACTCGAATGTCGACCCCCGAACACCATCACCTCATCCATGGGCTTCGGCCCGATGGGCTCACAAACCCTTTCCAGTGTCAGGCTTTTGGTCCACGTAAAGGTCGGTAAAACACTCCCGAACAATTATCATATAATACATATACATATATATATGGGAATAATCCATAGCATCTATTTACTATGAATCAAAAATTGACAAATAGCATCTCTAACGTCCGTTACAATAATCAATGGTTTAGATTAAAAAAGAAATCTCGGTGTCTACTAGAAATTCTAGCGGACTGAATTTTGTTCAACATACATTTTTCTAAATGTTGGACACCTGTTTATTGCACTGTCTAATTGGGGTATATTATACATTGGAATTTCGACATACCATAATTGGATACTTTTAAATTAAAATTCAGAAAAAATTATAAATTGGATAAGTAATAATGGAATTCCTCAATATGTTCAATGTGTTAAAATAATCAAAAGATAAATAGTAACCAACATGATAAAGTTCTGTCACTCAATAATACGCATTTGGTTACCTCTAAAGGAAAGAGTTCAAAATACCCAATATGAATAAATAAACAATGTTAAACTATTGGTAATAGAATCAAAGACCAATTAGCAGTATCCAAATATATAAGCACTAGTAACCAAAACACAATCATCAGATTTCCAAAACCAATTTGATTGGTGGCGGTACAAGATGAACTCCCTAAACCGAAAGCAATGAAACAGTAAAAAGAATGTATCGACGACAAGTGCATACGAAATACCACAAAAGACGTAATGGACAAATGGCAGAATCTGGAGATCAATTCCGATAGGAACGAAAAGAACGTCGGCAGAAATCAAAAAGAAAAGAAAATAAATTTGATTTTTAAGTTCCCAAATTAGAAAATAAGTGTATCCAACTAAAGAAGTCTTCAGTAATAAAAAAGAGAGAAACGACAAAGGAGAAAGGCATGCAATTCAAATTGTCACAGAATAGGCAACTAACCGGGAACAATTATCATTGCAAAACTGATTTACCACATTAGCAACTCATTAAAACATTCAACTAAATTAAAGGGATACCAAATGCACTAATTTGTAAATATAAATATTGAAAATGTATTAATTTTATAAATATTTTTTGAAATCACTTTTATTATAATTTTTTTAAAAAACATACTAGGAAGTATCAATAATCCAAAAAAATGTAGTATAACCCATTCCATCGCAAAGTCTGCCATTATTCATTCTTAGATCAAGATGTTTTTACTCCTTTCATGCCGCAAAATGAATTTAATAAATTATCTTAGTCATAATATTCTTTACTGGGCTAGTTGAGCTCACCCTTTTTCCTTTTTGTTCCATTTTTCTTCTCGTGAGGCGAGAATGTAAATGAAAGTACTAATGGGGTATGGAATGATGGTTATAGAGAGTTGTTTAAGTAGTTCTCACTATTTTTGTAAAATAATGTATAAATAATTGTGATGAGGATTTATTTGGTATGATATTGTCTGTAAGACAATAATTGTATTTAAACTCACAAGATATATGTTGTCGTATTTTTGCACGACAAATGTATTAATAAAGTTGTAGTTATTTCTATACCATGTATTTGGCGACTCGAATGGGTTGGATGGAATGGACCTTTTTGGGGGCGCCACAACTTGGTATCGTAGCTTAGGGATATGATCTCCGGAGATCGGGGAATAGAACTAGGAGGGAGAGACGAGTAAATCATTCGCCAGTGTGTCCTACCTAAGCTTATTTGTTAGTTGGTTAAGATATAGGGATATTATGTGATATATTGATTTCCTTAATTAACCCTTGTTTTATGACAAGATTTGAGAATGTCGACCGAGAATATTAACAATGGAGTGAATGAGACCGTGGAGATGCCTCAGTATTTACCAACGAGGAGAACGCAACAACACAGTCGACAATGTACCTCCCGTAAACAACACCACCGAAAGCGCATTTATGAACGACGGATGTTTAGAAGCTTTTTGCGCTCATGCAAAATCGCACGAGGAGACTCGTGTTCAAAATACAGGAGGAAATGATAGCAATTCACGGGTGGTCACAAATGCAAGTTAGCTTCAAAGAGTCGGGACCACCGTAATTACGGGGAAAGCCGGATCCGATTAAAGGCGAGACGTGGTCAAAACAAATTACTAAGATATTTGATGTCTTGGGATGCACGGGGAATGTAAAGTTCCATTCGCTACTTTTATGTTCCAGAACGAGGCGACATTATCGGTGCGAATCAGTGAAGCGCACCCATCCATTGCAGACTCAACATGTCATGAGAGACGTTTGAAATGCAGCTTCAATGACAAGTACTTCCCGAAAGTATTCGGCTATACGAAGGAAGTGGAGTTTATTAGACCGAGCAGAATAACATGACGGTGTCCCAAAGACGAGGCGAAGTTCGCGGAGTTATCCAGTTTTCAGATCTCATTTGGCGGGAGAATGAGGAACGATGACGCGGATGTTTCGAGAGGTTTGAAACCCGGCGCCGCCAAGATTTCATTTCTCATAAATTTTCTCTCTTTCGACATGTTGTCAATGGGCTCAATTGTTAGAAGCGAGATAACGAAAATGCGTTCAACCGAGGGACCATAACCGTGGATCATACCAAGATAGCGATCATTAGAATAACGATAACCGGAGGAGAAAGAAGAATACGGACAAAAGCGGAACCACTCTGGTAATAATCGTGGCCATGAAAATAGAAGAAGCGAGTCGGTGGAGATTTTAAAAGAGAGATTCAACAACGACCATGTGAAGACGCCGGCAGAGAGAAACCGGTTCCAAGGAGAGAGAAATACCACCTGGTCAGACAAGTTACAAATGCGGGAGAGAGGATATATCACCCCAAACCGCTTCACAACAGCTTTAAGGTATGCTATAATTGTGGAAAAGAAGGACATATCGCTAGAGATTAGACGGTAGAGAAACCAAGTCCAATGGGGATGGTGACTCAAAAGGATGTCCCAAAAAAGTCAAAGTCAATCGGCTTTCGGAAGAGCATTTGTCGTGATTCTATTAAAATGCGAGAACCCGAACGGTTAAGACGTTAGTTAATTATAAATTCTTACGAAGTTTATACCTTTACTAGATACCTTTGCTTCTACCCATTCTTTTATCTCTCTTTGCTTGCGCTCCAACGCTTGAACTTGACTACGGAGAAATTAGACTTTGACCTATCTGTGGAGATTCCGTTAGAGAAATTTTCATTACATCCATTGTTTAGAAATCTTGCTTGATTCAGTTGCACTTATCATCACATTACCCATTGACTTTATTTCTTTAAAGATATTTGCTTTTAATATGATTTTAAGGTTAACTACTCATCATGCCAAAATTGATTGCTTTCGTAAGTGTTGTTATTTTCATATTCCTAAGCAACTCGTTATTTGAATTCAAGCAACCAAACCATTGAAGTCAAACTCTTTCATATCAAGCCATAAAGTCATTCGCTTATTGAAAAACGGATGTCAAGCTTTCTTAGCCATGTCATGGACTTGAACAAAAATACGCCGATTTGAATGATATTTCATTGTTAGTAAATTTCCGACGTATTTCCTAAAGAATTTCGCCTACTCCCAGAGGCGTGATATTGAATTTGTATCGACTTTAAATTCTAGACACAAAACCCATTTCTAAAATCTCATATCGAATGGCTCTATTGAACTTCGTGAGTTAAAACCCAACCGTAGAAGTTAATACCCGAGCCTCTATCCGGTGACTTCACTTTGTGGAATACGTGAAGTCGACTCTCCGTAGAGGATGCCATATTCATGCGGTAGAAGAAAGCGATAGGTGCCATCGTGACGTCTTTATCCAAGGTTGAGATATGAGTCACAATTGAGAACAACCTAAGCTTGAGTGTCGAAATACGTAGATTTCTAGGCTTAGTTGGTTATTATCGAGATTCGTTGAAGGATATTCTCGAATCGCTATTCCATTAACGCAATTGACTCGTAGAGATACAAAATTCAAATGGAGCAAGGAATGTGGGAAGAGCTTCAAGAACTCAAGAGAGACTCATTTCAAAGACATGTTTTGACCATGCCATCCTCGAAAAAGTTTAACGTGGTAGTAGACGTATTGAGTAGAAGATCGTGTACAAGACGAAAGTACGATATTGTCAAAAGACTCATTTCAGATATAATTTACAAATAATAGAGATGGAGATGAAAACTCTAGTACCCACGTGATGATATACGAGTATAATCGACTTTAATCGATAAAGTTAAAGTCGCTCAAGCTACACACCGAACCGATGAATTTGAAGAAGAAGGTGCAAGAAGTTGTTATTTCAAAAACGAGAATCGGTGAGGTGAGGAAAGCTCAAACCTTCGATTTATTAATCCATTTGAAATTCTCGATCGAATAGAAATCGTGGCCTATGACTCGCTTTTACCGCCAAGTACGACGCGTGTTCATAACGCTTTTCACGTATCGATGTTACGTAAATATGTGGACGACCAACCACGCTATCGAGTTAGAACCGTCTGAGATACCAAGACTTAACGTCACGAGAGAGGTACCACCAAGATCTTGGATAGAAAGAACATGTCCCATGTATCGAGGTTATACCACAAGTTAAAGTTTCAGGGAGAAACCATGCTATCGAGGAAATGACTTGGGAGTTAAAACGGAAATGAAAGCGAGGTATTCTCATCTTTTCAAACACCAGTACGTCGACGCCAATTTCGAGGACGAAATTTCATAAGGAGGGAGGTCAGTAAGACTCAAAATTTTTAAATAAAAAGGAATTTCCTTTATTTATTATTTTGAAATAGTAAGGGTGGATTTGATTAATGTGGTTAGTTATGGGTAAAATGCTAAATATTTTAAATAAGCAAGTGGTGATATAATATTCATTATTGTTGGGAATATTCGTTTGGTCGTGGAATATTCAGTCTCGCTCGGAGAATATTCGCATTTACGGCAAGCAGCCCATGTGTGGGCCCCATAACTAAAAGCGATTGGAGGAAGAAAACGACAAGAATAAGTTGTTTATAAATAACTACAGCTTGTTACCTAGAATACCCAATGGTTAAAACACAAGAATACGCTGTTGCAGCACAAGAAGACACTCAGATTGCATCAATTATTGATTCTTACGTAAAGAAGACATTCCTCAATAATTGTTATAGTAATTACTGTTCAGTATTTTATTTTATTGATTCAATAATTGTTGCATTGATATTTTATATTACTGTTGTTTCAATAATTGTCATTACACAAGATTTTCATTATCAAAGAAATAATTCATATTATCCTAATAATATTATTAGATAACATTATTGGCAATGTCTAGAAATTTCGCTCAAGGAGAGGTTTGGTCACCCAATTACGCTACCAAGAAGAGAAATTCTTATCGAAAGCCCTCTTTCCTGGAACTACCGTCATAAGATCATGTGATTCTCAGAATATTATTTGTGAATAATTAATTATTGATTTATATGATGAGGAAAATATTGATTTTATGTGGATATATATGGAGAAAATTTTTAATGTGATAATTGTTGAAAATTGATATTTTATCTTTTTCTGATAAAATAATTCATTTAAATATATTATTATATTTTTAATAATATAATAATGGTGATATTTTTATAATGAATGGAGGATATATGAGTTTATGAGGAGAAAGAGTATTTTTGTTGCAATAAATATTAAAAACAGATTTTGTGTGTCGGTGGACCCCATTTATTGACTGAAATTTGATTATAGCCTGTAAAATTTCCCATTTATGGATTTCGGTCAATTTCAGTTTGGAATTTGGAAAAACTTTCTTCTGCAAAGTTGTAGAGAATTGAATTTCCTATAAAAACTCGCGAGATTTGAATTTTCTGATAAAAGGGCTATTTATTGTGAATTATTGAAGTTCTGAAGCTCCGAAATAATTGATTTTTGGAAGTTTAAAATAATTTAAATATGAAAAACGTTTTTTGTGGGTCTAGCATGTGATTTGAATGTGTTCAATGCAGATTTTCAGATTCAAGAAGGTGCGTAGAGAATTTTAATATATATATTATTATTTTAATAAATTTTCTGCTTTGCGTTTCTAAGCATTTTCCTATAAATAGGTGCTTAGGTTAGAATTGAAAATCACACCGTAAATTGAAGTTTTCTCTCTATATTATCGAGTTTATTCTTGTGAGTATTTTGAGTATACTTTGAGTATTGCTATACTTGGTGCAAGTTCAAGTCATAGCCTATATTCTGTGTTTCAACTAAAGACAAATTTTTCGAGGTAAGGGATGTTATTTTATTCAAAATGATATTATTTCTTTAATATCATTATGCCAAAATATTGGTTGAAAATTTTTATCAAATTTAGAACTTTTTCATGCTCTAAGTTACTATTTATGAGTTACTATTCACAAGTTACTATTCATGAGCCATTATTATTCAATTAATACTATTCACGAAGCGTGAAGATGTTTTTTTGTGAAATTTCTATCTTTTGGTGTTTGAGTTACTTATTCACGATACTGGCAAGACTATTCACGATACTGACTATTCATGAATACGACACTATTCAATTTAAAAATGAATTTTTTTTTGTCCAAAATATCTACTATGGATACTAACTTTGATTGTATCCATGTTTTGATCATTCTTGAATTTTACTCCACTTGATTACTTATGAAGTATTTTTGAACTTGGATTGTTTAAAATACAAATCCTTAATATTTGTTCTTTTGTTTCAATCGGATTCGCTTCCTTTAAAATATTTTTCATCATCCTCGCACTAAATGATGATATTATCAATATCTTTGGCCCAGTAATGCAAAGATGAATGATTTCTTGATGAATATCTTTGGCCCAGTAGTGCAAAGATGAACAGGTGTTGAGATGAACATGACCGACTGATTAATATCTTTGGCCCGTAGTGCAAAGATGAACAGGTGTTTAAATGAACATGATCAACTGATGAATATCTTTGACTTGTAGTACAAAGATGAATATTTGATTCCAGCTATATATTGATTGGTGTTACATGGATAAAATATCGACGATGAACTTTTAAATTCATATATAGAAGATAGTAGTTTGCATTCTCTACTTACTCTTCTAATGAATTATTATTTTCGCTGCAAAGATTGATTTAAAACTGGTTGTCTATTGTATTCTATTAGATTTTTCTCTGTTGGAGACTAACGATAATTTGTTGTATATTATCTTAGTCATAATATTCTTTACTGGGCTAGTTGAGCTCACACTTTTCCTTTTTATTCCATTTTTCTTCTCGGAGGCGAGGCGAATGTAATGAAAGACGCAGCCTGGGGTATGAAATGATGGTTATAGAGAGAGTTGTTTAAGTAGTCCTCACTATTTTTGTAAAATAATGTATAAATAATTGTGATGAGGATTTATTTGGGTATGTATATTGTCTGAAGACAATAATTGTATTTAAACTCACAAGATATATGTTGTCGATTTTGCACGACAAAATGTATTAATAAAGTTGTAGTTATTTCGTATCATGTATTTGGCGCACTTCGTAATGGGTTGGATGGAATAAACCTATTTTGGGGCGCCACAAGATATATATATATATATTATATATAAATGTGCGCAAAGTAATGTGACTATGTGTTGCGTGTGTAAAAAAATGGGAGGATTAAATTAATGGTGGTGGGAGATTTTTTATATATATATATATATATATAACATGTGCAGATAAGGAAATGGGATAAAAAAAAGGATGGTGGTGGGTGGAGAATGATGGTATATTTTGAAATAGTAAGGGTTGATGTGATTAATGTGGATAGTTATGGGTAAAATACGCAAATATTTCAAAATAAGCAAGTGGTTATAAAATATTCATTGTTGTTTGGAATATTCGTTTTGTCGTGGAATATTCGACTGCTTGGGAATATTCGTGCGGTTGCTAAATGCCATGTGTGGGCCCATATAACTGAAAAGCGATTGAGGAAGAAAAACGACAAATATAAGTTGTTTAAAAACAACGACGTAGTTGTTACCGCATACGTTGTTGGAATACCCGGTGGTTAAAACACGAATAATGGCGTTGTTGCAGACAAGAAGATATGGTATCGCACCAATTATTGACTCTTACGTAAGAAGGCACTACTCAATAATGGTTACAGTAATTACTGTTCAGTATTTTATTGGTTCAATAATTGTTGTGTTGATATTTTATATTGCTGTTGTTTCAATAATTGTCATTACACAATATTTTTCATTATCGAAGCAATAATTCATATTATCCTCGAATAATATTATTAGATAATATTATTGGGAATGTCTAGAAAGTTCTCGCTCAGGAGAGGTTTGGTCACCTAATCATAGGCCAAGAAGGAGAGAAATTCTCATTGGAAAGCCCCTCTTTCGGGAACCGCACTCACGGTCATCAATATTGTGATTCTGTAATATTATTTGTGAATAATTAATTATTGATTCATATGATGAGGAAAATATTAATTTTATGTGGATATAGATGGAGAAAATTTTAATGTGACAATTGTTGAAAATTGAAATTTTATCTTTTCTCGATAAAATAATTTATTTAAATATATTATTATATTTTAATAATATAATAATGGTGATATTTTTACAACGAATGTGGGATATATGAAGTATACTGAGGAGGAAGAGTATTTTTGTTGCAATAAATGTTTAAAACATGTTAAACATATCGATGGACCCCATTTATCGACCGAAATTTGATTATAAATTTCTAAAATTGCCCGCTTTGTGGATTTCTTTCCAATTTTTGCTTGAATTTGAAAAACTTTCTTCCGCAAAGTTGTAGAGAATTAAATTTCCTATAAAAACTTGCGAGATTTGAATTTTCTGACAAAAGAGATATTTATTGTGAATTATTGAAGTTCCGAAGCTCCGAAATAATTGATTTTTGGAAGTTTAAATTATTTTAAATAATAAAAACGTTTTTAACAAGGTAGGTGTGCCCACTAGCATGGAAAAAGAGCTGAGATCAGATTGTCCAAGGTGTGCGTGAAGATTATATATATATATATATATATATATATATATTAATATTTTAATAAATTTTCGCTTTTGGTGTTCTAAGCATTTTTCTATAAATAGGTGTGCTTAGGGTTAGAATTGAAAATCACACCGTAAATCAAGTTTTCTCTCTCTATATTATCGAGCGTATTCTTATGAGTATTTTGAGTATACTTTGAGTATTGCTATACTATGAAAGTTCGTTATAAATTTATATCCAAAGATTCCAGCTAAGATCTTGTCTTTTCCGAGGTAAGGATATTATTTTTTTCGTAATGATATTATTTCTTCAATATCATTATCTTTGAAATATTGATCTCAAGTTTTATCAAATTTGGAACTTTTGGTGTCTGAGTTACTTATTCACGATACTTGCACTATTCACGTGATACTAAGATCTTATTCATGAATACTAAGACTATTCATCGAAAAATAAAAAATTTTCTTTTCGTCTAAAATATCTATCAGTGGATACTAGCTTTGATTGTATCCATGTTTTGATCATTCTTGAATTTTACACCACTATGATTATTTTTGAGGTATTTTTGGACGTGGATAAAACAAAGTACGAATCCTTAATCCTTAATCCTTGTCATTTTGTTTCACTGGATTCGTTTCTTTTAAAAAAAAAAAAATATTTGTCATCATCCTCAGTCTTAAATGATGATATTATGGAATATCTTTGACCTGTAATGCAAAGATGAATGATTTCTGATGAATATCTTTGGCCTGTAGTGCAAAGATGAATGATTTCTGATGAATAACTTTGGCCCGTAGTGCAAAGATGAACAGGTGTTTAGATGAACATGACCAACTGGTGAATGTCTTTGGCATGTAGTGCAAGGATGAATATATGATTCCAGATATATATTGATTGATGTTACAGGGATAAAAATATTGATGATGGACTGTTAAATTCATAGATATTAGTAGATTTCATCCTCTACATAACTCTTCTATGAATTAATATTTTCCGCTGCAAGTATTGATTTAAAACTTATTGTCTATTGTATTCTATTAGATTTTTTTTTCCTGTTGAAGACTAAAGATAATTTGTTCTGTATTATCTTCGTCATAATATTCTTTACTGGGCTAGTTGAGCTCACTCTTTTCCTTTTTGTTCTATTTTTCTTCTCAAGAGGTGAGAATGTAATGAGTAAGACAGTCGGGTATGGAATGATGGTTTTAGAGAGTTGTTTAGTAGTCCTCACCATTTTGTAAAATAATGTATCAATAATTATGATGAGGATTTATTTGTATGTGGATATTGTTTAGATGGCAATATCTCAGATTTAAACTCACGCTTTCTTCGCTGTAATAATAAAAGTTGTAGTTGTTTCATCTCAGTGTATTGACAACCTCGTAATGGGTGATGTATACCTATTTTGGGGGTGTCACAATTGGTATCGAGCTTAGGGATATGATCTCCCATGAGATCGTGAAATGTAATCTAGAGGGAGAGACGAGTAAATCCTTCGCTAAAGGTGTCTTACCTAAGCTTATTTGTTAGTTGGTCAAGATATAAGGATATTATGTGATATATTGATTTGCTTAATTAACCCTTGTTTTATGACAAAGATTTGAGAATGTCGAATCGAGAATATTAACAATGGAAATGAGACCGTGGAGACGCCTCAGACTCACCAACGAGGAGAAACGTGCAACAAATCGGTAATGTTCCTCCCGTGAACAACACCACGGAGCGTATGATGAACGAGGATGTTTAGAAGCTTTTTGCGAGCTCATGCAAAATCGCATTTAGGAGACTCGTGTTCAAAACATAGGAGAAATGATAAAGAATTCACGGGTTGTCATCACAAATGCAAGCGATTCAAAGAGTCGGGACCACTAGAATTTAAGGGAAAGCTCGATTCGATCATGCCGGAAACACGGGTCAAGCAAATTACCAAGATATTCGATGTCTTGGGATGCACGGAGAATGAAGGTTCCATTCGCCACCTTTATGTTCCGTGGCGAGGCAAATTATCGTGGTGGGAGTTCAGAAATGTACCCATCCACCAAGACTCAAGATGTCTTTGGAGACGCTTTTGAACTATTTAATGACAAATACTTTCCGAAAGTGTTCGCTATATGAAGGAAGTGGAGTTTATTAGACCGAAGGCGAACAACACGACGGTGTCTCAAAGACGAGGCGAAGTTTGCAGAGTTATCCAGTGTTTGCACCTCATTTAGTAGAGAATGAGGAACGTATGATGCGGATGTTTCGAGAGGTTCAAACCCCAAGATACGTCAAGATTCTCATCTCTCATAAATTTTCTCTTTATTCAGATAAGTTGTTAATAGGGCTCAATTCTTAGAAATGAGATAACGAAAGTACGGCCAACCGAGGTACCACAATCGATCATACCAGAGATAAGAAATAACAAAACAACAATAACTAGTGGAGAAAGAAAAAGACGGACAAAAATGGTAACCACTCTACGGTGGTAATCATGGCCATGAAAATAGAAGAAGCGAGTTAGAGGAGATTTTAAAAAGAGGAGATTCAACAACGACTATGTGAAGACGATACGTGCAAAGAAGAATCGGTTCCAAGGAGGAAAACGACCACTCATTATATGCTATAAATGCGAGAAAGAGGGACATATCACCAAACCGCCCACAACAGCCTGTATATGCTATAATTGTGGAAAGAAAAGACATATCGCCGAGATTGACGCAGAATAAAACCTAGTTCAATGGGGACGGTGACTCAAAAGATCGTCCCGTAAAAGTCAAAGTCAATCTGCCTCTGGAAGAGCGTTTGTTAAAAAGCTTTGAGCGTAATGCAAGTTTTCTTAAAGTATATCATCGCCCTACCAGTCGGAATACTCTTCTTTTACGATAAGGGGTATTATTTCTTTCATATTCATGAAGAGAACTTCTGTTATTCCATTCTTTATTATTCAGTTGGAATAACCTTCATCACGCTGACTACCCTATACTTGGTGAAATTCTTCCGTTATTCCATTCTTTATTATTATGTTGAATAACTCGTCACGCCAAGCACCGCATACATGGTGAAATTCTTCCGTTATTTCATTCTTTATTATTTTGTTGGAATATCCTCATATGCGCGCTTTACGCATGACTTCGGTTCCGTTATTTATTATTCTGTTGGAACATCCTCGCTTGTGCAATTTATTTTTGACCGACCGTTCCGTTATTTATTATTCTCGCTGGAATATCCTCGTGCCGCAAGTGTTTACGCACGACCGTTCCGTTATTTATTATTCTGTTGGAATAACTCGTTCTGCAAGGCCTATCGCATGCCCGGTGATTTCTTTTGTTATTCCATTCTTTATTATACTCGGTTGGTTAAAGTTTTGCTTTTATACTCCATAAAATTAGTGGAATATCCTCGATATTTGTGCTTCATCCAAAGATCTTTTCATGGAAATATTCTTCTTAGCATTCTTGAGATTTACGCCACAAAGCAGTATCATGTTGACAACCTGGACGTTATTGGTTCCTGGATAAATTAATTCTTGAACTTGTTTTATTGAATTCTTATATCATTGTCATCATCCTCCTCGTGTTTATATTATGTTGAAAGTCATCTCGTATTCAGGTGCATAGATGAACTTGGTATGATTATGACCAGGGGTTATTCTAAGATAATCATGACCGTAATGTTACAAATGATGTGGTAAAAGTCCTCATTGGCCTGTAGTGCATCGATGGATAGTTGTTGGCATGATCATGACCATCGATGAATACACGAATATCTTTGGCCCGTAGTGCATGGATAATTTGTGGTTACGATACTAATGAATATCCTCGGCCGTAATGCGTGGATGATGTGGATTATTTATTAAGTTTGAGTCTCAATGATAAAAGTGATGAAAACCTTTTTAAATCATAAAAGATAGTAGATTTTATTCTCTACTTGACTCTTTTAATGGATCGCTTGTTCTCACTGCAGCTTAAACTTGATGTTTGTTATATTTTATCGCTTTAACATCATTGAAGGCTAACGATAATTTATTCTCGCATTATCTTAGTTATAATATTTCTTACCGGGCTAGTTGAGCTCACCTTTTTGCTTTCATTGTTCTCTTCAGAAATGAGAACGTAGCAGGACTAAAGAGGGGAACGGGTGACGGTCGGATAATAAGATTAGTAGTCCTCACTATTCTATGAAATAGTGTGATAATAATTGTAATGAGGACTTCTTTGAGTGTGGATATTGTATAGATGACAATATTCGTATTAAAACTCTCGGCTTTGTATTTTGTCGTATTTTACACCTACGCTTGTATTATTAAGTTGTATTTGAATTTTGTACCATGTATTTGGCGACTCAAGATGGGTGATGTATACCTATTTTGAGGCGCCACGATTAATATCAAAGCTTGTGGATATGATCCTCGGCCGAGATGTAAGACAAGAACTAGGAGGGAAAGACGGGAATTTTCACAGTATATGACCTACCTAAGTTTATTTGGTATTTAATTGGTCGGTCAGAGTATAGGGATAATATGTGATATGTTAATTAACCCTTGTTTTGTAGCAGTATTTGAAAATGACATCTGAGAATGTTGAGAACATCAATGGAGCACACGAGACTGTTGAGTCTCCACAGATCAATAATCAGGATAATGTGCATCAGGAAGGCGACAATCCTTAGGCAAACAACAACACTGACCAGATGATGAACAATGGAATGTTCAGAGGCTTTATGAAATTTATGCAACATCAGGCAAGAGTGGCTCCTGTCCAAAATACAGGTGGAAACACTGGCAACTCTTGGACGGTCAACGCCAAACAGTTCAAGGAGCTGGGACCACCGGAGTTTTTTGGAGAGCTAAAACCACTTAAGGCGGAGACGTTGATAAATCAGATCTGCAAGATATTTGATGTCTTGGGATGCTCCGAGGAGCAAAAGTTTCCCTTTGCCACTTTCATGTTACGAGCAGAGGCAGATTACTGGTGGGAATCTGTAAAGCGTACTCAACCTGCCGCACTGAAGATGACTTGGGAGAAGTTCCAAGAATTGTTCAACGACAGGTATTTTCCCGAAAGTATTTGTCATATGAAAGAGGTAGAGTTCATCAAGCTGATAAAAAACAACATGACCGTGTCGCAAAGACGGGTTTAGTTTGCGAGTAATCCCGATTTGCGTCCCCATTTAGTTGATAATGAGGAGAGAATGACGCGAATGTTTCTAAGAGGTTTGAAACCGTAGATACGTCAATATCTTATCTCTCATAAACCGTGTTTGTATTCGGATGTTGTTAATAGGGCTCGCTTATTGGAGCGCGATAATGAGTCAACCCAACCAAAAGAAGCGGTGACAAAATGATAATACCAATGATAGCGATCATCGGGCGGTGATGTAAGTGGAGGAATCAACATGCTAGAAATGGTAACCACTTTGGTGGGAATCATGGCCAAAACAATAAGAATGGACATTTCAAGAAGAGGGGATTCAACAATGATGAAAAGACGTCAGCATCAGCATCCGTCGTTAAGGAAGGAGAACGACCACCTATCATATGCTTCAAATGTGAAGGGGAGGGACACATCAGTCCAAACAGCGTGATGCCATCCAAAGTATGTTATAATTGTGGAAGAGAAGGTCACTTGGCCCGATTTTGTCATGCACCGAAGACAAGTCCAGCTGGGATGAAGGCATCAAAAACAGTTCCAGACAAGACAAAACCAGTAGTTCAAGGGAGATCGTTTGTCGTGACCTCCCAGAAATTAAGGAACCCGAACGAGGTCATCACGGGTAAGCTTATCATAAACTATAGCGAAGTATATACCTTATTTGATACCGGTTCTACCCATTCTTTTATTTCTCCTACTTGCGCCAACGCTTAAATTTGACTCCGGAGAAATTAGACTTTGACTTATTTGTTGAAACTCCGTTGGGAGAAACCTTCATTACATCCACTGTTTATAAGTCTTGTTTGGTTCAAATCGGTAACCACACATTACCTGTCGATCTTATTTGTAGCATCCCCAGATCCGGGTCCCGAATCGCCGCGGATCCGGTTTGCTATTTCTACAACTGTTGCGGAAGATATAAACATAAATTGTTTATACATTAAACTTTAGACACTATTCCCAAAATCGAGTAACCTTAACTAATACACAATCGTGAACTGCCTAACACATGACAATACTATTCTTCAACATACTTTACAACTTAACTTCACATTTTATCCCAAACAACTTGCATTATCCTTTTCCCATATCTCGCCATATTCGCTTTATCTCGCAATGTTTTATCATGATATAGCAAGGGTGAGCATGAAAGTTGCCCAAAGAAGTTTAAAAAACAAGGTAAAGATATATCATGATTGAAAGAATTTGAATAATAAGTCACTATCCTTCACAATGTAGTTGTGAATTAGCAGCGTGAACAAAATTTCAAAGTTTGAATGAACATTGAAAATGAACATAACAATTATATCTCGAATCGACCGGTAATGAAGGTGATCAGCCTTTCATACCTGATGAATACATGCAATATGTACAGAGTACAATTCATAAGCATATCTGTCTGAAACCACTCTTAAAAGAGTTTAAGTAAAAAGAACTTGAAAAACTTGCCTGAACCGTTGATTACCGTAACGCAATATAATACGCTTCTTCCAAGACCTAATATTAATAATATAGATCTCAATATTAGAATAATATCATCACCGTTATAAAATAACTTAAACACATAATCCTATCACCTATACAAAGATATAAAAACCTATAATAGATCTTTCTTGCTAGTCATAACATATAGTTAAGTATTAGACATTAGTTTTAAGTCTTAATATTATTATTACACTTTGATATTCTTTTAATCACATCATAACTTGTACTTATAAGTTATTCATTTTATATGTTATCCTAGTAAATTAGATAACATCTTAGTAAACCGAAATACCATTTCAAGAAGATTTTGATTTTATTTCAAATCCCTAAATCACTATTCTTTTCACGAAAAATACCAAATCAACTTATTATTTTTTTATCCTTTGGTCAAACATATATACATGTATTTCATACATAAAAAATATTTTTCCGTAATTTTTCAATTTCTTTTACTATTTTTCAAAAATCATAAATAGTGCGTGACTTAAGAAAATTAGCTACCTCGTGCTTAACTCCAGAGATGCCCATATTTTGACATAACCTTATATATGTTAACATGATACTCCATTTTAAATTTCGTGGCAATCGAAGTTGTAGAACTCGGTTATAGCGATTTCATTCGGAAAATCACAAAAATTGAAATGGTCATAACTTGGTCGTTTTAAGCGGAATTAGCTCATTTTTGGACATGAGCTACATATTACCATATATTTTCATTTCCCAAAAAGCCTGTAATTTTTCTCATTAACTAAATGTCCAAAACAGCCCTCGGAAAATTTTGGCCAGAAACTTTTTGCACTTTGGCAGTTTTGGAGTCCTTCACCAAAACTTAAATAAAACGAAATCTGTAACTCCGATTAATGATCCGTCAATTTTGTTGGATTCAGATCTTTCAAACTACAGTTTTCATATATCACAATCCATATTTGGATATGTTTAGCTCCCGAATTTAGCCCGAAGTGACTGTTCCAAAACTGTCCTTTTCACAGTTTTCTTAACTTTGTGTAGTTTGGGAGAAATCCCATAACTCCCTCCTCCGATGTCGATTTAGTCCGCTTTTGGAGTCTATGGAAAGCTTATTGAGTGTACTATAACATATCACAAGTCCAGAATTTTTAGAGCACTCTAACAAATCCGAAATTTTCTGTTTTAGGCCAGCAGTCCACTAACTCATTTAAAACAAAAAAAACTGTTTTGGTTATTCTTTTTTGTTCAAGCCTATCAACCCTAAAAATGGCAAGATCTAACCATAAAATATCATTTATCATGTAGATCTATAGTTCTCATGTTCAAGATCTTAAACTTATGGTTCAAAATCATAAGTTCAACACTTGATCTAAAACACCATAACATAACACTTTAAACTAACAAGAGTTTTGAGTTTAGGAAATTTTTACCTTTAGCTTCATGACATATCTTTTCTTCCAACTATGTGATGGATCTTGGATGGAATGAAAAATCAAAATCTCTTCTCCTTCTTTCTTGGAGTTTCCTAACTCCCTCTCCCTCTCTCTCTTGTCTCTCTCTCTTTCTTTCTTAGTTATGTTGGAAAATAAGATGAGAAAAGTGAAGAATATGATTTTTGTTTAGTGTAATAATGTAAGAAATGTATCTAGACATTAGTTTGCTTGATAATTGAGGTGTAATAGCATAGTAACATGAGTGACTTCTAGAAGCAATTATTTAGCTAGCATAATTGAAGATTCTTATCAACAATGTTACTAATAATACACTAATAAAACAAAAGGGTATACTAGTAATTTCCACATTAATAAATGATTTCTTTTTAATTCTTATTTATTATACCAAATGTCCAATATGTCCCTCCTTATTTGGGCTTAAATTTGGGTCACCATTTCCATCTTTTGGGCTATCAATAAATAATATATTGGACTTAAAATTTAATTTTTTGGGCCATGTAAATTAACATAGTCCAACACTCTTAATTCTTATCCAACCCGAATCATTTAATTAGGGTTTTCATTTTCCTCAATTATAAATTAATCCTTACTCATGCACATTTATTTCCTTAACCCAATTAGACTTGCTAAAATTAGATTATAAAATTAATTAACTGAGATGTATAAAATAAATCTCTCATAATTGGTATATATTCTAAATACCATAATTTTCTCATCTCATAACCCTTAAGTTATTAAATTCTTCATTCCTAATATATAATTAGGATCACATTAGTTTCTTTTATTTGTTTATATAATAAACAATATAAACCATCACATAATCTTCATATTCCTTTACTCACCTATTCGAACAAACTAATTTAATAAATTGTGACATGTTCCACAATTCTCTTAAATTAGGTCACTAATATAAAAATAAAATATTAGGACCGCTAAATAACGATAACCATTTAGGTTATTTAATTATCACACCTAATATATATATTAGGTTACATAATTCAATTCTTACTTCACTTTTATATACAAAATAAATTTATTCACATTATACAATGTATATTTATTTAATCATACACATAATTCATATTCATTACACACATAACTTTTAATCCCTTAGGGTTTTATACAAAACATTAGGATTTTTAATTTAACAATTAGGGTTATCCCTAATATATAATCACAAATACTTAAGCCATTATATTTAGCATTTGACTTCCCAAATTAGGGTTTCAAATATTGAATTAGGATTTCTGATTCCCGTCTCAAATTAGGGTTTCCGAAACCGATTTCTGTGGTTTCTTATAAATCGTAATAATTTTATAACCGAACGTTGACGTTTAATAATATTAGGGTTTGACACGATATAATTTATCCGGTCAACACTTGACCTTAACCACATTCTGCATAATATAATACCGTAATCACGTAATATATACACACATACCCTTAATCCTCGAATAATTCACTAAAAGAAATTTTAAATCCTCAAAATTCCTTTTGAAAACATCAAACACATACACTTATTCTCTGTTTAGGTCTATTATTTGACCTTAAACCAATCATTTAAGATTTTAATAATTTTCTAATTTCTCGGGTTGTCACATTATTTCTTTGAAAATACTTGCATTTAATGTAATTCTAGGGATTGATTGGTTAACTACTCATCATGCAAAAAATTGATTATTTTCGTAAGGTTGTTAGCTTTCATATTCCTAACCAACCTATTATGCGAATTCAAGCAACAAAACCATTAAAATCCATCACTGTCATCTCAAGCCATAAAGCTATTCATTTATTGAAAAATGGATGTCAAGCTTTCTTAGCTCATGTCACGGATCTAAACAAAAATACGTCAGTTTTGAATGATATTTCTATTGTTAATGAATTTCCTGACGTATTCCCTGAAGAACTTCCTGGACTACCCCTAGAGCGTGAAATTGAATTTTGAATCGACCTTGAACCCTAAGACAAAACCCATTTCCAAATCCCCATATCGAATGGCTCTATTGAACTTCGAGAGTTAAAGACCCAATCGCAGGAATTGTTAGACATCGGTTTCATTCATCCTAAGTATGTCTCCTCGGGGTGCTCTGTTCTATTCGTGAAGAAGAAAGATGGGAGTATGCGACTTTGTATTGACTATCGGGAGTTGAATCATGTCACCATCAAAAATAGGTACCCATTGCCACGTATTGATGACCTGTTTGACCAGTTGCAAGGCGCCAATTTTTTTTTAAAGATTGATCTTCATTCCGGATATCACCAATTGATGATTAGAACCGATGATATTCCAAAGACGGCTTTCAGAACTCAGTACGGGCATTATGAATTCCTAGTCATGTCTTTTGGATTGACTAATGCTCCTGCTGCCTTCATGGATATGATGAACCGAGTATTCAAGGAATAATCGAATCACTTTGTGGTCGTCTTTATTGATGACATTCTTATTTATTCCAAAAGTCGTGAAGATCATGAGCAACACTTGAGACTGATACTCCAAAAGCTTCGTGAAAACAAGCTTTATGCCAAGTTGAAGAAATGCGAGTTCTTGATGAAGGAAGTAGCATTCCTTGGGCACGTAGTATCAAGTCATGGAATATCTGTTGACCCAGCAAAGATTGAAGCTATTCAAAGCTGGGAGCAACTTAAATCAGTAACTGAAGTACGTAGTTTTCTCGGCTTAGTTGGTTATTATCGGAGATTCGTAGAAGGGTTTTCTCGAATCGCTACTACATTAACTCAGCTGACTCGGAAAGATACAAAATTCGGTTGGAGTGAGGAATGCGATAAGAGTTTTCAAGAACTCAAGAGGAGACTCATTTCAAAGACTTGTTCGACAATACCATCCGGCTCTTGGAGGATTTTTCATCTACAAAGATGCTTGAGCAAAAAGGTTAGGATGTGTTCTTATGCAACATGGGAAAGTCATAGCCTTATGCCTCTCGACAACTCAAAGAATATGAGAGGAATTATCCTACTCATGATCTAGAGTTAGCGGCGATCGTTTTTGCACTAAAGATTTGGAGGCATTACTTGTATGGGGAGAAAGTGGAGATCTTTACGGATCATAAAAGCCTCAAATATTTCTTCACTCAAAAGGAACTCAATATCGCGATGGTGGCGTTGGCTTGAATCTGTTGAAAGATTATGACATACCATCCAATACCATCCTCGAAAAAAGCGAACGTGGTAGTTGACGCATTGAGTAGAAGATCATATGCGGCATGAGTGCGATATTGTCAACACAAAGGCCCATTTTATGACTTCCAAAGGATGGAGATAGAGATAAAGACTCTGGGACCCACGTGATGATGGTGAATATACGAGAGTAACCGACTTTAATCGATAAAGTTAAAGTCGCTTTCAAGCTACGGACACGGAGGCGATCGTATGAGGAAGAAAGTACAAGAAGGTGCTTTATCTACCAAGCAAGAATCGATGAAAAAGGAATACTTGAGTCAACTCCGGACTTTGTGTTCTAATGATCCCGAAGTTAAAGTATAAAATCATGATGGAGGCGCACAACACACCGCTTGCAATCCATCCTGGGAGTACCAAAATGTATCATGATCTTCGACATATATTTTGGTGGGGCAATATGAAGAGATAGATAACGCTGTTTATCTCAAGGAGTTTAACTTGTCAACGAGTCAAAGCAGAGCATCAAGTACCAAAAGGTCCATTGCAACCACTTGAAATTTCAGAATGGAAGTGGGAGCACATTACCATGGATTTCAATTCATCGGTTTTCCCAAGGTTTCTCAGGCATAGATGCAATTGGGGTCATTGTTGATAGATTGACCAAGTCTGCTCATTTCTTACCTATACGAGAAACTTATACACTTGAACGCCTTGCTCGTATGTACATAAACGAGGTTGTAAGATTGCATGGTATGCCAGTATCCATAGTTTCTGATCGAGACCCAAGATTCACTTCATGATTTTGGGTTAGTTTGCAAAAAGCTATGGGCACAGATTTATGATTTAGCTCGGTATATCATCTTCAAACGGACGGACAATCAGAGAGGACTATTCAAACTCTTGAAAATTTATTAAGGCTCTGTGTCCTTGACGTCAAGGGAAGTTAGGACAAGTTCTTACCATTGGTGGAGTTTTCCTACAACAACAACTATCAAGTAAGTATTGGCATGGCTCCATTCGAAGCGTTGTATGGAAGAAAGTGCCGTTCTCCAGTATGCTGGGATGAGGTGGGATAAGCAACATTCTTGGGACCAAAGTTGGTACGTATGACTACGGAAAAGATTCAAACGATCCGACAACGTATAAAAACCTCACAAGATCGACAAAAGAGTTATGCTGATCTTCATCGAAAGGACGTGGAATTCGATATTGGAGATCATGTGTTGTTACGTGTTGCTCCATGGAAAGGAGTTACGAGATTTGGAAAGAGAGGGAAAGCTCAATCCTCGATTAATTGGCTCATTTTAATCCTTGATCGAGTAGGGCGTGGCCTATAGACTCGCTTTCTGCGTCAGTATGTCTCGTGTTCATAACGTTTTTCACATATCCATGTTACGTAAATATGTGAAAGACCCGAACCACATTATTGAGTTAGAACCGGACGAAATAGAGGAAGATTTAACGTATGAAGAGGTTCCTGTTCAAATCTTGGATAAGAAGGAACATACTCTACGCTCCAAGGTTATACCTCAAGTCAAAATTTTGTGGAGAAACCACGATGTTGAGGAAATGACCTGGGAGTTAGAATCTGAAATGAAATCAAGGTATCCTTACCTCTTTGACATATCAGGTATGTACCCTAATTTCGAGGGCGAAATTTCATTAAAAGGGGAGGTTGTAAGACCCTAACCTTTTTTTATATAAAGATAATTTTTCTATAAATATCATTTTTGATTATTATGGAATGAATTTGATATAATATTATAGTTGCGGGTATTATTTATAAATTTTATAAAGTACGCAAGTTGTTATATAATATTCGATTGGTCGGGGAATATTCATTTTAATAGAGAATATTCGTACGACGGCACAATCATTGGTGGACCCCACAACGGAATTATTGTCGGATTGAGAAAACGACAAAAATATTTTATGAAAATAACGGCGGAAATTTTACCATTAACTCATTGAAACACCCTTGTTAAAGTAATGCGATGTCTGGCGTAGTTGCATAGTAGCACACTACAGTATTGATTATTGATGCTTACGTGAGAAGTCACTCGGTTTTGTTCAATTATTACTACGATGGTGTTGCATAAGTATCTCACGTTATTTGATTCATTATTGTCGATATTTTATATATTATTAAATCAATAATTGAGACGACAAAGTTATTAATATTATTATTTATAATATTAACGATGTCTAGAAGTTACATCGAGGAGAGGTTTGGTCACCTAATTCCGCGCCAATAAGGAGAAATCCTTATTGAAAAGCCCCTCTTTCACGGAATGACACGGTCGATTAATATTGCAATTATAATAATAATGATAAATGTTGTTAAAAATATTGAAAGGATTTTTTATAAAATCTTTGATGTAAATTTTGCTTATTATATGAACCCCATTTACCTATTTTTAAATAATCGATAGAAGTTATTCATATATATATATATATATATATATATATATATATATATATATAATATATATATATAAATGTGCGGTGTGTGCATGTGACTATGTGTTGCGTGTGTAAGGAAATGGGAGGATTGAATTAATGGTGGATATATATATATATAATATGTTTTTGGTTTTGGTTTTTACATGCAATTCCTTTCATTCGTGATTATTAGTAAAATGCACCGCGTGAAATCATTAATGTTAAGGTCTGTGATAATTTCTAACAATTGCCTTCCATTCTCCTATAAATAGGATGTTTAGTTAGAATTGAAATCACACCAGAAATTCAGAGAATTCTCTTCTATAATATTGAACGTATTTCTTTAGAGTTTTAAAAAGCTTTGAGCGTAGTGCAAGTTTTCTTAAAGTATATCATCGCCCTACCAGTCGGAATACTCTTCTTTTACGATAAGGGGTATTATTTCTTTCATATTCATGAAGAGAACTTCTGTTATTCCATTCTTTATTATTCTGTTGGAATAACCTGTATACGCGGACTACCCTATACTTGCTGAAATTTTTCTGTTATTCCATTCTTTATTATTATGTTGGAATAACCTGGCTATGCGAAGTACCACATATATGGTGAAATTCTTCTGTTATTCCATTCTTTATTATTTTGTTAGAACATCCCGTCTGTGCGTTTACGCATGACCTGGTTCTGTTATTTATTATTCTATTGGAACATCACATGCCGGTGCAATTTTGCCTCGACTGGTTCTCATTATTTATTATTATGTTGGAATATCCTGCTCATGCGCTTTAGGCAATGACTGATTCCATTAATTATTATTATGTTGGAATAACCTGTCTGTGCGGTCTATCGCATGCCTGGTGATTTCTTTTGTTATTTCATTCTTTATTATACTTAGTTGATTAAAGTTTTGGCTTTTATACTCCATAAAATTAGTGGAATATCCTTGATATTTGCGGCTTCATCCAAAGATATCTTTTCATGGAAATATTCTTCCGAGCATTCTTGAGTTTTACCCCACAGCGAAAGATCATGTTGACAACTTGGGCGTTATTGGTTCCTGGATAAATTAATTCTTGAACTTGTTTTATTGAATTCTTATATCATTGTCATCATCCTCATTTTTTATATTATCTTTGAAAGTCATTTGTGGCTCAGTAGGCATAGATGGACTTTGTATGATTATGACGAGGGGTTAATCCAGTATAATCATGGCCGTAATGTTACAAAATGATGTGGTAAAAGTTCTCATTGGCCCGTAGTGCATTGATGGGCGATTGTTGGCATGATCATGACCATTGATGAATACACGAATATCCTTGGCCGTAGTGTATGGATAATTTGTGGTTGTGATCTTAATGAATATCCTTGGCCATGATGTATGGATGATGTAGATTATTTATTAAGCTAAGTCTGAGCGATAAAAGTAATGAAAAACCTTTTTAAATCATAAAAGATAGTAGATTTTATTCTCTACTTGACTCTTTTAATGGATTGCTTGTTCATTCGCAGATTAAACTTGATGTTTGTTATATTTTATCGGTTTAACATCATTGAAGGCTAACGATAATTTATTCTCGCATTATCTTAGTCATAATATTTCTTCTTGGGCTAGTTGAGCTCACCCTTTGCTTTCATTGTTCTCTTCTGTGAAAATGAGAACGCAGCAGAGTCTAGTCGGGGAACGGAGTGACGGTCGGATAATAAAGATTAGTAGTCCTCACTATTCTATGAAATAGTGTGATAACAATTGTAATGAGGACTCCTTTGAGTGTGGATATTGTCTAGATGACAATATTCGTATTAAAACTCTCAATTTGTATTTTGTCGTATTTTACACGACAGTTATATTATTAAGTTGTATTTGAATTTTGTACCATGTATTTGGCGACTCAAGATGGGTGATGTATACCTATTTTGAGGGCGTCACAAGATGAACACTACGATTCTACTTAATTTTAAAGTTATTTATTCAATAATAATGTGACTTGTCCTGAAAGCTTGACTCTACGATCAATCTTCAAACTTAGTGTTAACAATATATTTACATTAAAAAATAAATCAACATAACAAATTTTATCTACACACCAAGTCCTTTTACATAAATTGTCTTTTAAGAAACTTTACAAAAGTTACTGGTTTTATAAATATACATTAAATTCTCATTTTATTGTCAAATCAAACATATGCATAAGTTAGAATATTAACAAATATTTTAATTTTTTATAAAATTATTCTCTTTTACCATGCATCTTTGATTAAAATAAATTAATCATGTGTATATTATATTGGTTTTTAAGAGGCAAAATAATTAATTTATACACTATAATTTATTCCCTCTAAAGTAGATGGGTAAAATCATCAACACAATAAAAAGGAAATTGACGATTTTACCTCTTAAACACTCACATGATATACACATGGTTTACTAATTTTGATCAAAATTGTTGGAAGGGAACAATTTAAAAAAACAAAATTGAGTATGACATTATAAAAAATATTAGAACATTAACTTCAATATTTTAATTATGTATCAATATGAAAGAACAATTTTATAATTTATTTATAAATTAGTACTAATAAAAAAGAGATGCATGCATCCCTTTTATTTGGAAATTTGGATATATTTGTGAGTGGTTGGAACTGCCATGCATAATAAATGCAGGTATTTCAGTGTATATAAATTTTCTTCTATTAAATATTTCATAATATATGACGTTTTAGAGTTGTGCATAAAAGTTAAAATAATAATTATATAATATTAAATATAATATTAATTGTCTATAATACCTTTTACATATACTTATCTCATAATCTCTTTTTCATTGGTAACATTTTTTTAGAAGGATAATTTTAAAAAAATTATGTCTAATTTTTTTAGATTATATAAAATATCAAATAATTTAAAAAATAAAATTATCTAAAATATGATATAGGGTGGAGTGAGTATGGTCCACATGGAGGACGGAGGATATATATAACTTTTACGTACTCTAAATTAGTATTATTAATAATAGTAAGTACTAATAATTAGTTGAAAGGTCAATGCCCTAAGTTCTAAGGTAAGCAGCATGATATTCCATGCATCTCCACCAACTAATAACATGGTCGTGGGTTTGGGAGCAAAGCAACCACATTTTATTTATTAGGACGTGACTGGTTTCAATATGGAGTATATTTTAATTAGGAGGACAATATCGACCGGGTCTTCGCGACCGGGCAAATTTTTTTTTTTTTTTTTTTTTAAATGTCTTTCAAATAATTTATAAAATTTATTGAAATTAAAATTTTTACAGAATAAAGTGTTTTGAATGTCATTTGGACCGGTCGCCAAGATCGATCGCCAAGCAATGTCCCCCTAGACTTTTTCTTACTTATATATAGTTAGTACTATTATGATCCTGCATTAGTTTTCAAAATATAAAATTAAGTTCAACATTTGAAAATTAATTATTATTTAATTTAAAATTTTAATGTGATTCCTTTAACTATTAATAGTAATTTGAGATAGTTTATAATTATATTATTTAAAATTAATTTAAATTAAAAAAAATATTGTAATATTTGATTTCGTAAAGTGAATATTAATATAATAATATTATATTTTGCAAAGGAGGAGATTATAAACAGAAGAAAAAACAAAGAAACCGACTTTGAAAAGACCAGGGACAAGATCGAATTGAAAATTTAATTAGTATTAAAGCTGTACTGAACTGTATATATATATATATATATATATATATATATATATATATATATATATATATGAAAATTAATGTATATACTTTAATTAACATTTTGCTTATTGGGAGGGTGATTTGATGCAGTGGTTTGTGGGTTCACCAAATTCATGTGATGTTGTAATACACGAAAGGTGGTAGCAAGCAGTACTAGGCTGGCTAGCATCCCACCTTCTAATCTTTGCATGAAACTTACCTCAACATTCAAGGCTAAAGTCTCAAAAAGCAATTTCCCCGGCCATCTGGTTGGAAATTAAGTACGTTGATCAACATATTTCTCACTCCTAGTTGTTTCCCAATTCAAATACAATTTAATAATCTGTATTTCTTCTTCTCCTCTTCCTCTTCCTTGTTTTCTTATTAATTTAATATTAAAACCAGAGTCCTACTTTTATTATAAATAATACTAGAGATACAAATTATTCTACAAATATTTTACAAACTGCTAATGTGGCATACACCACCTCATCATATTGTGTGGGGCCGAAGATTACATTGAAACAATATGTTGATCAATATGCTGAGGTGGAGTATGCCACATCAGCAGTTTGTAAAATAGTTTGTGTTTTGTAGCATTACTCTTACTCTTTGAATAATGCTAGAGACACAAACTATTTTACAAACATTTTACAAACTGCTGATGTGGCATACTCTACGTCAGCATATTGTGTGGGACCGAAAACTACATTAAACAATTTGTTGATTAATAGGCTGACGTGGAGTATGCCACATCAACAGTTTGTAAAATATTTATAAAATAGTTTGTGTCTCTAGCACCACTCATTACACATATGTGCATCAAACACAAACCTTAAATAATAAATTATTATTTAAGGTTTGTGTTTGATGCACATGTGTAATTTACTTCTAAATTTTTTCCCAACATATTTTACTCTTTGAAATTTTATATTAAAAATAGTTATCCAATTTTATTATTATTTTTTCTAAACTTATCTAATGCAAATCTTAATATAAAAAAAAAGTTTAACAAAAACAATATCACTCGCTCGAAGAGGGAGTATACTTGCCTTCTTCTTTTTTTTCACTAGGGGTAAGATAAGAATGCATAAGAAAATCTCTACTAAAAAAAAGGCAAAGAAAAGAAAATTTGTTTTCTGTCATAGCCCACTTACGAGACCCCAAAATTAACTTAATATAAACTCAGAACAAATAGAATTCGGTTTTGAATTTTTAGGTCCCACACTTGTCTTGAAACTGTTTATACTCCAAAAAATTCAATACGGACATGATAATTAGATATGAGTATTTTATAATTTTATCTATTTATATTTTGACCTTTTAAAAATATAAATAAATAAAATTATAAAACACTCGTATTCAATAATTTTTATGTTCAATTTTTATGTCCGCATAGAAAAATTCAACTTAAAATTCTTATATTCCAACTGAATCCAATTCCACAGGTGTCAAAACAAGCCCAACTTATTCAATGAAAACGGCCCATGTTTAACCACAAAGCCCAAGTAGTTATTTGAGAAAAAAGTTGGTGTCTCTCGGATCATTTGTACCCAAGTATATTGTTGATCAAGAAAACTTTGGTCTGTTATTTCAGTAAAAAAAAAGATTCAGGAGCTTTCAGTATAACAATCTTCTTCCTGAATTATCTTCCCTTTTACGTTTCATATATTCAAAAGGTACGATCTATTGCTTGATTTTTTGAATAAAGTTGGTGTAGATTTTTATGGATTAGGGTTTCTATTCTTTTCGGTAATTGATTAGGGTTTCTACTTGATACCTGGTAAATTATTAAATCTGTTATTTGTGCAATGTCAACGTTTCAATTGATTTTTCTAGCTAAGTTATTCGTATTTCCCTCTGCTTGGCTGATGATAAATCTGCGGTAAAGTAAAGAAAGTTTGAATCTCGTGTCTGCCTGATGTCGCATAGAATGTATATATGTTGCTGGATATTCTGGTGTTTTTTTGTAATTATGAAGATCGACTTCTGTGAAGTTTTACCACTTTGTGGGGGCACTCAGTGAGTTGTTTGGTTCTGACGAAATCATGTTAAAAGGATAATGAAGATAAATTAATCTATCAGCTAACAGTGTCGATGATAACTAGTACAAGTATTTTATAACTGTTGCTTGCCATGAATAAATGCATATATCAGTAAACTGAAGCTTAATATTCGACTTATGAAGTGGATGATAATCTGGGCACATATAATGTATAGGCGCAAATTTTTAGTTGTGAATAAATAAATGTTGCTTCAAGCAAAGCCTTGAGGTTTTGTGACCTTTTTAAAAATGTTTGTTAACCTAGCTGTTGCTTATTTCTCCTGTATTAAAATGATGAAGGGCTTTATATTTTTCTGTTGCAGGTTATTGTCATGAAGATCGACTTTAGTGGACTTGAATCTTCTGCATCATTTTGTGGGGCAAATACTGAGTTGTTTGATGGCTTTTCAACTACCCCATCCTTCCAGATTCCCGATACAACTGATGTGAGTTTATTTTCTTTTTTCACGATAAGTGGTCCTTCTACCATTAGAGGAAGTTATATTTTCGTATTGATTCGTCTTTCACTTTGTTTATTTGTTCCTCCAGTTTGATGGCTTTCAGAAAGATGCTATCCAAATGGTGAAACCAGCAAAGGGAACGACTACTCTTGCTTTCATTTTTAAGGAGGGTGTAATGGTGGCGGCTGATTCTCGTGCTAGCATGGGAGGCTATATCTGTATGAACTTCTCTATTGGTTAATTGAGTACCTTTTTGATCTGTGACCAATACATATGGTTCTGGTAAACGTTGTAATCAGTAATTCAATTTAATATTAATTTATCACAATGTCCATGTGATAATTTTAAACTTCTCAGTTTCCGTATATTGATTTTGAAAAACATATGGCATTTACCCTTTCTTTTTGTTCCTACCAGCATCTCAGTCGGTGAAGAAAATCATTGAAATTAATCCCCACATGCTTGGTACTATGGCTGGAGGTGCTGCTGACTGTCAGTTTTGGCACAGAAATCTGGGCATTAAGGTAATATATTCAAATTGTTTTTATTGGAGAATTTGATGTCATGCTATCATTAAATATTTATGTTTGGGAGCAGTGAGACTTGAACTAATCAGTCAAAAGAATTATCTAAAAATAACTATAAACTTGAATTTTAAACAATGCATTATAGTACAAGTGCTATTTAAAAATAAAATTTCTATTATTTGGCCTTCATTTTAATCTGCACACTCTTGTCCTGATATAGGAAGGGAGGAGGGTTGATTTCAAAATTATAAACATTCCTTTGGCATGCTTAATTACTGTATGTGTTCAGTAGTATAGCCTTGGAAGACTGCACACATATGCAGTTTTTTGCAACTCTGGAGTGTCGAATGGCTTTGGCTTGGTGTAATGTTAATTTACGTAGGAACACCAATCTTACATTAGGTTTTACTTCGGTAGCAACTCGACCTCCATGTTTTGATTTAAGTTTCCAAAACCTTGGCTCGGAGATTTTAAATGCTGTAGATTATCTCTCATACAAGAAGAGCTAATAGATAATTGCTTGAATATCTCAGTGTCGTTTGCATGAACTGGCAAACAAGAGAAGAATTTCAGTTACTGGAGCTTCAAAGTTGCTTGCAAACATCCTATATTCTTACCGTGGAATGGGTTTGTCGGTTGGGACGATGATTGCAGGTTGGGATGAAAAGGTAATTACAATTAAATATTAAAGCATAATGCTTTTACTGTGACAATTAGATTCATATTAGCCTTTACTTTTGTTGGTTTGTAGGGCCCTGGCCTGTATTACGTTGACAGTGAAGGAGGACGGCTTAAAGGAACCCGATTCTCTGTTGGATCTGGCTCACCATATGCTTATGGTGTACTGGACAGCGGGTGTGCACCTCTACCCCGCTTATGTTCTCGTATTTTGTTTTCTTTCCTACTTTTATGTGTGTTTTGCATTTGTACAGATTGAGAAGAGGAAAAAAGAAACTTCTCCTCTTGTTTCCTTTTGCTTATTGTTAAAGATGGGAAAGCAAGTTATTCCATTTTGGCAAGTTGAAAAAAAAAGTGAAAGAAAGGCAATAAGAGTGTTTTATTATGTGATTAGTTGAGGAAAAAGAAAATCACGCATGTTACCAGCTATTCACAAAGTTACCTTACGTTCCTCATAGCCCATTCATGTTTTAGTGGAAGAAAAGTGGGTGGGAGTTGGGTTTGAAAATTGGAGATTGCTTTTTCTTTTGCACCATCTTTCTCTGATTCAAACAAGTTTCCAAAATTGTTGCTTTCCTTCAATATCTTCCCCCATTATTTCAATCCAAATGTACAGTCAACATAATTATTGAGAAAAACATATTAGATTATTATCAACTGGAGTTTTGACTTTTGAAACAATATTTTGCTGCAGTACACTAAGGGAATGTGCTC
Source organism: Panax ginseng (assembly GCA_020205605.1). Taxonomy (NCBI): domain Eukaryota; kingdom Viridiplantae; phylum Streptophyta; class Magnoliopsida; order Apiales; family Araliaceae; genus Panax; species Panax ginseng. Next base: position 1,881,255 of record CM035149.1, on the reverse strand, counting down.
ATGCCTGGCAGAAGGCTTTAACCCATTGATAAAGTTGTATTTTATAAAGCTGTTCCCCTTTGCATCTTGCGTCCCTTTCACATTGATATGCTGCCATAAGTAATCTTAGTGTGATGGATGATTGTGGACAATGTTGGGAGTGCATTTTCCATCAATGACAGTTTTGTCAATCTTCTGTTGACTGCCATTTTCTTTTCTGTTTTTTTTTTCTCATGATCACTTCTCCAGCTCGGCAAAAATTTGCTTCAAAATTTTACTATTCTTGCATATAATTAATCTATATATGTTTTTCCTTGGTCACTTTGTAGGTACCATTATGACATGACAATAGAAGAGGCTGCAGAGTTGGCTAGGCGATCCATTTATCACGCAACATTTCGTGATGGAGCCAGTGGTGGTACTGCTAGTGGTATGCTCTCTATCTGTCTGAGTATTCTCGCTTATGTTGCATTATTTGTCCTTAAACTTTGTGGTGTTGTATCAGTTTATTATGTTGGACCAAATGGATGGAAGAAGCTATCTGGCGATGATGTTGGAGAACTTCATTACAAGTATTATCCAGTTGAACCAGCAGTTGTTGAACAGGAAATGGCTGAAGTATCAGGGGCCTGATATATCAAGGAATCTTTTCAAAACTGCATGTAGCTTATTTTGATCTTAAAACTATTACTGCACCTGGATATAACTTAAGACCTTTGTTCTGGTTCGAACAACAATATGAACTTGTATTTTTAACTTATATCTACTCTACCTCGTATGGTATGTCATGTCCCCCTAGATTTTCCAGCTCAAGTATCTGATATCTTTCTTGCAAGTAGAGACTCATTTGTTTTGGCTCCACCAAACATGAAACAACCCTTGGAAACATAAAGCACGCTCAGTAAACTGGGGGAGTCTATATATATATATATATATATATATATTCATAAACGTGCATGTTAAAGAATGAAGTGGGATGATGTGTTACTAATAATTAAGTGGGAAACTTTTGGTTGAATTAATTTGAGTAATGCAGCATTAGCATATACGTACGCTTTTTGTAATGTTCTGTCCGTCGATGCGTAGTAGAATGCTTGTGCTCCTACTCCTACTCCTACTCCTTAGTCATGAGCAAGTTGATCAAAGGAAGACGTCAACTCTTCTTTGAGATAAAATGCTAAGACTAAATTCCCTTGGCTACAAAGCAATCATTACATCCGTTTCTTTTTTTAACAATTTGTTTTTCTTTTATCTTTCACCAAATTTTAGAAAAATAATATTTAAATTTTATACTAAATTTAATTAATTAAATATTTTAAACCGTGTGCTTTCTCTTAAAAGTGAAACGATATCAAGGTCTCTCTAATATACGGTTGTGCAAGGCTCACAATTCAACATCAATACATAATTTAATCATGCTTACAAAGACAAAATACTGCACACATGACATATATATATATATATATATATATATATATATATATATATATATATATATATATCACTGCACATATATATACACTGTAGTATGATTCAACATGCATTCTGAATGGCTCTATTTCTGGATGGGGAAGTTTGAGCCAAATTAAACTTCTGTCTATACTACGCAGTTGAGTTTTCTTACCACTATATTTCTTTATGTTTCTTATGTAGATCTACATAGGCAGAGTTTGCTTCTAAGTAGTCACAGTTTGATTTTGAAGGAGACTAACTAAATTACTCCATCACCAAAAAATTAGAAGAATAAAATACAAGAATAATAACATCATGTATATATACTCTCCTTTCAAAAAATGGAAGTCTTATGTATTTGTTTTACACATTAAAATTCGTCTACGTTAGAAACATCTCTTTTCTAATATAAAAAAGAAAGAAAGAAAGAAAAAAGAAGTTAATCTTAAAATTAAATATTAAAGTAAATGATCGAAAAGCAATATTAAAAGGTTAATAAATGAAACAGGATTTCATTTTCATATTTACACATTGTTTGTCAACAATCAATAATTCAAGTCGGAAAGAAGTCTCTCTCTCTCTCCCCTTCTCTTCTCCTCATTACTTTTGGTTTTGTTAGCTTGAAAGCATGTTTTCATAATTGAGATGCATAGTTATTAGTAGCAACTAAGCCCAATACCTGCTGCATATAATAGTCTTGCTAGCGGAAGTATTATTATGATTGCGACGTGTATATATATATATGAGATATTATAATTGCGACGTATGTATATACATGTAAAAATTAAGAAGAATTCCATTTTAATTTATTATATCTAGCATGTCAGTCGCAATTGAACTTCTTATACCAATTTCCCAATTTATATTTATAATCAAATTAAGGGAAAGAAAAAAAAGGCACAATGCCAAATGAGATGAAGACATGATCACTACTCTACTCCAATAGACAACCAGTAATTCTAGTACCAAAACAAAAGAAGCCACGTTGCTTTCTTTCTTATTTCTACTGCTCCCCCTTCCCATTCCGTTAGGAAGATTAGTATCTGTTTTGGCGGGGGGTGAACCCCATCAATCAAAATCCCCTCTTTCTCAAGTCTCTCTCATAAATAATCCCCCACCCAACTAAACTTCCATCCTTCCTTCCTAGTTCCTACACTACCATCACCACTTCCTCCCTACACCGCCACCCACCACCACCACTTCCTCCCTCCATCACACACTTTAGTCTATGTAACAAACTCTTTTATAAATCTCTCCCTCCTCGGTACTACAATCCACCAATACTGCCTACAGGCCCTACACTACTGTCTACTAAATAGACTTGAAACGAGAATTTATTATTGTGATTCACCACCATCATGATCATGAACTAAACCCGGGTTTAATCATGAACTGTCTACTAAATAAATGATATGATCATGTAAGTTCCTCAGGGGTTCAGAGCTTTTCGCCGCGGACTAATGATAGGAACTCTTCCAAGAAATTAAGAACTAAACCCGGGTTTGATCATAGTGATTTCAGTGGCTGATGCTATTGCAGTAGCGTTTATTGGATTAGTTATTGTTTGTGTATTGGAGAAAGAAAGATTCTCATAGTTGTAGCTGCACTGGAAAAGGAAAATTTGGCGACAATGAGAAAAGTAACTTGTGCTCTTTTCCTTGTAAACATTTTCGAGTAATGATTCAGAGGCCGAATCAGAAAAAGTCGGCGGCGGTTGTGGAAGTGGTGCTGGTGGTGGCGAAGGGGATCTTGTGGCTATTGATAAAGGTTTTAGTTGTGAGTTGGATGAGCTTTAGAGGGCATCAGCTTTGTAGAGGGGTTGGGCATCAGGTTGTGTTGGTAATGGGGTGGCGGGTTGGGCATTGTGTACAAGGTTGTGCTTGGAAGCGGAGATTCAGGCTATTGGAAGGGTCAAGCATCCTAATGTTGTCAAGTTGAGGGCATATTATTGGACTCCTGATGAGAAACTTCTCATTAGTGATTTCATTTCCGATGGCAACTTGGCTTCTGCTCTTCGTGGTAAGCTCTTCATTTGTTAACAAGTTGTTCATAAAATAACTCTTAGGAATGGTCACATTTGCATCTGTTTCAGTCTTCGCATTGAAAGATTTGGCTAAACTTGATTAGTATGCACTTTCTGGCCTTTCAGTTTAGATAAATGACATTCAACAACTTGGATCTTTTTAGATTTATGATTTTAAGTCCACTACACCGAATATGGGGTGGTCATACTTCAACTTCTTACCGCTGGATATCAATACATTTTTTGTTCATATGAAGATTATTACTTTTGCAACTACCACAACTTGCAACTAACCATAGTTTCTTTACAGGAAGAACTGGTCAGCAATCATCAAGCCTCTCTTGGTCAACCAGGCTAAGAATAGCAAAAGGAACAGCCCGGGGCTTGGCCTCCCTCCATGAATTTAGTCCAAGAAAATTTGTCCATTACAAATCATCCAACATCCTCCTTGACGTTGAATTCCAACCTTGCATTTCTGATTTTAGCCTAAACCGACTGATTAACATCACCGGCAACAATCCCTCCTCCTCTGGTGGGTTCATCGGTGGAGCCTTCCCCTACTTAAAGCCAGTCCAGCCGGAGCTAGCCAACAACTACCGAGCACCAGAGGATAGACTCTTTGGTAACAGACCTAACCAAAAATTGGATGTCTACTCATTTGGAGTTGTCTGTCTTGATCTGCTAACAGGAAAGTCTCCAGAGCTTTCATCTCCAACCACGTCCACTTCTATGGAGGTGCTGGATCTAGTGAGATGGATAAGGAAGGGATTTGAAGAGGAAATCCCTCTATCAAATATGGTAGACCCATTGTTGCTTCAAGAAGTACATGCCAAGAAGTGTTGGCGGTGTTTCATATATCCCTTGCATGCACAGAGGGGGAACCCGAAATTCGACCAAGGATGAAGACGGTCTCCGAAAATCTTGAGTGGGTTGGATCCTAAGACGACTGTTTTTTTTATAATTTTGTTAATGGCCATAACCTAGCCTTCCTATTCATGGCGGATTTTGTATTTTCCATGTTAGTCATTCTTATCTATTTTCAGCCTTCCAGATTTCTTAAATCCGTGTTCTCAAACAAGGTATAGCAATTGTGGATGTCGAATTTTTTCCAATCATTATCTGGTTAAATATTCATTCTCCTTTTGTCAGAGTAATAAGGAAGTGAACTACATTTGTAATTTAAATGATCTCTTTCCCGTCATCTTAGTATGTCTTGTAATAGAATTGTTACCATATCAGTTATCCAGAACCAGAAACCTTTTCAAGTGTCAGGCATTTGTCCAATAGTTATATTATTGAATTCAATACTTCACTTCTCAAATAGGAATGTATATTTTGATATATACGTGCATCCTCTGTTAGTAACATATTCTGCTTTCGAAGTAGGAAAGAGATAAGTTTTCTAGACATGAAGATCTCTTCTTCCTCCTCGATGAAAGTTTTGAATTCATTCACCAATTTAGATTGCTGTCTGGAACCTTAAGCTAAGCATTTGAAGTAATTGTTTACCAAACACGAAGAGTTTATTTATTTAGTGATGCAAGAGTTCACACCACATTGATCATTATAACACTAGAAACAGACCACAACACAGACTTGAGCCACTAGGAACACTTAAAATCAAACTAAAAGATAAGTTTTAGGAGCAACAGGATTAACTTTTGGTATTCAAAGTGTTTTCAATGTTGATTACAAAATGGTATTTAACATCACCTTTTGCCAGACGCTCCATGGCAGTATTCACATAGTCCATAGAAATGACCTCAACATCTGATGTTATCTTGTGTTTTGCTGCAAAATCAATCATCTCGTGTTTGCTTCAAGCCTCCACTACTACTTCCGGCCACTATCTTCCTTCCTGAAAGCATGGGAAACACCTGCAAGTCCAGAGGTGTAGCTGGTACACCAACCAATACAAGCTTCCCGTGATTCTTCAACAGCCCAAGCAATGGCAGCAGCGGGTGAACAGCAGATACAGTATCAAGAATCCCATCCATTGTGCCCATTGCAGCCTGCATCTGTTGTTCATCACGACTGACTACAAACGAATTGGCACCCAGATTTTAAATGGCTTCTTTCTGTTTGCTAGGGGAGGTACTGATCACCGTCACTTTGACACCAAAAGCCTTTGCAAACCTCGCAACTACATGACCTAAACCACCCAGACCCACAACCCACAATACCAATATGTATCCCGGGCTTGTTGAGTTCAAAATATTTCAAGGGGCTGTATGTGGTGATCCCAGCACATAGAAGAGGGACACCACCATCAAGAGGCAGATTTTCTGGTCAGCGAATCACAAACTGCTCATCGGCAACTATAGTATCAGAGTAACCCCAATAAGTGGTGGATCCATCAAGGTAAGTTGATTCGTAAGTGAGAATCATTTTGGGGCAGTAGTTCTAAAGATTGGTTTTACAATCAATGCATGTATGGCATGATCCAACCATGTACCTAATGCCCATTTTGTCTTCAACTTTGCACTTCTTAACCATTTTACCTACTTCGGTTACTCTGCCTACAACCTCATGCCCGGGGACGAGGATATTTGGATAATCCCCACTCATTTTTTACCATGTGAAGGTCAGTGTGACAATTCCACAGTATAACACCTTGAAAGTCACGTCTCTATTGCCGGTTGCCCTTCTGGAGAACTTGAATGGAGAAAGGACACAAGATTGATCTCTGGCTGCCCATCCAAAAGCCTTCACTGGGTGTTCATCTCTTGCACTCAGCTCTGCTGTTGAACATTCTGTTCGGCTTCTTCTGAAACCAATGCTTCTCATAATATGTTCCCATATGTATTTTAGTAGTTGAAGTACTTATTTAATGGACTCTATTGCCATTTCCTACTGTATATGTTCACGAATAGACATCATGCACTCAATAGGAAAGATGATGTGCATAGTTTAAAAACTATTAGAAAATGTAATACTCACCTTGTTTTATACTGAGGCACTCCAAGAAATCACTAGAAGCAAAGAAGATATCAGTGACTGGAATGGATCAATCAAAGAATATTAACAGATTAAATTACATTTAATTAATTCAATCAAATGAACCCCTGCAAATATTTCATACAAATAAATACTACGATACAATAGATTAATTTGCTTACTTAAATCTTCACAATAATGTCGGCCATAGAGAATGAATTGAAAAACCTCACGTCCTATATATATATAAAAGGTAAAAATTGGTCCATATATGTTAGATATTATGTTTGATGAGAAGATAAACAAATCTCCACAGGCCATTAAGGATAAATGCAAGTTAAAGTATAAAGAAAAAGACGTGCTTTTCTTGTGTTGATATATTTGAGTAATCTGGTATGATAGTTATTGCTTTCCATTTGGATTTCCGCACATGAAAATTAGTGTTTCGGTATCTATCTTAATCTTCAAGAAATTCCCAAAACTTTCCACACTTACTTCTGTTCTCAATGCTCCTAGGTAAGCTTATACCTTGTGCATTCTAACTCATTTGCTACTTTTTTTCAAAATAACTTGTAGTGTTGCACCTTTTTTCGCATGTATTTTCCCTGTTCTTTAACAAAGTGAATTTGATACTATATTATGTACATTTGTATACCAGAAAGCCTTGGCGTCCACATGCATATGACTTTCTTTGGCCAATATAAATGTAAAGAAGAGAACAGCCGGAAAACATTTTCTCAAACAAGTTGGGAAACATACTGATACTGAACACCTCATCTGACTCATGGCTATTACATTTTTACCGTAAATATAATCCAGACACGCAATTTAGAATTGGATCTTTATAAGCTTCACAGATGCAACTCTTATCACAGAAGATGTTCACATACATATACACCTAAGGTGCTTCAAAGCTTTATAAAAAAATTGCGAAAATATAAATTTAACTACAGATTTACATGCATCAAAGTACAATAACAAAAATTGTTGATACCTATCTATGTGATAAATTGATCACTCTTTCAGCAAGTAGTTCTTCGCTATGCTGATTGTTTAACAGGAATCAGTACTCAGAATGCCCGACTGTCACCTCTATTAAAGCCTGTGGTATCTTTACTCTATATGAGATAAAAACAATAGTCATACAATCTGAAAGCATCTATATGATCACTCGGGGATATTAACCCATATTCCAGTTGAAATGCAGAAGCTGATATCTGCAGAATGAGCACGTACATTGTGCTTTATCCCAAAGCAGGACGATCCACCAGCTTCTCCAAAAGAATACTCTGACATATGCACCAGCATGAACCTTAATCTTGCCACATTATTGCCTATTAGTCTAAAATTCATGGCATTTACTAATATCTATAAGCTTCTTCTATCATGTTTTCACAATTACGCAATTCAAGCATGCAGGCATAATGTTCTGCAATAGGGGTGATACCGTAACGTTCAGTCATATAATCAAATAACCTACGGCCAATTTCTACATTATTTTTATGTATACAAGCACTTAAAACACCTACAAAAGTGATTGCATCCGGCTGTACATTAGCCATCTCCATATTTTCAAATAAAGAAAGAGCTTCCTCTCCACATCCATGGACGCCCAAACTAGTAATCATTGAATTCCATGTGGCTAAGCTCTTTATTTCCATTTCGTCAAAGACTCTCTTGGCATCCTCCAAACTACCACATTTGCTATACATATCTATGAGAGCAGTGCCAAGGTAAATTCCAAGTCCAAAGCCATTCTTCAAAGCAAAGTCATGAATCCACACCCCCAAATTCAAGCTCCCCAATTCAGCAGATGCTATTAACAAGCTAATCAAAGTAAATTCATTTGGCATCACATTTTCAAGCTGCATTCTCCAAAACAGTTCAAAGGCCTCTTGCGGCCTGCCATTTCTCGTATAGCCATCAATCATTGCCGTCCAAGAAACCACATTTCTTATTGGCATTTGCTCAAATAGAACGCGAGCAACATCTAACTTCCTAGACGAAACCAACCCAGCAATCACGGTAGTCCATGACACAACATTTTTTACACGCATTCTATCAAACATCTTTTGCCCATAACATAAATCCTTACACTTAAAGTAAAAATCCAACAAGGTATTCTGAAAATACAAATCTTTATCAAACCCAGTTTTGATAGCGAGCATATGTACCTCTTTTCCTTTCTCAACCAAAGAGGAAGCCAGGCAGGCCTTGATAACAAACGGGAAGGTGAATTTATCCGGTCGTACGCCTAGACATATCATACGATTATAGAGAAGTATAGCTTGGCGGAAGCTGTTATTGATAGTGTGGGCTCTGATCATGATATTCCATGTAAAGGTTGAAGGTGGACTAGACATTTTATCGAACACCAGGGTCGCGTACTCCATTTTGCCGTAAGAGGAACAAAGGCGAAGCAGATTAGTTACCACTGTTTGGTCTTGATAAAGGCCATTGCAGATGATCTTGGCATGAATTTGCTTCAATTGTTTAAAATCTGCGCATTTGTGGAGTAAGGCTAGGGCATCATGAGAAGCGAACTTGGTAGAACTGCTCAGGTAAGGGTTTCGTCTTGGTAGAGACTCGGGAGTGCATGAAAGGCATGCCACCATTATTTCCCTTCTTCCGCGATGAGCAAGTCTCCTATAGGTTTGTTCTTCTTTATGCTTAGGTTTTCACACTACCATCGTTCGTTGGTTAGTTCTTCCTTCTTTCTCTCATTTTAGCTTCTTTTACTTCTTCTTTTTTCTTTTCTATTTTTAAAATAAATAAGTCTACCATCCCGTAAAATCGTTTACATACACCATCAACATTTTATGATTTTATGTGAACTGTTTTTTGTTTTTCAAACAAGCTTGATAACCTTGTCTTGCAAAGTACTCGCATGTATTAATTTTTTGAATAAATTGTTTAAAAAAATCATGCACTTGACTAACTTAAATATATTGCTTTGGTTTACATCGAAAAAATGAGCATTTGTATATGTATCTTGAATCCAATTTGTTTAGTTGGCAAAAATAGAGTTAAAAAAAAACTAAATAGGTACATTGAAATAAAAATAAAGAAAAAAAATACAAGTATATATACTTGGTTTATGAATTTAAAATACACGAAAAAAAGAAACATAGAAAAAAAACTCTTTAACTTCTGAATTATGAAAAAATAAAATAAAATTAAACTGTCGAGTTAACTCAGGATCAACAAAAACGATTTGATCTTTTTTTTTAAATGACAACCAGTGTCACCAAATTCAACCTAAAATCAATTTTATTATTCTTTTTCTAAAAAGATATGCATGTATAACAAATTTTACTATTGCTGGAGGAAAGATTTTTGGATTCAAGATTACATCTTTTAAGTGGCATTGCAAATGGAAAAGCAAAATCATACTATAGACCATATTACAAGTGTGATCGGTTGAAATTGAACTAATCATTAGACTTATGTACATTTCTTGACATTTTCTTTTTCATTTATATCTTTCACATATTTTCTTTTTTACATAAATTATTTGTATGCTTAGTTCAACATAAGTGAAATATCTTAGAATGACTATATATTTTTGAACTAGTTTATTGCCTTTTATTTTTTCTTTTATATTCTATCTTTGTGCTCTTAGTTGATATTGGAAAATACATAAAAAAATATTATATTGAGAATGATTAATTTACTAATTTTTAATAAAATTTTTGAAATAGTTAGATATTAATATAAAAAAAACTTATAAATACATCTCTATATATCTATTTATAACATATATAGTATGTTATTTATATTATAACATGTGTAGTGAATTTTTTTATATATATTGAAAATTAGTAATTTAATAATATTAAAAAAATAAGTTGCAATTATTAAGCTATTGTTTTGGGGTGCAAACCGTGCAATTAGCTATTATATATACAAAGATAAAATCATAAAAATAAATAAAAACGGAAAATAAAGTCACCACGACCTTCACCTACGGCGGCAACGGGCAACATCAGTTTCCCTGTCGGTTTTTTCCCGGTCTCGTTTTGGAATTCAGGTCAAAACGGAAAACCAACTGTTGTGCATACCGTTTCTCTCTCCTACTTTAAATAAACTCTGAAACGCAATTTCTTTTTCTCTGTATCAGTTGCTCCTGCTCATTTTGCACGGTTGGTTAGCCTCTCTTCATTTATGCATATGTATAATGTATGTAGATCAATTAATAATCACGGTAAGATGTATAGGAATACATATATACAAATTTGTGTTTCTATACATACATGTGTCAATCTGTTTGCTTGGTCAACAATTGATGTTGTAGAGCTTCGTGGTGAGCTAGGGTTTTGGACTTAAACCTCCATATATGATTGGCAATTTATTTCTTAAATTTATATTTAAACCATTGTTGATGCAGTCATTCATCTCAATATTGCTAATTGGTTAATCATAATCTTCAATACAGCATTAGGTAGTAATTTGTTATAACGGGGTTGTCCAATCAAGTGTTGGGTTTATTTGTTTTATGTAAGTTTATATAGTAATTTGATCACTTGGATTGGCCTACTGTAAACATTGTGTCAAACTCGAAACCGAATAGCATATTATTTGTTTGAATATGCTGCTGCTGATGTGAAATTGTCTGCTAGATAAATAGATAAAATACTTGTAGGTTTAACTTGTTATACATACATTTTGTATTTTTTATACCGAATGCTTCTTGTGTTTGTAGGCTGGAAGAAAGGAAGAAAACAGTCCATATAAGAAGAACTATAACATGGTAAAAGCAAAATTCAGTCTTTTCAGTTTTTGGATTTGTATTGTTTTGATCCAATTTTAAAAACTAATGAGATAATTATTGTTAATTTTGCAGTCGGCGCTCTTCAATTTCCATTCTTTTCTTACAGTAGTGCTGTTAGGGATTTGTACCTGCACTTATGTGAAGATGAATTTTCCAGCACTTCTTGAACGTAGAACTGGGTACATGCTCCCTGTTAAATGCATCTGTTCAATATGTAAAGTTAAAATGTTGAAGATGATTAATAATCAACTTGTTGCTTATCAAGAATCTGTTTACCTATAGCTTCGTAATTTTTATCATTTAAAAAGGTATTAATTATCTGATTGTCTTGATGATTATTTATCTTATCAAAGATTCCAATAGGTTACATGTTATAGATCAGAATTTTCAGAATATGGATTAACTCTGGTAAGGGATTAATTGGATCTACTGGATCAGAGATCCACAGTATAAGATTTAGGGATCTGAACATCTGCTTAATATTTTCAATTTCTTAAATTAGTTATTTAAAAAAAATTATTTATTTATTTTTGTTTCTTTTAGTTCTAAGGTTATACCAAAATTCCAATTCAAAGTTGTACATTAATACATTCAATTAATCATAAGCAGTTGGGAATTATATCTAGATGACTTGATCAGCTTGCTTATGGTAATTGTAGTTGGTGTATTAATTTGAATATATATGATTATTTATTCCCTTTTCGAAAAAATTGAAAAGCACACCTTCAAAATATCCAACTTACCACATAAACAAAAAAATTCAACTAAAATTATCTGCAAAAAAAAGTTGCCTCCTAACCTATCAAAAAAAAAGAAGAAAAAAGTTAACTCTTGAAACAACCAATTTAACTCAAAATCTCAATTAATATAGCCAAGTCAAGAAGACTTGCGAAGTTAACGAAATGTGTGGCTCCAAAATTCAAAAAGAAGAAAAAAATATTCACCAAGATGTGCTTCCTGTTACGTCATGCTTCCTGTTCCTGACGTATACATGAAAAGAATTTACTTCATTCAAAAAAAATTCAGTACTAAGAAGAAATTAGTAGAACTAACAACCATAGTTGTTAAGGCGTCGCCTAGGCGACGCCAAGTCGTCCAGTTAGTAAGAGATGGGAGGACTGAAAGGCGAGGGCCTAGTAAAAACAGTCGTCGCCTTGGACTACGCGGCGACTTGGACAAATTTTTGGTTGGTCGAGCGACTTGCCTCTAGGTATGGATCAATCCAAATTCGAACTGGGTTAAAAAAACGACGTCGTGAGCACAACACCAAAACTAGCCCTAGTCGAAGTCGATTCGCAGAGAAGTGAGAAGAAGATCGAAGTCGAGAGAGACTGCAAGATGGCAAGATGGCAAGATGCTACGACCGAGAAAGAGTGACTGTGAGGGTGAAAAACTTCGACTCTTCGAGACGACCACGAATGTCTTTTTCGGCGACAATGCTTGGACAATGTTTCTCAGTTTCCGACGACTGCTTGGACTCTGTTCTTTCTTCACTTTTTCTTTTTTTGTTTCAGAAGTTTTGAATACTCAGTTAAATGGTATATGACTTAATGCATATATTAGTTGGCTTACACTACACAAATTACACCATACATTATCACGTGTTACTTTGTTAATGACAATGACTGGACTTTGACTCTTTATTAATAAACAAAGCACTCAACATACACAATAATGCTATACAGCTGTCTACTACTAATATACTATTATACTGTATAAATTGCAGCACATTTATATTAGTATTATATTATATGCATGATAAATAAATATTAATATTATACTATATATCTGATAAATAAATATTAATTTTATATTATATATGTCTAAGTATTTACATAATTATACCTTTAATGTTATTACATAGTGTTATGTTTTGAGTTTTAATGTATATGAAATTTTATTGTCAATATACTTGTTAAATAAAATAAATAATATATAAATTATACGTTGTAAACGACTTGTCGTCATACGGACGTCATGGCGGTTGCCAAGGCGTCTAGGCAGTCGGCTACCGCCATGGCGCCGTGACAACTATGCTAACAACCAAATTCTTCTTCTTCTTCCTATTTATCAAGGCTGTTAAGACTGTTAAGAAGAATTTATGGGCTGGAAAATCTAATAAAGGAAAAAAGAGGTTAAAATGAAACATGGTCCCGTGAATATGGTGGTGGCGGTGGATGGTGGTCACAATTAGAGTAGAGAGTTTCATGGGAGAGAGAAGCGATAGAAGAGAGAATTTCTCGTTCCAAGAGGAAAAAAACATTGTTGTCTGCAGGAGTAGACAGAAGAAACAATGAAAATATGAAATGCTTACTTAACGGATTAGGGATTACCCAATAATGTTAGGGCAGTTAAATTGTTAAATGGATTTATGGATTAAATTAGGCGGATTGGATTTGATTGGATCTGGATAATCCAGTCCCAATTAAATCCCTAACTGGGGACTGCTGTTCAGTGTATGGTATTTGTAGAAACAGAAAATGCTGACAATAGACACTATTTATTCCATATGCTTTGCTAGTTCTTTGGTTTTCTCCTTACAAGGCTTCATCCTTTCATTATAAATATCAGGTTTCTTCAGTTAATTTTGTAGTGAAATGAAATTTGCATCCTGATGGGGGTGCTAATGTGGCAGGTTTCGAGGTTTCTTTTGGAAGGCTGCTAGAATAGGTAAGTTTTGCTTTACCTAGACATGTATGATACTATTATTGTTGAACTGTGCAATTAATATATTTATTTATATATTTAATATTTTAATGTATGAAGTCGTTTAGGTATTATTTCATTTCTACAGTTTATTAATATCATTTCCGCAAATGAAATGATAGACACAATTTTGAGAAACTCAACTCTAGAAAGGCATAAATAATTGTGTGCTTTCTTGATGGTCTTTTCTTGATCCTTGCTGGCTTACAACTCAGGTTATGGTGACTAACTGCCTATTTAAGAAATTCTGGAACACCAACTTTGATGGGTGAAAGGAAGAGATTGGGCTCTGCAATTTTGGATAAAAGCTTTATCTCCATTCTTTGACAATTGAATGCTGTCACATCTTTTCTTAAAAACTTTTAGGTCAATCTTTTATGTATATGGTACTTATTGATTATAAGAAAAAACTATGGTACTTGCGGAACTTATATAGCACTAGCATGTATTCTTTTGCACCTACCATATAGTTTTTCCCAGCGAGTTCGTGTGGTGTAATTTCCTACTAGCAGTATTTGAAACCATGAGTTAAGTAGATTTCTAGGAATATGAAAAGGGATGGTTGTCAAAGTTATTACAGTATGTTTCAAAGGTCTATATGGAGCATTAATTATTGTATGATTTGGATAAGTTCTTCTATGAACTTCATAGTTTATATATGCATTCTACTCCGGAAAGCTGATATTTGATGCTATGCTTGCTGAAACAGGTGAGCGCTTGAGCCCTTGGGTTGCCATGGGTTGCTTTATAATGGGAATTTCAGTAATCTTCTTCTGAAAGATAAACCTTTTCAGGGACTAAAAAAGTAAGCTCCTACAAGTATCTCACCCTTAAAAAGCTTAATTTTGTCAAAGGGATTGTATGATCAAATTATTTAATTACAGAACTCAATTTGGAAGCAACATTTGCATCTTGGGTGAATTTGTTTGTTGATGGAAGCTTTTTTATGATTGCTCGCGTCTTAAATTAGTTGTTTGATTATGATTATAAAATATGTATGTTTTTCATCTTTTGGCAAAATGTGCACAGATGAAAAAAGCTTTCACATGAAATTTCTTTAACTGGTTTGAGTGGTGCTTTTCCTTTTGGGTGGGAAATGTTAACTTGTCTTAAATACATGATTTTGGGGAAGGAGGTCTCTATACTAGTTAAAAAAATACAATTTCTTTTATAAACTTCATACATATGTCGAATCAACTTTTCCGTACTAATTTGTTGGACCATTACAGAGTAACATCTGCATGTTTGAAGTATGCGGATTTAGATGTATATATGATATTTACTTGAAAGGAAATGCAAATTGTGAGAGGAGAAGCCTTTGAAGCAGAGTTGTTGAAATATTACGCCGAAATCATAGCAGTTGGGGGTTTAAAACCAACAGGAAGACAGGCAAGGACGTAAAATGTGACCTTATGCTTAAACCTTGTGAAGATCAAAGTCCTTTCTTCTCCCCAGTGGAAAACGGATATAATTATCTTCTTCAGGGGTTTCTTTGCTTTACCTCGTTGGGTGACTCGCACAGTCTCGTCTTTGCTTTTCTCATCTTCTCCTCCCCACTGAAGTGGATAGCTTCGTAAGAAGACCCTCCTATTGTTGTAGTCTTCATATCGAAAACTCCTAGCTCTCGGATCGTTTTCCTCTAAACCTGTGGACTCCATACTATAAACACCTAGAATTCTTGAACAAAGCTATTGTTCTTATAGTTGTAGGGAATGCATTATAATAATTAACAGTGTGCGCGCGTGTGAGTATGTCTTGCGAACTTGACAAGTAAAAACTGTTTCTTAATTTTAAGCAGGGTGGGCACGGTGATATTGAGAAAAATGACCCAAGGGTAAAGACTAATTATTCATTTTTTGGATGGTGATGTTGTTCTTGTTCATATTGTCTGTCCATTTTTCTTTTGTAAATTTTATACTCTATTTTGTTGTGTTTCTGATCGATTAGTTTTGTAGTCTGTCAAGAATCAAGCTTTAAAAGTCCAACAGGCTAGCACTGAAAATGTGGTGGTTTTGTCATCTGTCTATACTCCCTCGGCATAAAAAAAAAGTATTATTTGTAAATTATATATATATATATATATAAATATATATATATATATATATTTGTTCTATTATTAACCTTAAAATAATAAGTTGCGAGACAAATAGTGGTGACATTATTATGATTAGATAAATAATGGAGACATTCTAATAAAGTTATATGTAAAAGATTGCAAATCCCAACTTTTAGAGAGCGATGACCGATGAGAACACCTAATCTTTCTCAAGTCAAAAATAGACAAGCAGTCAAGGGCCGTTTTTTATTTTATTTGTTTTGTGGGTCTATTTGTCAGGTCATACTATCATACCTTCTTATATTGAATTTGCTTGTAGCCTCCAAGTCATGGTGAAGAGAGAAAATATTTCACTTAAAAGTTAATACACCTATTTGTACTAATATAAAAAACTGAACATGACACTTACAGGTGCCAAAACAAATAAAAAAAAAATATAAGGAATATCAAACAAAAAAAACGTGAAACAGTTTGCCGTTGAGAGTGGGTAAGTTTATTCCCTTTGGCAGTGCCACGGGCAAGGCACGCCGAAAGCGATGACAAACATTAGCAGATAATGATGTATGAAATTAATTTTTATATTAAATTAGTTAATTAACTAATATAGTATTGACATTCAGAGAAATAGATCACCTCCCACTTATGTATCGATAAATGTATTGTAATCGTCGATTGAATTTCCGTTAGTTAACTTTTTGAGGATGGACAATATCCCTCGAGTTCATAAATAATTATCGTTGGAGGCCAAAACTCATTTTTTAAGAAAAATAATGATTGGTCATTATAAAATGTAAAATTAAAATCAAATTATTAAATTATACCTTTTTTATTTTTTGTTTTTTGTAATTAGTAAGATTTACTTGTTATTAACTCCAACATGCAACCTTTACTTTTCTCTATGAAATTTTTCTTCAACTTGAGCAAAGTTACTTTAATCTCCCTACATTCCTTCTCCGTAAAAATATAGTTTAAGTTCTCTTTTTAAAAAAAATTAAAATCTTGAAATCTTGCCTCTACTTTTGAATTGATTTATTAATTTATTTCTCTCTATTTTTTTATTCTATAAAAGTGTAGTATTGTTCATGACATCTCACGTAAAAAAATAGGCTTATATTTTGCTATAATACATTATGGTAAATATAAGAGAATTCGATTTGAATTTTTAGTCAAATATTGAAGAATTTTCGGTTAATGAAATTAACTTAAATATAGATTTGAATGTTATGACAAGCAATGGAGAGATTTCAGCGCACACTAATAGCTACAACATTTATTTAAATGATCTTCCATTATTTGATCTAAATATGGGTTTTTTTGTTGTTTATTTTACAATTACATTTTTATTTGAATTTCTTTTAGTTTTTGAGATAATTTTGTTGTGATATTTATTAAAATAACAATATTATTTGTATGTGGATACGTAATATGGCATGAACGTTGCATGGAATTATTACATACATTGATATGAATGGTAACTAATACACATTATGTGATTTAATGTCAAGCAAAGGAGTTTTTTAAGTTTTATGGACAAAGAAACTTTTTTGTCCATAAAATAAGAAATGTTTTTAGTTTTTAGATTTTAATGACATGAAGTTTTTTTAGTTTTTTGCTTGACATTATGTTTTTGAAAACTAGTTTTATATTTTTTTTATGGGTGAGAAATGTTTTGATACAAGTGATTAGAATGTAGATATGTCGCAAGAAGCCGAAAAATAAGAATTTGACCAACAATAAACGTCAAGCAATAAATATTGCTTTAGTTGTTGATGGAAAATTAAAACGAGATACGATAAATATTGTTGCTTCAGTATTTGGAGTATCAATTCGAATTGTTCAACATATTTGGAAGTAGTCAAAGAGTAATTCAAATGTGGAGTGATTGATGTATCCCATAGATTGACAAAAAATTGTGGTCGCGACTTGATATTTTCACAAAGCTCCCTTTTACATGAATAGTAAACAGTACTCACATTTATGTGAGTGATGCCTTGTAGAAATATCAATTTTTCTTGTAGAAATATAACTCTTTATAAGTAATCCATTTCACCGATAATGATGAAATTGGGCTAGTGCCTCCGTCCGCGATTTTGGGTTTAGTAAAAGGCGAATAAGAAAAAGGGTCCTTAACACTAATATACAACAATTAGAAAGTATTTACAAAAATAAAATACACACAAAATAATTACAAAAATAACAAAACATAATATATTAGGATTCCTAAAATCACGTATCATTAACTCCTACACGTCAGTTATTTTCCTTTCATATTTGTAACCAACCGCACCTAAATTCAAGCAACTGAGGAAATATACAACAACAACGACAGATCAACGACAGAACAATGACAGATCGGAGGAAGACGAGATGCAACTCTAAGATTGGATAATAGAGGAAAAGATCAACAACAACTTCAAGATTAACAACAGCTTCAAGATAAACAACAACTTCAAGATCAACAATAACTTCAAGATCAGTAACCAACCTCTGTAACAACTTTGATTGTTGATTGTTGATTGATTCATTATAGATTTGTATACTGAGATATTTGAGTTTAAAGTTTATATGCATATAGTTACCCCGTGGTTACTATATACTCGTATATTAGTTACCTTTCTTAAGTTTTTCGCTTTCTTTAATTAGTAACAAAAGTCGATTATCTTGTTGCTTTTGATTTCAAAATGCATGTAAAAATATGTTTTATATTCAGTTACTAAGTACATATAAATTGGTTATTTATTTATTATTGATTTGTTCTCGTATAATGTTTATTTGGTTCAGATACTTTAAATGTTTATTTGGTTACATCGTGGTTACTATATACTCGTATATTGGTTACCTTTCTTAAGTTTTTCGCTTTTTAATTGGTAACAAAGTCAAGATAATCTTGTTGCTTTGATTTCAAAATGCATGTAAAAATATGTTTTATATTCCAGTTCTTAAGTAAGTACATATAAATTGGTTATTTTTTATTATTGATTTGTTATTGATAATGTTTATTTGGTTCTTCAGATACTTTAAATGTTTATTTGTTACCTCGTTGTTACTATATACTCGTATATTGGTTACCTTTCTTAAGTTTTTCGTTCTTTAATTGGTAACAAAGTCAGTATACTGACTATTTTGATTTCAAAATGCATGTAAAATATGTTTTATATTCTGGTTACTAAGTACATATAAATTGGTTACTGTTTATTATTGATTTGGTTACTGTATAATATTTATTTGGTTGATTTGGTTACTGTATAATGTTTATTTGGTTACTGTATAATGTTTATTTGATTGGTGTATACTGTTAGTCTTTAGTTGGTGACAAATTGATGCGGTTGAAGAGAAGGCGTGACAGTTTATGTAAAGATTTGATCACGTTTTATAGAAAGATTTGATAGATTATGGAAAGATTTGATCCAGTGACCATTTGACAATTTTTTTCAAGTTTGGAGTGTCGAATTTTGGCGTTTTGGAGATTAATTTCATTGAAAACAGGTCAACGATCGAAAATCACCAGCTTTGCTGGTGAACTGCATGGTTTTTTGGTCGAATTTCATCATTTAGGCCTTCAAATTTGCATGTAAAAATTTGGTTTATTTTCTGGTTACTAAGATTATGTAGTTTGGTTACTGTCTAATATTGATTTGGTTACTTTACAATGTTTATTCAGTTGTCAAACAATGGAGACTAACATAAACCAATACAACAGATTTAATTGTTTACAGGAATATATAATTGTTTACTGTTAGTAACCATTAACCACATGGTTGATAACATTTTTGATGGTGTACAGTAACCAAAATTGACATTGATTAATATTTTGATTTTTGATTCCATCATGAGTTGTCATATTAAAGTAAACATATACATTGAACAATTGGTAACTGTTCTGAAATATTTTTATGTAAATTTGGTTACCCATCTAAAATAAAATGGTTACCTCTATATTCATATTTAGTTACCAACTGGCACGGACCATTTCTAAATAACTTTTATAACTACGTAATTTAAAAGTATCCATCACCAGATAAATGGGAACCCTCACACGTACATTAAGACTTGATTATTGTTCGATATAAGTTTTAATTATTTGGTTACTAACAAAACTAAAATGGTTACCCTTATATGCAGGTTTGGTTACCAACTGCACCTCTTAAACTATTTTTATTTTAATATGAGATCTATAAGTGACTATCATATATATAAATGAGAACTCTTAATTGGAGTTTCTTATTCTATCATGATGACATGGTATAAATAAAATATATACATTTAACACTTGATAACAGTCTTGATACAAGCTTATAATTATCTGATTACTAACAAGCTTTAGTAACTATCTATGATAATTATCTGGTTACTAACAAGCTTGTAGATAAATAGACACTCACACATGTACATTTAACAATTGATGTTTGTTACGATACAAGCTTGAAAAATCTATCTTCAGTTACTAATAATAACAGAACTATAATGTAACATAATAAAACAAAGAACTACATAATTATATAATAAGAAACGAATTGTGTTTTAATGGTAACCAAAATGTAAACATCATGTAATGAAATCCAGCTTTAGGCAATCCATGATACTAAATAATTACATATTAACCGTAATAAAAAATAAAAGTATCCAAAATCCCACATTGATGGCACAATAATAATAGAAGCTTGAAGACCATAAGGTAACAAAGAATCAAAACATAATAAAGAAGTAACCAAATAATTATATGAAAGTAACCGAACATGTTTTAATGGTAACCAAAATGAAACAACTCAGATATCCAACCAAGTTTAGGCAACCCATGTATACTCACACATAGAAGAGCATAACCCTTGTAGAAGATATTTGAAAGAATTTACAAAAATAATACATCAATGTATAATAAGCAAATACATGGTTTATTATGACTTGGATTTATTATTTACAAAAATAATACATCCACAAACTAATGATGCCTTAAACTTCTTCAACTGTCTTGGGTTCGATTTAATTTCTTGGTAATAATGCCGAGGACTTTCATGTCACACCAATATATAACTTTTCCAATGAATTTTCTATTGCATTCCTCATAGTAAAGATTCCATAACTGCAAATAAACAAAATCAGATTTACACAGTCATTAGTAATCAGATATAAATAATATTTATATCATAAATAGTTTACCAAGCAAATACATTGTAACCAAAACAACATATAAAAGTAACCAAAATCTCAATTGAGAAAAAAAGAATGGTATCCAAATCATAAGCTAACAGTAATAAGAAATATACTAATGAAGTAACCAAACAGTTATATGTTAGTAACCAAAACATATATTAATGGTAACCAATACATAAACAACATATAGACCAAACAAAGTTTAATCAACCCATATATACTAAGCAACCATAACAAGAACAACAAAAAAGAGTAACCAAAATCCCAACTCAAGGAAATAAAAATGGAATCCAAATCAGAAACTAACAGTAACAAAAAACATACTAAGGAAGTAACCAAATATTTATATGATAGTAACCAAAACATGTTTTAATGGTAACCAATACATAAATAACATGTACACCAAAATTAGTTTAGTCAACCATGTATACTAAGTAAATACATGGTAACCATAACATCATAAAAAAGTAACCAAGATACCAAATCAAGGTAACAAAAATGGTATCCGAATCTCAAGCTAACAGTAACCAAAACATAATGCAGAAGTAACCAAACAGTTATATGATAGTATCTATTTTTTATTGCTTGACGTAGCTACAACGTAAGCATTACATCAAGCCCCCAGAAATTAGTCTTATGTCAATATATGATGCAGAAGTAAAATGACAAAATGAAGATGAAACAATCATGATCATTCAAAAGCAGACTAGATATGTTAAGAGCCTAAACAATTTGAAAATAATTATCCACTTTAGCAAATATTATGCTGTTAAATAATGTCTATCGCAAATAACCTAGTCATAAAGATAAAAAAAAATATAGACGTTCAGGCCATGATCACCATATAGACGTTCAATGCACCTTAAATTAAGGGCTAGAAAAAACAAGTGGAAAAGAAAATATATCATTGAGAAGAATGATGGGAAAGTCAAGAAAATGAAAACACACAAAAATGAAATAAGTAGTAGACTATAAACCCAAGTGAAGTGGTCTTCAACGTGGATGAGGCTATCTAAATTGATAGTGTTCTTATTAATGCTGTGAAATAACAGAAGATGAAGAAATACCAATAGATTTTAAAAATACCAATAGATGAAGAAGAAGAAGAAGAAGATTTTAAAGAGAGAAATACCAGCACAAAAGTTACGGCAGTTGGGAGAAAAAGAAGGTTCACGACGTTTCAAAAAAAAAAACCCACCAGATTTGTTATATCATCCCCTAAATTAAGGAATCCTAATTGCACTAATATTATAAATAAATATGAAAAAATATATTATTTTTGTAATTATTTTATATATGCACCATTATTATAATTATTTCTAAAAATGTACTACAACATGTAATTAATCCTAAGAAAAATCTGTCTTTCAGCCCGGCCCAAAAGAATATGCCTTGTGATGACGGTGTAACTTGCAAAGCCCACAGTTTAAGTCTTCGTTTTCATTTTGACACCACTCTCAAGTCGAGACTTCAAAGTCCAGTCCCAGCTTTAGCTTCAGCCTCCGGCAGCTACTAGCTACCAAAAGAGTTACCTGGAAATGACCGGAAGTGCACGAAGAACCGCACGAAGCAGAGTAAAATCCTCCACAGACGACGGCGAAGAGCGAACACTCCGTAATATAAAGCCCAGTCTAAGACTCCGAAAGGACAGAGGCAGAGACCATAACTTCATTCGCATTTTAGATGTTAATCTCAGAGCACTGTTAGGGCTTGGGATTCTCACCTTCTTGATCGCCTTGTTTTTCATTAATCATCTTGTTAAATTCCCCGCCGTAGATGATCAGATGCTCAGAGTTATCACGCCATTTCCTGCTCCAAAACTTATTGATCTTCCTATGGTACTATTTCTCTCTATTCATCTCACTCGTGCGCGCGCGCACACACAAACAAACACGTGTGCATGTATACAAGTATTGTATGTAGCAATGATGCTATTTACTGATTAAGTTTTGAAGCGGTTAATTTACTGCAGTTTCAAGGTGAGCACAAGGAGAGTTTGTATTGGGGAACTTATAGGCCTCATGTTTATCTTGGGATTCGAGCGAGGTATTATTCTTTCAGAATTGGAGTATGGAAATGTAAGGGAAAAAAAATTGGAACTGAAATAGTTCTTGATATTATGAAATTCGATGATATAGATTTGTTAAGAATTTGTTGCAAAGTCATTTGAACCAAAATGAACCATGTAGAGAATTACAGTTTGACAATGTTTCCAAACATCAGCACTGGAATTTAGAGATTTGGTTCCAATTCTGAGTAATGAGTTTGTTAAAACTGTATTCATGGATTGAATAGGTTAGTGATGTAATCTCCATATCTATCTATCTATCTATTTTCAAGTAGAGAACATGTGAAAAATGTCAAACACTATCTTCAAGAATATATGGAATTATTAGTCAGGTACGCGCCACAAGCTTAGAAGTATCCATGCTTCCAAGACAGAGTTATCTAGGTAAGTTGCAGTCCGCTCACCAAAGTAACCCTTGATTTTGCCACAAGAAGAGGACAAATGAGTGGGTTACCTTACAATTTACTACCTGTTTATCAGGGAAAGGGAGCATCTATTTCAGCTTCTGTCCCTTTCCAATATTTAATCATGACATAACAATTATTAGCATCTTAATTCTTAAAATAAAAGTGTGAGGTTTATGAACATCTCATTCAGCTTATTTTCTGTACCCATTTTCTAGTTTTCCCCCAAAGTTGTGGTTCCTGTTTATTTTGATAGCCTGACATTGCACTGTTATGATTTCTATGCTGATGGTTTGGTACATCAAGTTTTTTATTCTAGTACCATATGGTTTTTTATGCTTGTTAATTTATGTGGTTGTATAAGCAGTTTCTTTTGGTAGGGTTCCACAGTCTCTGATTGCTGGGATGATGTGGATTGGTGTAAAGGATGGAAGATATTTTATCCGACATGTCTGCCAAGATTCGGATGAGCTCAAGACATATGGTTGGACAAATCATAATGGACGGGATTATGGACATCAAGTTCTGGTTGATCAAGACATGACTTTGGCAACAAGTTTTTTTAAATCCAAGGGGGACGACAGTGGTTATGGAGGAGATTGGGTAGTTCGAACTGATGTGAAAAATGAGAAGTATACATCTTTAACTTTTATTGTTAACTGATGCTTTGGTCTCAAATGGCCACAAAATTTTAAGCTTATTTTTTAGTCGACTGTCTCTAAAATTTTCATTTTAAATAAGAAAATTTCAAACGAGTCCATGTTAGGATATTTTTGTTCTTTTATTTATTTCTTTTATTCTTTTGTTACCATGTCGGTTTTATCTTTGTCTTTCTCATATCCTGTTTACTTTTTCCATTTAGTTTGGATAAAAGGCGTTGAGTTGAGTATAAATGAAATTAGGCACTAGGAGATTGTTTTTGTAGATTATACAGAATTCAGGCCAAGGAGTAATCACATTGACAACTCAAATATGATATTATGATTATCCAATTATATCTTGTTTTTATTATTATTAGTATGAGAAATACATTGCATTAATACTGAAATGTTACTTAACAAATAACTTTTTCAATATTGAAATGCTTTGTAGATCTTGATTCTTTGATCAGAAGCTTTTACTCAATTAGTGGGTAAATGCATAGTAAGTCACCAAAGAGATATTTCGTTATTTTGTGATATTGCTTGTGTTTAAGACTTTTCTGCAGAATGACTTATAAGACTCCCTAATGAGTTTTAGGCTAGGTATCATTCACAATGTATATGAGTTATTGTTTTCTGATCATTTTTTATACTGTGCAGATCCAAATTTAATGAGGAAAGGCAGAGAACTGCACACCTTTTCTTTTATCTGGCTGATGAAGCTGGAAATGCTTTAAGTTTGGGTGGAGGAGTCACTGACATTCATGAGACTTCTATTCTGGCATCGGGTTCACGAACAGATGTTGGAAATTGGCAGATACATTTAAAATCATTGGTATGTTATTAAACAGGAAGAGTTGTTAGACTTTTCCCTCGAAAGTCAAAATTGTACATGTCATTGCCAAAACTAATCCAGCGACTTTGTACGCTTCCTTGGCTTTTGTTGGCTTATGTTTGAAAGGTTAGCGTTATCGTATATTTAGGCACGTCAAAAAGGAGAAAATGCGAAGGAATGTCCTGATACAAAATGTTAATGTTTCTAGTACTTATTAGAAAAGGTGAAATATTACTGAAGGACTTGTTCAAGAGGACTAACCTGTATATATCTTGGAACTTACCGCCAATGTTAATTTCCTTGTGAGAACTTGCATTTAAAGCTTCAAGTTTGATTGGCTCAAAAGTTTCATTTGACGTGTACGCTTTTGAGCCAATTAGATAGCTTCCTTGCCATAAACTTAGCTATTTTATTTGATTCAATGATATAATTGTAAAAACATTCATCCACCCTGTTCCTGTCCCACCCCACCCCGTCCAACCCCAACACACATACACACACACACCAAATAGTGAGAGTAAATAGAGTAAAGTAGAAAACAAAAGGGAAAGAAAGAGCTAACCTAACTCACATATAGTGGTTTTGTACATCGTAAATTTGGAGTGAGAATTTTCAAGTAGATATTTAGCACGTCCCTTCTGTTAAAATTTCTTGTTCTTTAATTAAGAACACATAGATATAGCATTTGAAGTAGCAAGCCTTAGAGATTGTAGTCATATTGAGGATATTCATTTATTTATGCAAACTACAAGGAGTAATTTTGATGCATAAAATCTTATGAATTATATTAATTTCTGGTTGGGAGTGTTTATGTAGGATGGCCAATCATTGGCTGATCTGTGATAAAAGCAAAACAGCTGAAATAAACCATATTGATTGCCTTCGAATAGGCTGATATTCGCCTATCAGGGAAGGTGGAATTAATATCTAAACAGGGTGCGTGACAACCGTCCCAAGCCTTAATGCTTGATTCAGGGGGAATAGATCAATGATCACCCAAGTTACATAGTGTATATAAAAGTAATAATAATGAAAATCCGAGACCCCTTTTCAATATATAATACCAATATTCCTTTTCAAGGAAATAGCACAGCCGATATTATTCTCATACTCTCTTTCATGAACACCTCAATATGATGGACCTCTTTTCTTAACTTCTCTTTAGTATTCCAGTACCATGACTGGTAATAGAATTTTCTGAATTATCCTCGTTAATTTTGACTTTTTCATCGATTTACGGTTAAAAACAGAATAAATTAATAATTTCCGCAGAAATACCGTGCTTTCCGTTTCAGTCTTTAAAAGGAACCAACTATGTATATGCATACATATATATAGGTATAGATATTCACTTAGTAGTGCAGTGTATTTTAATCCTTTTTTCTTTGTTTTGTTTATTTACAACTCATATGCTCCTCCACTAAGATACAGGTCAAATGTACATATGCTTAAACAGAGAACAACTCCATATTTATGATATGTATTGAAGCAATGATATTCTATTTTTAGATTAATAATTTGAAACCCAACTGCTTTGCAGGATGATATAGAAGTCCATTATTCTGGTTTCAAAACGCCTCATGTTCATAATTTGTCTGATCTCGTTCAGGAAAATGTTGGAGCCCAAGTATGTAAAACTTTTGGTTATTGAATGTTGTGTCATCTTGTTGACTGACACCTATTTTTTTCATGAAATATTTTTAACTGACACTAGAAGAGTGGTCATTATATCATATTCAGTGCTGTTTCTGAAATCCTTTTTTACGTACTTTACATCTTTGTTTTCAAAAGGTAGCTCTTGAATTAATGCTTTAATGGTTCTATCTACGTATTTGTCAGGCAAGACAATTTGGCCAGTTGCAGCTTCCAGACGCGTCTGATGATTCTCCAAACATATTAGTTTTTCAGGTAAATGACCAAGCAGGTGATGCCTTTCAATCACGCATAATTATTAAATCGTGAATCAAATCGTGTATCGAAAATTCATGAATCAATCATTTGTGAATCATATTGTAAGATATATTCAAACAAATAGAAAATTCATTTTGTTAGACAATATAGTATATTCGCTTAAGTATAATATTAAAGTAATCAAATGAGCCTATAAGCAAATTTGAACTATTAAAATTATAGTTTGAAGAGTTTTAAACTAGAGGCTTAATTAATAATCAATATTGTTTAAGTAATATTTCTTGAGGAACAAGAGAAAAAAAATAGCTTATTTAACTTGTAAGTATGAACTCAATGTGAAATTATCACAAATTCGAAAGTGTAATATTGTTTAAGTAATATTTCTTGAGGAACAAGAGAAAAAATAGCTTATTTAACTTGTAAGTATGAACTCAATGTGAAATTATCCCCAAATTAGAAAGTGTAGAGCAAGAGAACCCCAAAACTATGTATTTATGTCTTCATATAAGTACAAGACATGAAAAAAAAAGTGGAAACAAAGTCCTTTGAAAAAGATAAGAAATCCTGGAAATCATTTTAAGGATTATTATATAGATGATAGATCGAATGAACACCTTATTCTAAAGAAAAAAGGCTTTAATGGGTTATTTTAACTCTTATCGGGTTCACCTTGAACTTAAAAATGTATTCATAGCATATCATAGGATACGTGCGGCGTAAGATACGACTGACTTTTTGATAGGCTAGCGATTCGTTCGGTTCTAGCAACTGTGCTCACTTCATATATGCAATATCTTTATAAATCTAATTTTTTTATATATCAAGTTTTCACTTATTATCAACCTCCTTCTGCATTTTTCTGTTTTTAATGCAGATCTCAGCTAGGATTCCATTTAAATTTGATATTGCTTTTGTATCTGGAACTAGTTCTGATAGTTCAAGAGTCAAAGAACGTGTCAGCAGTATCACAGGTGCTTTTCATACATGTTTATCTTGGTTTAGTACTTCTATGCAATGTTGATGGATTGCAGATAGTAGGATATATTTAATCGAAAACAAGTATAAGCAACTAGTTTGGAGCTGTATAATCCAGTAATTTGTTAACCGGATAGAGATAAAGTATGTTATACAAAACATAGTGAGCATAATTTGTACTAAGACCCTCGAGTAAAATTAGACGACTAAGGCTCCAGTTGACTTTCGGACTTTTTTTTAGGGGGCTCGATTTTTCGTTCTCTTTACAATGGTGGGGGTGTGGTGTTGGTTGATAAGGATTTAGGGTCGGCAAGTTGGATACCAGTTTTTTTTAGAGTTGGTTCTGAGTTTTCTTTGTAGGTTTATGTTTAAATGGCATTGAGCTTCAAGAGGCAGCTTCCTTACCAACATCCTTATTGTTGGTGAAACTGAGGGGTCGATTTTAGGTTTGGGTTTCTTCATCTCAGTCGGTGGAGGATGGGTTGATTTGTGGACTGCTTTCTAAGCAATGGTAATCTCTATCAATGAGACCTTAGCTATAAGATCTTGGATTGTTGCCACTTTTGTTCGAGTTTTTGATTGCCAGCTATTCGTGTGCTAATCTGCTCTCTGAATCAGAGGCTGATAAACATGGGTTTCTTCATCTAGATTACTGGGATAGAAAAATTGTGTTGTTCGGAATTGCAGAGTAGTCGTCGTAAGGGAATATGGTGTTGCCTCATTAGCTCTAGTTTTTTTTTAGTGTGTTATTTGGGATTGCAAAGTCGTGGTAAGGGAATATGGGGTTGCCTCTTGATCTCTGGTAGTTTAGGTTTATAAGTTTACAAGCTTGCAACCCGTACGAGGCACGGTCAAGCTTTCTTCTATGTTTCTTCCACATGGTGTGATGTTGTTGTCTCATCTTGGCAACTCTTTTTTATTGGCAACTTTTGGGATTCATTTTCAAATTATTTAGGTTCTTTGTTTTATATATAGATATCTAGTAATTTTATATTAATCAAATTAATTCAATTGTAGGATTATTAAACTTTTTTTTAGATCATATATATATATATATATATATATATATATATATATATATGATTATTGATATAGTAGTCCTTTACATGAATAATTAGTAGAGTAGATTTTGGGTCAATCTAGCCTGATGCATAATTTTTGGGTCAGTCCAGCCTTGATGCGGAAAGTTTGAGCCAACGAAACAAATATTGATGACCATCCAAATTAATTCAATTTAGAATCCTCTCTTGGATTATTATATGTGATTATTGATTCCAACTTATGAAGATTTATTTGTGGGATTTGTGGATGTGGACTTCCTTTTTCAGTTGCAATCAAAGGCTCCAAGCTTCCCTCCCTCAGATGAACAGTAGTGTTTTGAGGTTGGGATTTTTAGGAGAGCTTTCCAGTAATTGGTTGTCCTCTAGAAGACATTGAACGAACTTTTAGCAATCCTAATATTTCTTCTTGGTCGTAGGATATTTACCTTAACCATGAGAGGATGGAAAGGGGTTTGTGATAAATCTGATCTGTGACAGAATTACATGGCCTTTGGTTTTAACTCCTCTAAAAGATGGGACAAAGTTAATACTAACCTAAATCTGAGCAGCGTGGACAGTGGCAACAATTTCTTTCAACATTAAAGTTAAATTTCTACTTTCACACCCATTTCTTTTGGGAACAGAACATCATCAAATGTAGAAATCCTGATCTCATTGCTTTTATAATGTCGTTGAATGTCTCTCTTCATTTGGATGTTTTCAGCTTTTTCCCGATTACAAATTACTTTTTAAGTAGCTTTGAAGAATAAAAGATTCGTTTCATATCTTCGTAAACTCATAGTGGCGATATCTTTGTTGTTATGTTTAGGTACTTTATTGACGAGTCAACTAAATGAAAAGCAAAAGGAATTGGATGACAAATTCAGAAAGTGCTTTAACATATCTGGAAAGGTATTTTTGGCAGAAGCTTCTTTTCCATAAGTTTACATAAATATATATAGCTTGAGATTGGAAATCATGCTTTTCTTGTTGGTAACATGTTATTGTATTGTTCATACATGTATGGCTCCATGATGGTAAATTTCATGGTAAGTTTCTACAAGTAAAGTTAATCTTAGAACCAAATTGTGATGTATATACAAGGCAAAAGGATCTCGTTTATTGACGAGAGAAAGAAAGGGGGTTAACCAAGTATACCTCAGTGACCTAAAAAAAAAAAGCATACCTCCAATCTTACTATACCTGTATGAAATTGATACTAAGAATTCTTATTATAGAGTTTAATTATTGCTACCATTTAAGTACATTGGCTTGCAAATTATCATCAGTATGTCAAAACAGATTCCTTGCTTACAATGAGATTATATGAGTTTGTAAGACTCAATCGCGTTTAGAAAGAACTACTTATTATGTCATATAATGTTGACAAAAAGATTATTTTATCAGCTTGAAATGACAATTGTTGATCACTGGGCCTGATTCTTTCAGCTGAAGATAATTGGTTGAAAAGATGGATCTTTTCTGAAGTTATAATTGCTTACAAGTGATTGCGGAATTAATTAATCAGGGACATTTATTTGTATTAGCTATTGAAATAATTCTCAAAAAATATTTTGTATTTCTGAAATATAAGTCATATAACTGCATTATCATTTTTTAGGGGTACTCTTGGTATCATTTTAATTTTATGTGTGAATGCAAATAAGCAGCTGTCTGTTAAACAATCCAAAAAACAGCCATGGGCCAGATATTATTGCCCCATTTTCACTTTTTATACTTAAATCATAAAGCAAACAGCCCAAAACTGCTTGTACAAAAAATAAGCTGAAACAAACAGGCCCAGTAGGCAATACATATATTAATATCTCAAAGTTGCAACAAGAAGATGTATGTTTGACTAGCATGTGGATGTAGGACACAAAAGCATGCTATTGAAAATATAAAAAAGACCTACCCATAAGTTCATCAAGTGTACTCATCTCTTCCAATATCCATGAAACAAAACAAAAACCAAAAAGAGAGAGAGAGAGCAAAGAGTTCTTGTTGTTAGCAGTATCTAAACTGTATGCCATTCGCATATATTGTACCTCCTAATTTTGATATATATACATACGCAGACATATATGTCTGCAAAGTACAAGATTTTAAAATAACACACAACTGTCATATAGCATGTCAGAATTATCTATGAATTTATATTCTTGCTTCTGATGCACTCCTGTAAAGTCTGTAGGTTTTCTTAGTATGATAAGACTGATTTAACATACAATATGACTAGGATATTCTTGAACCTATTTCTTCAAAAAGCATATAGCATCAAGGGTAACAGAGATACATAATTGGCGAGCATGTCTTTTAATTTTACTATCTTTAAAAGACAACATGAGTGACCTGTAGAACCTGTTTCTTCCTAGACACATGGATCTTTATTGTGCATAAAACTATGGAGTTCTAAAACTATTATGTTGATTTTCAGCTTGATTCTGAGTCTGTGAAAGTTGGTAAGGCTGCAATTGGAAATTTGTTGGGAGGGATTGGCTACTTCTATGGCCAATCAAAAATTTCCCTGCCAAATACTACTAATGTAAGTGCCTAATATATGCTCCTCATTCATATAATGCAAATGTATCCTATCTTTGCCACGTAACCACTCTATCATATTAAGGCTATAGTGTGTTGAGTCCCTTTTTATGGCCTCAAACGTTTTAATAAGCTAACCATTCTTGTATGTTTCGGAATATTATTTGTCTCAAGTTGTACATGTCAAGTCTTCCATTCTTGATGTTATTCCTCCAATTATCATCAAAGTTCGACAGTTCACGGCTTCACTTTTGCAAAGCATGTTGAAGAAATATAATTTGGTCAAAAGACGGACGATCTGAGAATTTTAGAAAGACTGTCTTCCCCTTTTAAAACACATTTCAATTGTCTTTAATATTGTTGGGAAGTATAACATACAAATGTATTGTGAATTTAAAAATGATTGAAAATCTAATGTATAAATATAATTCTTGGCGCATCTTAAATTCCATGCAGAACACACCCCTAGAAATGTGACGATCTTTGCAAGGATGGATGTAGTACATTCTTTTACTTCTTCAAAAGCATTGAAAATTTGAGAAATTTTTGTAGTTTTATTTTCTGAGATGAACTAGATTTTAATACACTAGATGCAGTTACCAGTATGTTTAGATTTCTAGTAATCTTAATGTCAGATGCAAATTTCCAAGAATATATTGACAGTCTTTGTTGTTTCATCCCCTTATATAAGAAAACCATTTGCAATCAAAAGTCAAAACTACATCATCACAACATCTATCTGCAAAAGCAGTCTTCTTGTGCTACAAAAAGAGCATTATCAAGTGGGCAGTGATATAATCGAAGCAAAGTTTGTCATTGTTAGAGCATTGTGTAACCTATGATGCACATGATGCAACACTTGCTCTGGCAAGAACATTCCCAAAATTTATTAGTCCCTCCGTCCCATAATTATAGGCTGATTTCTTTTGGCACATAGTATAAGAAAATCAGTTTAAGTTAATTTTTAACAGAAATTTTCCACATATACCCCTTAATATAGAATTAATGAATAAATTAATTACTCCTTACTTATCACATTGAAACTCTTAACTTCATTGATTGCTGGTACAATGGCCTTTTATACACAAAATATGTTAAACTAGTAAAGCCTAAAAAATTGAATTCTTTTATTGAGAATACAACAACATTAAATGTGGTGATAAAAATAATGACATTGAAGGTTGTTTCTTCAAAAAAAGAGTAATGGTTGAATATTTATTATAAGGGCATAAAAGTAAAATAATGAACCAACTAAATTTTATAAATAGTAAAAATAGTAAGTAGCCTATATATTGGGACATCTCAAAATGAAAAATCAGCCTATAACTATGGGACAGAGGGAGTAGTAAATATATAAACCAACATAGAAACATACACACTGCACCCATGTTACTTGCATTAATGTCCTTTTTCCTTCAATATGGAAAAAGGGACATTTAGTCATCATTCTTTAACTTGTATCTAAAGTTTTAGGGGTATGCCGTTAAGCTTCAGTTAAACTGCTATGACCTCTTTGCATCTAGATTCCTGTAAAGTTTAACTTTATGTATCTTTATTTTTTAAATCTAATTTCTAACTTTCTTCTATTCGTACTTGCAACTATACCTGTTATCAATTGTCGTCAATTTGGATGCCTGACAAAGTCATACAGTGGGCCATTATCTCATGCAGCATAAGGTTGGTGATAGTACACTTTCATATTGGCCAGCTGAGCTATATACAGCTGTTCCAAGTCGCCCATTCTTTCCTAGAGGATTCTTATGGGATGAAGGTTTTCATCAACTACTAATCTGGTTAGTTTGCTGTTGTAATTTAGGTTCTCTTATATTTGCTCCAGTTTTTAACTTTTCTAGTAGCCTTGTAAAAATGCAATGTACAGTTTCTTGCATGATCTGGAGATAATGGCTTATTCATTTTACTCCACCATATCATTTTTGTTGCACTGGTTGTTTTTCTTGAATTGAATAGGCGATGGGATATCCATATTAGCTTGGATATCGTTGGCCATTGGTTAGATCTCATGAATATTGATGGGTGGATTCCACGTGAACAGATTCTAGGCGCCGAAGCTTTGAGGTGACGTATTGTAGTTTCTTTTTTTGGTGTGCCTGCTTATTTTTTTCGTGGTTTCAATTCAGTCTTGCTATGTATTGCATAATTTTTTCTGGTATATCTGCAGTAAGGTCCCAGCAGATTATGTTGTTCAGCATCCAACTAATGGAAATCCACCAACTTTATTTTTGGTGTTACGTGGTAAAGTTAATTCTTACATTTGTATTGTTGTTTTTAGATAACTATCCTTTAAAAGTTTTTGCATGCTTCTCTACTCTACTGACTCAACCGTGATTACTAAAGTGCAAGTGGTTTATATAGGTATGGTGTAATGCTAAGTTGCATGTGCCAACTGCCATTTCTTTCCTCAATCAGTTTTTACTTGAAGCATAATCTGGCGTTTGCCTTTTCTTTGTTCTTTTTTTTTTTCCTATCCTCTTGGGTGAGGCCAGTGTGAAAATTAAGATGTCTAGCTGTTTTTTATACAAAGAAAGGGAGAAAGGAGACTCATTTTCAACCATCTTGGCTAATAAGATAGATAACAGAGAGAAAAAGAGAGAGAGAGACAGTGGATTCGTGAATCTAATCTGAACTGAGATAAGGAGCAAATGATATATACTGGATTAGCAAAGCAGAGTTCTTCTGTAATTCCGTTCTCTTTATTTACCCGACCAATTTGTTTTTTTTCCTTTTCCGTTGAAGTTGTGATTATTTGTGTTACCCACTTACCCTTGTGCACCATATGATTTAAAAGGCATGGAGCATGCCACTTGACATTTTTATTTCTTTTTTAGTTTTGTAATTATGAGAGAACAATTTAACAAAATATATCCAAAAAGCACCAAAATTTTCACTTTATCACATTGGTTTCTTGTGGTAATCAAATCGGTTGATATGCAAAACATTGTGAAATGCGCAGTAAACATGTTGGCATCTTTAGTAAATTTGGATTTTGTTGTTGAATGCCCAGCTTGAAAGAAAAGCTTGGCTAGGAGAGGGGCAGCCACTCTTGTATGTTTAGCAGTCATTTTCCCCTCATTGGGGGGGAGTGCCGGGGCTCTTCATGAAGCTGCTTTGGTCTCTATACTCTAATACTTTTCTGAGTTTTTTTGTGCTGTGAATATTTTATCCTATGTAATCTAACTACTTGATGACATTATTCCCTCTTCAGAAAGCAATTTCTATCACTTCATTGTTCTTAATCACTGAAGTTTCAATTATAGTGTGGGATTTTCTTTGATTAGGCTTCAGTATTTCATGACATAAGCATGACCTTAACGTTTTATTAAACCACCCACATGTCCACATTTGCAATACTCCATCTCTTCAATGCCTTAACAACTCTTAACTAGCTTTGGTACAACAACAAAAGTCTTCTCCTTGGTTTCTAAATGCCAGCAGAATCTCTCACTCCAATATTATTTATCTTGTCTAGTTTGCATAATCTGAATAATGGCATCTAACATTTTCTTTCTCCAGATCTAGTTTGCAGCATGAAAAAGAAGAAGTTCAGTGACATCGAGCAGAGACAGATCTCGTCTTTCCTAGATCGAGCTTTTATTCGCCTGGAAGCATGGTTTCAATGGTTTAATACCACACAGTCAGGTGCTTGTAAATCATTTTTTTTAATTTTATTTTCTACGAATATTATAAATCATTTATTTTTATGTAAAGTATAAAACACATACTCCCTCCGTCCTCAAAAGGATGACCAAAGTGGCAAAAAATTTGTACCTTTGGCCATCTTTTTGAGGACGGAGGGAGTAGTATGTTTCTGACGCATTTGCAAACTCAACATACCTATAAATGTGTTGACATGGTCTATATTTTTCTTCAAGCTTCTGAAATATCTAAAGATTGCATTTGCAAAACAAGTCTAGAATGTAACATAGAATTTCACGTTATAAATAATAAGTGGGGGAAAGTATGTATACAAGAATGATCATAGTAGTTCTCATTGCTGATTACAACGATGCCTACTCGGATCTTTTGCATAACTTGGAATGACCGATTGACATGTCAACTAGCATCTATGTGATTTATACAGTTGCAATTTATTTATTTTTGAATAAAAGGAGTAACTAGCATTGGTCCCTGAAGTGCGAGCAACGTAACAAAAAGTGTAATCATATAGGCAAGTTTTCAAAGATAAGATAATGAGAGGTACTATAGTTTGAACCCTCAACGTGCTGACGCCCACATGGAGGATAGCCACTTGGTTATTCAAAGCTTTTGGTTAACACGTGTCAATAATAGCACTTAGGTGGTGTTTGTTTGTATCTTATAGCCTCTTAACAGGAGTAAATTAATTTCGGACAGAGGTATAGTTTGTTTGGTAAAACTTAGAATACCTCTGACTGATTCTTCAAGGTCTTCCTTTATCATTTAGAGCCAAATTCAGTCAATATTATCCCCACACCACTGCACTTCTCTCCTTTTATACTCTACAGTGCCAATATAATAAATTCAACAATATTTTGTAAGACTATCGAAAAGTATTAACATCTTGAATGCAAAGATTGAGTCACAAATCAGATCTTCCCAACAAAATAAACAAAGTAGAAGGGGGAAAATCTCATAGATACACCTGGGATTAGCTCCATGAGTGAGATTGGTGGCATCACTTGTAGGAGAAATCAATTGAAACAATATTTGATGAAATTTATGCATCTAAGAACTGTTTTCAATCAATTAGTTGGTAAATACGATAGGTTACAGAGATTAAATAATAGAAAAATGATAGAGATATAACGAGGTTATGAACTAAATAGAATAGGGTTGCTGGGTGGGTTTTACTTGTCTCTCTCCCTCTCTTTTTTTCCTTTGAACCAATGGGTGGGCTTTTCAATCCTATGATCTTAGATGTAGTAGTTTTTTTAAAAAATTATTATTATTATTGTTATATTATTTATTTTTGAAATGGGTGGGCTTTAGGATTTATGCTTGTTTATCTTTTGTTTATGCTTTTTTATAATGATTTTTTTTTTATTTTTAATGATTATTTGGGATTAATTTTTTCTATTCATTTATTTGAGTCAAATAAGTAATTAAATAGTGCATATCATTATTTTTAACAGTTTAAATTATTTAATACCTATTAGGGGTATAATAGTAAAATATATTTGTTCAGATATTTCAGACAGCTAAGTAACCAAAGGGTTTCTTTATTCAATTTCTATTTCAGATAGAGCTGCTATTTTATTTAGAGATCCTAATCATTCAGACTTGATCATTCAGTTTTAACAAACACTTATAGAGTTACATTTTGGCTGTTTATTAGCATGGGAATTTTTATGACAGTTTCTTTAAGATATTTTTGAACTTCAAACTTTAAGTGAGGATTAATTTTAATTTCTTATTTACAGGGAAGGATACAAGTAGCTACTTTTGGCATGGAAGAGACGATTCAACCACCCGTGAACTAAATCCAAAGGTCCTACATCATAGCTTTTATTCTACTCCCTTGTATTCGGATCCCAGAATTGACCGACTTCTGAAAAAATTTGGTAATATTAATTAAAAAGTCAGTTGCACAGTCTTATGTGTTCTGCCCTTATTTTCTGTCGAAAGAATTTGCTATCATAATTCCTCGTGCTAAATTTGCATCAATTGAACTTCTGTCAGAAGTGTAGCTAGCAAAGGATGTAATCATTTGATATTTTGCTCTGTATTCAAATTCGTTGACAATTAGCATTTTCTAAGTTTCCATCATTTTAGACTTAAGGGATGTACAAATACAATAAGCATTGAAGTATCTATGACTGTCCTTCACAAGTACACCAATGAAACTATTCTTATGGTATTTCAGACACTGTCTTCTGGGTTTGATGATTATCCACGTGCGTCACACCCAAGCGAAGAAGAACGTCACTTGGATCTTAGATGTTGGATGCTTCTTGCAGCAGATTGCATGCACTCCATCTCAGAGCTTCTTGTGAGGGAAAGTGAACTTGGGAAGGTATAATATTTGTAGGTATTTTTTTTTTAAAATTTGGAGAGGGAGGTGGTGTTTGGGGGGGTTGCATCCTTTAAACATAAGATTCATTATTTAACTGATGCAGGAGTATGGATTGATGTCTAAGCTGCTCTCAGATTTTGAACTTCTTAATCAGGTTTGTTTGTGCTCTTTATCAAAATTGTCAATTTTATCAGGAGTATAGATGCTTAATTTGTGCCCAAGATTATGATTACACCGTAACAGTTTTGTACTATTTTTCCAGATGCACTTTGACAATGTCTATGGAACTTATTTTGATTTTGGAAATCATACAGAAAAGGTATGTTGCATACATGTTTTGTGTTAGAAACCTGAGGATCTGTTCTTGAGAATGCTTTTTAGTGTTCAACTAAAAAAACTAACTTTTGCTTTGGAATGCTCACAATGGAAATAGCAAAAGAAAAGTTTTTCTTTAATAGAACTTTCTTGTATTGATTACTTACGTTTTTAATCAAGTGATACTGTGTTTTTTTTTCTCTTCTTTGAGGCACTAAATATTGGCAGGGATAATTGATTAGGGACTTTGAAATTATAAGTTAGGGGGTGTTTGATAAAAACTGAATGAATCTGAATCTGAATGAGTTGAATATGAATCTGAATCTGAATGAAAAAAGATGTTTGATAATTGACATGTCTGAAACATCTGAATGACAAAACTTTATTATTTTACCCCTCTGAAAAAATTCAAAATTGTTGTAAATTTATTTAATATTACTTAATATAATAGTTAATATTTTTTTAAAATTTTTTAATTTTTTTTACTTCATTCAGCTGCTCATTCAGTCATTCAACTAAAAAAATCTGACATAGCCATTCAGCTCATCCATCTTAACGATTTAGCCGTTCAGATCAAAACAAACGCACTGACCGATTCAGTCATTCAGCTCCATTCAGATCTAAACAAACACCCCCTTAGTTAATTAATCGATGGCCGGCTTAACATGCAAGCTTATTCTCTAGTTTAATTTTGAAGTTGAGATAAACACATTAAAGAATACTAGCATAAATAATTAGATAGAAAATATCTTCATACATGTCAAAATTATTTACAATGACATTGGTGAAATGATAGAATTGCAAATAATGAAATATCTAAACTGCGTTTTTTTCATTGGCGCAAGTGCAACCAACTAGTAGTGCAGCAAAGTTGTGAAATTGTGATTATTTTTGGAGAAATGATGAAAGCACTTGGAAATTTTTAGGCGAAAAGGAATTCCATGCAAAGTTGTATGAGAAGTCACTAACAATTGAGTTGTTATGCGAACTCTAAGCAAACGAATTAAGAAACCACATATTTATAATATGAGCTACTTTAAATTTGAAAGGTAAGAAGAATGATTGATAATTTAAGACCACAAATGGACAATAGACTCCATAAACCCACAACCACCAACAAGAGGACATCATATTTTTTTCTTTGTATTTTAAATGTTTTGCCAACAGTTGTATTTTGATATATATATATATAGCCCGGCTCTCTCCAGCGAACTAGAGGGAGCGAACTAAGAGCGAACCGGACGGTTTTTTCCGTCGCTATAGCATAAAAAACCGATTTTCTATGCTATAGCGACGAAAAAACTATCACTATAGTCGGTTCGTTCTTAGTTCGCTCCTTCCAGTTCGTTGGAGAAGCGGATTCTCTCTCTCTCTCTCTCTCTCTATATATATATATATATATATATACTTCTTCAAGAATTCTTTTATCGTTTCAGGTTCGTTTAGGTTGGCAACTAGTAGAAGGAACCAACAATTTCTTGACTCGAGAGCTCGTTCGAGAAGTTCTAGAGGAGCCAATATTAAGACTTGTTCCTCATATTGGCTATGTCAGCCTTTTTCCATTTATCTGGAGAATTATTCCACCTGTAAGTTGCATTAAAGAACCTCTCATTAACATAATGTTTTTTAAGTTTCTTGGTGCTTCACATTGTTTTTCATTTTTTTTTTACTTTCAGCAGCATATGGTAATGAGGCTGATCTTTTCTTCTTTCTGTTATTTCTTTCTGATCCCACATTGTCTACTTATGCATATTATACAGAAATCGTGGGTCTTAGAAAAACAGCTTGAACTCATCTCAAACAGAACAATCTTGTGGACTGAATATGGACTTCGCTCTCTTGCAAAAACAAGGTAATGAAAAGCATATATTTTTATGTTGTGTAGAAGTTACTTGTGCTTATTTACAAGATGGTTTATGTAGAGGTATAATTGTAGAGAAAACTTAAGGAACGATAAACCCCAAGTGTCATCTTATGCTGCCACAGCTCAATATACATGAAACGCAACACAGAGCATGACCCACCTTATTGGAGAGGTCCAATTTGGATGAACATGAATTACTTGATTCTTTCCTCGCTGCACCACTACTCTAAAGGTACACACACCAAATAACAGAGTGTTCTGGAAGAAAAGGCATCTTTTATCCAAGTTTTGTACTTCTCTCCCTGTAACTTCTAAAGCTCTTTCATGTGTCAATTAAAACAGAGGATGGACCATACAGAGAAAGAGCCAAGATCATCTACAATGACTTGAGTAACAATTTGATAAGGTAGTGTTTGAAATGTCCACATCTTAAACTCATCAGAATACACCGAGTAGATATTAGTTATCATTTTCAGTGTGTTCATCTTTTTTACTTTTCTTCCTTTTTACCCGGTAGGAATGTGGTTAAGAACTATCGCCAGACTGGGTATTTGTGGGAACAGTATGATC
The DNA here is from genome assembly GCA_020205605.1 of Panax ginseng. Lineage (NCBI taxonomy): Eukaryota > Viridiplantae > Streptophyta > Magnoliopsida > Apiales > Araliaceae > Panax > Panax ginseng. Next base: position 1,841,006 of record CM035149.1, on the reverse strand, counting down.
AAAAGACAGGGAAGGGAAAAGGTGCACGCGTATTCACTGGCTGGACATCCCTAGTGTTATTAATCATGGCAGAAGCTTTTAGTGAATGTTAAGGTGCACCAAAGTTTTGCAGCCAGAGGAGCTTTTCAAAACATCGGAACAATTGGACGGTGCAACGTGTTCCAGACCCCCTCTACAATCTGAGATTCAGGTTTTATTAGTGTCAAGGCGAGAATTGAAAAAGTATGTGGTGTAAATCTAGTACTCCTATTTATTAAAGTCTGTTAGTTTCTGAATTTTTAGAGACGTGATAAAAAATAATAATCAAGTATTTAACTTTTCAAGCACATTCGCTCATTTAGAGTGAAATTTGGTCACTGTTTTGTCAAGGACTAGCAGTTTAATTGGATTCAAGCTGGACAAATTAACCAAGACCATATTAAAAAGTAAAAATAAACCCTCAGCAGGATTAAAGTTCAACCCAAGGCAAGGCACAAGTTCCATCTTGAACTGCAAAAAGACACGAAGCAAGTTCTTGATCCAAAAGGTTTATTGAAACTCATCAGGCCCAATTAGTTCAGTTTAGCAGTGTAGACCCAAAAAGGTAGTTTAAATGACCAGTTCCACCTGGGACGGAGAAAAAAACGGATAAAATTGAACTAAATCGAAATTTTATAACTGAATTTTATTCGTTTATTCGGTTATTTTTAGTAATTTGATTGTACCCGATTTAATTTTCGATTTTCGGGTTTGATTTTTATTTTTTGTTATTCGGTTAACCGAAATAGAAAAAAGAAAGGCTTTAATTAGATAATAGTAATTATCAATCTCATTCTCTCACAGATGATAGTCGCTGTATACTTACAAGACTCAAAAGGCTCAACTCTCACCTCTCAATCTCATATCTTAGATCTCAAATTGATCTCTCATGATCTCATCTCTCACTCTTAGATCTTAGACCTCTCATCTCTCGCCCCTGGCCCTCAAATCTCTCACTCTACCCTAGTGCCCTAATCCAAAAGCCAAAACCCCAGTCCGCCACGCCTCCGAACATACCAAGTTTGGACAGATCAAGTTCCTCTCTCTTCCAACGGCCTCTATCTTCGAAGTATTGTGTTGTCACTCTGCCCCTAGTGCATTATTTTTTGTTCTCAACCAGGGCATTTAGAAATTCAGATGTTCTGCACCAGACTTCTGCTCAGTATATGCAATATCAAAAGGAAGAGTTCAGAACGTAAAATCAACTAGTCGACCAGCTAGCTATACCTTGCATTACAGCCAGTTCAAAGCCACCATTTCAATCCGGATATACTTTAGATGGGTAAGAATATACTGAAGTGGCCAAGTGGGTAATACAATTGAACAAATAACATTGTATGTGGTACAATTATGTAATGTTAATTTTAGTTATGTATTATTATCATATTATGTATGAAGTCTTGGCCTTCTGCTGTTGTGTTGACTGAATGATAAGTCTGTAATGTTGTTCATGTACTCGTGTATTTGTAAATGGTAATCATTATGCTTGCCTTCATTTCGGTTATTTACCGAATAACCCAATAATAAAATTGGTAATTTGGTTATACAATAATTCAGTTATCAATTCGAATATTAAGAATGTGTTAATTTGGATTTTAGGTTATAATCTATTAAATTATTAATCAAACCGAATTGCTCCCCTAATTCCACCTATATGTAATATGTTGGTCTGCTTGAACTGTATGTGTCGTCTTAAATTAATAGTGCTTCATTATTTAACATTTTAAGAGTTTAAATTCGAACCTTGACATGTCAGGAAAAGGGCGTGAGTTTAAAAATTACTAATATAAAATTATTATATAAAAAAAAGCTTAACTGGACGAATTCAGAAATCTGATAATGTACAAGTGGCACAGTTGACAGTACAAGGCCTGATTTAACCATAGTTGGGACCTTTGTAGTTCCAATCCAACATTTCTGGCCCTGTGAGAAATCAATTGGTCCAATTCAGGCCCAATTGAAGCTTGATTCCCAAAATTGTCTCAAAACTTAACCGGACCAATTCAGAAATCTGATTAAAATACAAATGGCTTAGTACAAGCCTAATTCTGCAAAATCTGGGCCCTATTAAGTCAAATCCAGCATTTCTGGCCCTATTTAATTATGGACCAATTCAGGTCCAAATGAAGCTAAGCCCAGTATTTGCATCAATTTAGCTGGATTTATTTAGATATCCGATTAAAAAAAAAAACAAATGGACCAGAATAAGCCTGATTCAGCCAATAGTGGGCTGAATGGCTCACTACAACCTATTTCATATAGATTCATTGTGAATTTAAAATTATTTCATGTTAACTTCGAAAATCATATAAACTTATATTTTAGACGGGAGGAGTATTCTTCTGTGTCTTAAAATGGTAATTCAGTTCTTATTGATATTTTTGAAATGTTTAAAAGTGGTAATCAAATTTTTTATTTTACCAGAAATAATGAACAACTAATTATCATGTTAATGTCGAGTAGTTTCATTTCAAGTATGTGAGGGGCATCCACGGCCGGTCCAAATTTTTTGGAGGATCTCAAGCCAAAGCTTAAATTGTGGTTTAAACCATTCAATATTAAATTAAATTAATATCTATGATTTTTTTAAATTAAAAATTTATTTTTCTTGCTCTTTTAAAAGCAAAATTATTAATCAAATTTTTATAATCAATTTTTTCTCTAACATATTCTTTTCGATTGATAAAATTGCTAATCCACTTAATCTTTCATGGTCAGTGGGCCTTGGGAAAAGAAAATTAAAATTTAGTCTTCCGTTACAGAAAAAAATATTTTATATAATTGTGCTTGTAGCTATTGCTTTGTTGAGAAAATTTTTTTTTAGACTTCTTTAATGGACTAACATATATGAATTATTAAAACTTGACCTTCTCAATTTTAAGACCTCAAGTGATTGCTTCACATATGGGCCGGCCTTGGTGCCATCATACGGCATACTGACATTGGACAGGAGTATCCATATTTATGATTTGGTCTCCTGCACGAGTACATGCTCATTTTATTTATTTTTAGTTTTAAAAAAAAAGTATGTATATAGAAATTTCTAAAAAAATTGCATAGAAAATGCTTTAGTAGCATGGGAAGTTGGGAACCAATCCGCCAAACCGGCTCTAATATTTTATGTGGCGTGGCTTGGCTGCTATAGCAAGTAACTAAGGACCATTTTCAATCGAAGGTGTACAAAAGATGAGAGCACGCTTGCTAAAATAAGGTGCTATTGAACTCCCACTATATAGTAATGTCAATATAGATGGAAACTGAGATGCCCAAATAGAGCTTCTCAGAGACTTTATTGTGGAAAGTTTCTTCAAGAAGACAGGAATCCGTCCAAGTAACAAAACATAACTGGAATTCCTACTTAAACAAGACAGATACTAAGAAAAATAAATATAAAACCCAAGGAAAATCACCAACAGTCCTAAACCTTTAAACTACTTAAACAAGCAAACATCAAGCCGCTACTAAGAAAAACAATGTTTTAGAGGCCTAGAAGTGAAAAGGTATTCTAAACCGATACAATCATCATCTCTCGGGAAATACACATGTTCAAGCCTTCATGGTGACAATGCACAAGCACGACCCAGATAACTTTATCTCTGAAGCTTGCCACTCCGAACCAGGTGCAGAATTTGGATCATATAACAGTGTGGTGTAGCCAGGTTCCTCCTCTAAAGTGAAAAACAGAAGCTTTCCATCCAGAATACCAAATCGGAACCCAATGCTCGAACTTCCAGTCACTGGAACAGGTACCATCTTCCATGAATTGTCTTCTGGGTTGAAAATTGCTAGCTTCCTTTGATTCTTCCACTCCATACAGAAGAGCTTCTTGTCGAGTACAGCATAAGCGGTGACCATTACACAACCATTTTTAATCTTGCACCAAGTGTGTGTCTCAGGGTTATAAACATCAACAAACCTTGAGTTTCCGATTGTGAAACTTGACCTCCCACCCATAACATAAAGCTTTTCCTCAAATTCACAGGCAAAGCATCCCCACCTTGGACGGCGAAGACTCTCGATTACAGTCCATCTGTTAAATTCAGGAGTATATACCTCAGCGCAAGACAGAGACTCACCATCCATCCCATAGCCCCCAGCTGCATAAATCATTCCATTAACTTCTGCACAAGCAAAATCGTAGCGAGCAACGTTCATGTTGGCTAATTTGCTCCAGCTGCAATTGAAAATGATGTGTTATAATCTAACAGAAAACTCAACCAAGGATAAGTTATCTTCAAGTCTTAACCTCGTAACATAACTAAAATTCTTTAATAGTTAAATGCATGGATTCAACTGAATATAATTAATATAAAGCAAAAGCTAATTTAAAGACTAATTCGATAAGGCAAGTAAACCTGTTGAGGCAAGAATCAAATTGGTAAACATCTGCTGAGGCACACCCAATCCTATCTATCATTGAATAGCCAGCTATGACAAAAAGTTTTCCATTAAGAACTACCACACCAAAACCAGCCTTGACAGGACCAGGCATTGGGGGAAGGAAATGATGTTTGCGTCCTAAATGATCCAAAACCTCCCAGTGGCTCCCCTTTCCTTCAGCATCCGTAGTCAGCACGTAGAGCCACTCTTCAAGCAGGCCAGCTAGTTTTCGAACAATGATAAATTCTTTACTTTTGATAAATGACCTCCATCGTTTGGAGACACCACCCATAGAAGGGAAGTTACATCTAGAAACAAGAGCAAGGCAGTACTTTGCCACATCATCAGGTAGCCCCGGCAAGATGGGGCTGTGAAAATCATCAGTTTCTAGAGAAGTTATAAAGGAGCTGTTTTTAGAATGAGCTGGGCTGTCCTGATGTACCATATTGGAAAAATACATTCAATATTGCAAGTTTCTTTTTGCAGAAAAAAGATATTGTATTCTCTAAATTGTAAAACTAAACAAGTTATGACATTTACACAAATCTCATAGCTGATCAAATAATCCCCATGGAAATATCAGTATAATTGAATTGAATTCCTTAATTAAAGAAATTCGTGATATCCATCACTTATAGGGATTCTACAAGACCTAGGCATGAAAGGTGCCGCACTACTGTGTACTTTAGCTGTAAGAGCAAATGAGCTTCTGTGTTTTGGCTTTTTGGATTCAAATTCCATGTCAGTCATCCTGCTACTGGCATAGTTCTTCTTGTTTGTTCTATCCAGAGCAATGCCGATTTTAAAATTTCCTGAATTGTTACTTTCCTTACTCAATGCCCAAATATCTGTATACAAAAGTTTAAATTATAACCCCATTCATAATAACTATAAAGACAACCTAAAGAAAACACAACTTAAACAAAAACAAGAGAGAAGGAAAAACCTTACCAGCCAATGCCATAGAATTCTATGAAGTTTTAGCCCCCAATAACTTCCATTTTTACTTGGTGCGCCAACTGCTACAAAATATAACGAAATCGAGCACCGAAAATAAGTTTGGGGAAAAACTCAATGATTCCAAGTGTTTCAAAAGAAAGAAATTTAACAATACATTTGACTCAACTATTTGAATCGTCAACATGCCTAATGCTTAGATAGTAAGTTAACAGCTTAACTCCAAATATACATGATACTGTTCAACTTTTCCAACATAAAAACAAATAAACAATCAACCTCTACCATTATAGTAGCCAATACACAATTGTGATATTAACACATTAAAAAATAATAATTAAATCTCTCAAGGTCAAAATCAATCAAGTTCAATTAGAAATACATGCACAAACAAAACAAAAAAAAAAGAAAAAAAGAAACTTAGAAATACCATTCAATTACAATGAAGACAAAACAGAAAGAAGAAAAGTAGATCTAAAAACATTATGTGTCACTGCATTAAAGTAAGAATAAAAATGAAAAAGAATGATAATTAAACCAATAGATTGAAACCGTTAAACCTTAATTTGATCTATCACTCATCTAAAACTGCAAGCTTGAACAATGACACCATATGAATCACCGGCAAATGGATTCAATATGTTCTGAGAGCTAAATTTAATAATAAAAAAAAATCAAGCATTCAAAAATTAGACGAGGAAGAATTAGATACTCCAAGTTTTGGAGAACTAGAGCTCCGGAATAAAATAAAAAACATAGTACAGATCCAGGATTGTGGGAAATATGTAAAAACCAAATATAAATTCCCCATTCGAATGAATATATATACATATAGGTGAATTAACTTAATACGTAAAAAATTGAGGTAATTTTTGTTGGACAAAAAAGATATTATTGGTAAAAGCTTGAACCTTTCGATTGATTATAGATAAATGGTGATTAATTATCGCACAAGTGGAAAGGGTGATAGATCTCACCTCAGAATTCGTGCCACAAACCTGTATAAAATCATTATCATATGAGAAAACAGAAAATATAATTCCCTGAAAACTGAAATTTCTTGGAGGAGCGTGGGTCTGAGGTTTTACGGAGGATAATTATAAAGATGTCAATGTAATAAACTCCAGTTTCCATATATATATATATATATATATATATATATATATATATATATATATATATATATATATTGACGTGGAATTATAGAGTTGTTTGTTTTATTTTAATTGTGTTTTTGCCTTTAGCTGATTGTTTTGGGGATATGTGAGAGAATGACACCTATCCCTGAGTTTTAATTTGGAAACAAAAGAAAATAAAAGTAAAAGAAAATAAAAAGAAGTGATGATTTTAAATTTTTTAATAAAAGAAAAAATAAATTCAAGGAAAGTGAGTTCAATCTGAATTAATTTTTTTTTTCTCACTTTTGAGAAGAAAGAGAAGAAAATTTTATCCTCTTCTCTCCTTTAATTTTTTTTTTCTTTTCTTTTTTTTACAACTAAAAAACTCGCGTAACTAGATATAATTTTTGTCTGTTTATTGAAACAAAATTTTAATTAGTTGCAATAATTGGTCCATACATAATGGGTAGCTTATATACACTTTTAAGTAAACAATATTTTGTCTAAATATATATTTTATCGTTTTTTTAAACATTTTAAAGGAACGACAACTCAATTATTTCATAATACTAATATTTAAAATGACTCTTTTTAAAAAATAATCATCGAGTCTTGTATAATTACTTACTAATTTTACTAATTAAAATAATAATTACTCTAATTTTGTGAATGACCCCGATTGAGTATAAATAAATTGTTTTGTAATTGTTTAAATAAATTGTTTTGTACTTGAATTAGCAAGCTACCGTCGTGTGAGCCAACAATCCACATATCAAATATTAAACTGAGAAAAACAGAAACTACATTTGATCTTAGCCAAAAGGCCAAGAAAAGTATGCATTAAAATGAACCCCAGGCCCGTTCTTATAGCTTGCTGTTGATCTTGATTTTCCTTTAGTTATCGATGTGCGACAAACCACGTTCGACCCTTTAAGTGGAAATACTCTCGTCCGCTGCAGTAAAGAGTTGTGTGAACTTCTTACCCATTAACATTAACATTAGGAAAGATTGAATTAAGGTTCTGCAGAGCTGAGAAGAATATGATGTTAATGCTATTAATTAGCAGAATATAATGAATTTAAAAGGCCAAATCATGAGTCTGAATCGTCTGGAAAGTGGGGTTTTATGCACAGGGGTCATGCCAAACAATGGATGAGCGAGCACTCACTCACCTGTAATAGCAATGAAATTGTGCTGCAAGTTTATGCCTGAGATAATGTGATGAGATTTAGGCAAATGGGACCGAGTAATGCGTTAAATGGTTCGATTGATTTGCAGAGGTTTTAGATTCTTTGTAATTTTTTCTATTGTAATTATCAATTTGATAATGTTTGTTTGTGGTGTCATTGTAGTTGACAAGTACTAAACGAGTGGAAGAAAATTTTCAATACTAGACATCATCTGCTGCTCATTAGATGGTTGGTATGTTCAAAAGGCAGGAAAATAAAATAAAAAAAAATCTTTTCATTATTTATCTCTTGTTTTCTTTAGTAAAGCCCAACAAGGTTTTCATTAGATTCAACTCATCATTGTTCTCCAAATTTAACTTGCTTTATGTCACTTTTGGTTTTAGTTCAAGATAAATGAACTAGCTAGCCACCTAGACTCTTATACTAAAAACTTCATCAATAGCTTTCATCACTTTTTTTCTGCCTGAGAGAGAGAGAGATTATTATGAAAAAAGAAAATATGAGAAGTTAAAAAGAACAGATTAGTCTTATATTGATAGGTTATATGGATTTATACATACATGCTGTGAACCCCCCCCCACCCCACCCCCCCCCACATATATATATATATATATATATATATATATATATATATGTGTGTGTGTGTGTGTGTGTGTGTGTTTAGATTAAATTCTTATGGATTTTGGGTAGTAGCTAGGCTCTTTTTTGGATCTGCAGAATCAATAGCAGTGCTTTTCTGACTGGCTAGAATCTCCTGCTGTCAATCTCTTTCATACCATTGATAATAATATCAGGAGGACAGTGTTCAACTAAGTAACAGAAGAGGAGAGAGATGCCTCAAGTTTTGTGGGAAGTTGAAGACTCGCTGATTCCAATACTAGCTAGCTAGCTAGCTAGCTGGATAAAGGGATCCTTTTATGAATGCATTGTTTTTATTCCCCAAAGAACAAGAACCTCCATCTCGTAATGAACAGTGTTGGAGCTTTGCAATGGTATCAACGTGAAAAATATATCTCCGAGGTGGAAATTTGGATTTTATTAGGCAAGTTTTATTTCTACCCCAAAAATAAACCTAGAAAGATCCTCGGCATAGAGCTTAAAATAACGACTCATCCCACTCCGTAGCACCTGCAATATACCGTACAAAAAAGTAGACAATATACGATCCTTCCTTTTCAAAAGCCAATAATAACTTAAACTTCATTGTATGGATGAGTTGCGAATTAAATTGGAACCGAAATCGCATCACAAACCGTATTAATTAAAATCGCATTAACTGTTTCGGTTTATATAACGGTTTTAAATGGGTTGAAAAACCAAATTTACGATTTTAGTTTGGTTACTAGCCAAAACCGTACGCATAAAACCGAAACCACACCATGTTGGTAGAGTAGCTAATAATGTTTATGACTTTTTGTATAAATGGTGGAGAGAAGTGTTATATAGGAGCCTATTATGTAGGCAATATATTATCCCCCTTTAGAAAGAAAAAAAATAAAAATATGGGTTGACCTTTTGGGATATTCAATGCATGATCTTGATGTCTGTGAATGTATGATTGTAATGAAATCAAACATGTTAAAAATTATTGACCGCACAATTAAAACTTCCAAATGATTGTTGTAAGACCCCAACTTATTATTAAATGAAATTAAATTTTCTCTATTTATTATGTTGAAATAGTAAGGGTTGATTTGATTAATGTGGTGAGTTATGGGTAAAATGCGCAATTATTTCAAACAAGCAAGTGGTTTTAAAATATTTATTTTATCGGAGAATATTCGTTTGGTGGTGGAATATTTTTTCTGTGTCGAGGAATATTAAATGCGATGGCGCGACCTTAATGTGGGCCCCATAACGGAAAGCGATTGGAGGAAGAAAGCAGCGAAGAATAAGTTGTTTATAAATAATTGGCGTAGTTATTCTGAATTATCTTTGTTGGAATACCCAGTGGTTAAAATCGATGGCACACAGTATTGCACCATTATCGATTCTTACGTGAAAGGGCCTTTTCTCGATAATTGTTACAATAATTACGATTCGACATTTTATTTTATTGATTCAATAAGCTGTGCGTTGATATTTTATATTCTTGTTGTTTGATAATTGTCACTTTACACGTATTTTTCATTATCGACAATAATTCATATTATCTGAATAATATTATTAGATAACATTATTGTATTGCGATGTCTAGAAAGTTACATACAAGGAGAGGTTTGATCATCTAATTGCTTGGCGAGGTGAGAAAATCCTTATTGAAAAACCCTCTCTTTCTAGGACTCGCACGTGACACCCCCAAAATAGGTATACATCACCCATTACGAGTTGTCAATACACATGTCTGAAACAACTACAACTTTATTATTACAACAAAGAAAGCGTGAGTTTAAATACGAGATATTGCCATCTAAACAATATCCACATACAAATAAATCCTCATCATAATTATTGATACATTATTTTACAAAAATGGTGAGGACTACTAAACAACTCTCTAAAACCATCATTACATTACCCAGGCTGCATTACTACATTACATTCTCGCCTCCCGAGAAGAAAAATGGAACAAAAAGGAAAAGGGTGAGCTCAACAGTAGCCCAAAAGAATATTATGACTAAGATAATATACAACAAATTATCGTTAGTCTTCAACGAGGAAAAATTTAATAGAATACAATAGATGACAAGTTTTAAATCAATACTGCAATGAAAAATATTAATTCATAGAGAAAGAGTACGTAGAGGATGAAATCTCTAATATCTATGAATTTAACGATCCATCATCAATATTTTTATCCACAGTAACTTCAATTAATATATATACTGAATCATATATTCATCCTTGCACTACGTGAGCCGAGGATATTCACCGATTAGTCATGTTCATCTAAACACTGCTCATCTTTTGCACTACGGGCAAAGATATTCATCGAAAATCATTCATCTTTTGCACTACAGGCCAAAGATATTCATCGAAATCAATCATCTTTGCACTACTGGGCCAAAGATATTCAATAATATCATCATTTAAGGCGAGGATGATGAAAAATATATTTTTTTTTAAAAGCGAATCCAATTGAAACAAAATGACAAGGATTAAGGATTAAGGATTAAATACTTTATTTTATCCACGTCCCAAAAATACCTCAAAAATAATCATAGTGGTGTAAAATTCAAGAATGATCAAAACATGGATACAATCAAAGCTAGTATCCACAATAGATATTTTGACGAAAAGGAAAATTTTTATTTTTTTGAATGAATAGTCTTGCGTATTAAATGAATAAGTCTTAGTATCGTGAATAGTCTTAGTATATCGTAAATAAGTAACTCAAACACCAAAAGTTCCAAATTTGATAAAAACTTGAGATCAATATTTGACATAATGATATTGAAGAAATAATATCATTACGAAAAAAAAAAATATCCACTTACCTCGGAAGGCAATTACTTAACCGGAATCTTTGGATATAAAGCTATAACTTGAACTTTCACCGTATAGCAATACTCAAAGTATACTCAAAATACTCACAAGAATACGCTCGATAATATAGAGAGAAAACTTGATTTCTAAATGTGATTTTCAATTCTAACCTAAGCACCTATTTATAGGAAATTCTTTAGAACACCAAAGCGAAAATTTAATATAATAATATTATTTATACAAATATTATACGCATCATTTGAAATCTGAATTTCAGCTCTCAACACATTTATATCACATGTTAATGATGTCCCCAAACATTCCAAAAACGTTTTTGTTATTTAAATCATTTTAAACTTCCAAAATCAATTATTTGAACTTGAACTTCAATAATTCATAATAAATAGCCCTTTTGTCAGAAAATTCGAATCTCATGAGTTTTTATAGGAAATTCAATTCTCTACAACTTTACAGAAGAAAGTTTTTCAAATTCCAAACAGAAATTGACCGAAATCCATAAGCAGGCGATTTTACAGATATAATCAAATTTCGATCGATAAATGGGGTCCACCGACATGTTTAACATGTTTTAAATATTTATTGCAACAAAAATACTCTTCCTCCTCGTATACTCATATATCCCACAATTGTTGTAAAAATATCACCATTATTATATTATTAAAATATAATAATATATATATATTTAAATGAATTATTTTATCAGAAAAAGATAAAATTTTAATTTTCAACAATTGTCACATTAAAAATTTTCTCCATCTTTATCCACATAAAATCAATATTTTCCTCATCATATGAATCAATAATTAATTATTCACAAATAATATTACGAGAATCACAATATTGACAACCGAGGCGGTTCCTGGAAAGAGGGGGCTTTCAATAAAATTTCTCCTTCTTGGCGGCAATTAGGTGACCAAACCTCTCCTTAGATGTAACTTTCTAGACATTGCCAATAATGTTATCTAATAATATTATTCGAGATAATATGAATTATTAGCTTCGATAATGAAAAATACTTATGTAGTGACAATTATTGAAACAACGATAATATAAAATATCAACACACAAGGTTATTGAATCAATAAAATAAAATCTTTGAGCGATAATTCTTTGTAACAATTATTGAGTAGTGCCTTCTTACGTAAGAATCAATAATTGGTGCAATACCGTAATGTCTTCTTCTTGTGTTTTAACCACCCCGGTATTCACAATATTAATCTGATAACAACTACTGTTATTATTTATAAACAACTTATTCTTGTCGTTTTCTTCCTCCAATCGCTTTTTCGTTATGGGGCCCACACAAAATTTGCTTGTACGTCGTACGAATATTCCTCGACAGTAAAAATATTCCATGACCAAACGAATATTCTCCGATAAAATAAATATTTTAAAACCACTTGCTTGTTTGAAATAATTACGCATTTTACCCATAACTCACCACATTAATCAAATCAACCCTTACTATTTCAACATAATAAATAGAGGAATATAAAATATCAACACAACAATTATTGAACCAATAAAATCTTTGAGCGATAATTCACAGTAACCATTATTGAGTAGTGCCTTCTTACGTAAGAGTCGATAATTGGTGCAATCTGAAATGTCATCTTGTGCAACAATGCGTATTCTTGTGTTTTTTAACCACCGGGTATTCCAACAATGTAAAGCGGTAACAACTACTGTAGTTATTTTTAAACAACTTATATTTGTCTTTTTCTTCCTCCAATCGCTTTCCAGTTATGGGGCCCACATGCAATTGCTGGCTACGTCGTCTTTAATATTCCCAAGCGATCTGAATATTCCTCGACCAAACGAATATTCCCCACAACAACAATGAATATTTTATAACCACTTGCTTATTTTAAAATATTTGCGTATTTTACCCATAACTATCCACATTAATCACATCAACCCTTACTATTTCAAAATAATAATTAGAGGAAATTAAATTTCATTTATTAATTATTTGGGGTCTTACAACCTCCTCCTTATGAAATTTCGTCCTCGAAATTGACATACGTACTGGTGTTTGAAAAGATGAGGATACCTCGCTTTCATTTCTGCTTTCCAATTTCGGTCATTTCTTACATAAGATGGTTCCTCCACAAGACTTTAACATGTGGTATGACTTTTCGTGCGTAGGGACATGCTCCTTCCTATCCAAGATCTTGGCAGTACCTCCTCATACGTTAAGTCTTGACTATCTCGTCCGGTTCTAACTTCAATAACGTGGTTCGGGTCTTTCACATATTTACGAAATACGGATATGTGAAACACATTATGAACACGAGACATACTTGGAGGTAAAAGCGAGTCTATAGGCTACATTTCCTACTTCGGTCAAGAATTTGAAATGGACCAATAAATCGTGGATTGAGCTTTCCTCTCTTCCGAATCTTATAACTCCTTCCATGGGGCAACACACAACAATACATGATCCCCTATACTAAACTCCACGTCCTTTCGATGAAGATCCGCATAACTCTTTTGTCGATCCTGTGCTTGGTTTTATGCGTTGTCTAATCATTTGGATCTTTACGTGGTCATACGTACCAACTCGGGTCCCAACAATGTTGCTTCACCAATCTCGTCCCAACATAATTTGAGAAGCGACATTTTCGTCCATATAATGCTTGAATGGGGCCACACCTATACTTGCTCGATAAGCATTATTGTAGGAGAATTCCACCAATGGTAAATACTTATCCCAATCGCCTTGAAGTCTAGGACACGAGTCTTAATAAATCTTCAAGAGTTTGAATAGTCTCTCTCGATTGTCAAAATCCAGTTTGAGGATGGTATCTTGAATCAATCGTAAATCTATACCCATAGCTTTTTGCAAGCTAACCCAAAATCTTGAAGTGAATCTTGGGTCACGATCCAAAACTATAGATCTTGGCATGCCATGCAACCTCACAATCTCATTTACATACATACTAGCAAGGCGTTCAAGAGAATAAGTCTCCGTGTTGGCAAGAAATGTGCGAGACTTGGTTAATCTATCAACAATAACCCAAATAGCATTTATGCCTTGAGAAACCGTGGGAAGACTAAATAACGAAATCCATGGTAATGTGTTCCCACTTCCATTTCGAATCTCAAGTGGTTGCAATGGTCCTTAGGCACTTGATGCTCGCCTTTACACGTTGACAAGTTAAACATGTTGAGATAAACTTTGCAATCTCTCTCTTCATATTGTTCCACCAAAATGTATGTCGAAGATCATGATACATTTTAGTACTTCCAGGATGGATTGCAAATGGTGTATTGTGTGTCTCCATCATAATCTTGTACTTCAAATCAGAGTCGTTAGGAACACAAAGTCTAGAGTGGACTCGAAGTATTCCTTCCTCATCGATTCTCACTTACGGAATAGCACCTTCTTGTACTTTCTTCTTCATATGCATGCATCTCAAGGGTTGGGTGGCTTGAAAGCAACCTTAACTTTTTCTATTAAAGTTGGCTCTGTCGTATACTTGACATCATCGCTTTTCGTTCTCGCGTATGATCTTCTACTCAATCGTCGGCTACCACGTTCGCTTTTCGAGGATGGTATTGAATAGTGTGGTCGTAGTCTTTCAATAGCTCGAGTCAACGTCGCTGCCGAATGTTAAGTTTGAGTGAAGAAATATTTAAGGCTTTTATGGTCTGAATATATCTCCACTTTCTCCCCATAAAGATAGTGCCTCCAGGATCTTTAAGCGGCAAACGATCTTTTGCCAACTCTAGATCATGAGTAAGATAATTCCTCTCATATTCTTTAAGTTGTCATGAGGCATAGGCTATGACTTTCCCATGTTGCATGAGAACACATCCTAACTCTTTGCAGAAGCATCGTTGTGATAACAAATCCATCCGAACCAGGATGGTATTGTTAGAAACAGTCTTAGAAATGAGTCTCTCTTAAGCTCTTGGAAACTCTTCTCGCATTCCTCGCTCCATATGAATTTTGTATCCTTTCGAGTCGGATGGGTTAGCGAGTAGCGATTCGAAAAAACCTTCCACGAATCTCCGATAATAACCAAATTAAACCCAAAAAGCTACGTATTTTACTCACCAAACTTGGTTGCTCCCAATTTTGTATTGCTTGATCTTGGCGTCAATGACAGATACTCCATGTTTTGACACCACGTGCCCAAGAAATGCTACTTCCTCAAGCCAGAACTCGCATTTCTTTAACTTGGCATATAACTTATTTTCACGAAGCCTTTGTAGTACCGAGAACTTTCAAATGGTGCTCATGATCTTCACGACTTTTGGAATATATGAGGATGTCATCAATAAAGACAACAACGATCGTATTCCTTGAATACACTGTTCATCATATCCATGAAAGCCATGAGGGCATTAGTCAATCCAAAAGACATAACTAGGAATTCATAATGCCGTCATCGAGTTCTAAAGCGATCTTTGGAATATCCTCGATTAATCTTGGTGATGATATCCGAGCGAAGATCGATTTTTGAAAAGAATTGTGCTCCTTGCAATCGGTCAAACAAGTCATCAATACGAGGTAGAGGATACCTATTCTTGATAGTGACATGGTTCAATTCCGATAGTCGATACAAAATCGCATACTCCGTCTTTCTTCTTTCTGAATAAAAAGAGGCACCCCGAGGAGATGTCTTGGGGACGAATGAAACCGATGTCCAACAACTCCACGTAGTTGGACCTTTAACTCCTGAAGTTCAATAGGAGCCATTCGATATGGGGTTTTAGAAATGGGCTTTGTGCGGGTTCAAGGTCAATAAAGAATTCAACTTCACGTTAAGGGGTGAATCGGGAAGTTCTTGAAAATCGTCGGGAAAGTCAATAACAACGGGAATATTATTCAAATTTGCGTGTCTTTATTCAAATCCATAACATGGGCTAAGAAAGCTTGACATCCATTTTTTAATAAGCGAATAGCTTTATGATTAGATATGAGCGGTGATTGATTTTAATGGTTTAGTTGCTTGAATTAAATACAACAAGGTTGTTTAGGAATATGAAAGCTAACAACCTTACGAAAACAATCAATTTTGACATGATGAGTAGTTAACCAAGCAATCCCTAAAATCACATCAAAAGCAAGTATCTTTAAAGAGATAAGGTCAGCAGGTAAGGTGATGGTGCCAACTTGAATCAAACAAGATTTATAAGCGATGGATGTGATGAAAGTTTCTCTAACGGAGTTTCCACAGATAGGTCAAAGTCTAATTTCTCCTGAGTCAAGTTTAAGCGTTGAGCCTGGCGGGAGAGATAAATGAATGGGTATACCGATATCTAGTAAAGTATAAACTTCACAAGAATTTATAAATAGCTTACCCGTGATCACCTCGTTTGGGTTCCTCACATTTTGACCGATCCTACAAAAACGCTCTTCCAAGAACCGTTGACTTTGACTTTTACGGGATATCTTTTGAGTCATCGTCCCCGCTGAACTAGGTTTCGCTGCCGTGCAATCTCGAGTGATATGTCCTTCATTTCCACAATTATAGCATACCTGGAACTGTTGTGGGAAGTTTGGACTGATATGTCCCTCTTTCCGCATTTATAGCATATGATGGGGTGGTCGTTCTCCTCCACTTGGAACCGATTCTTTCTTTGTCGCTGTCGTCTTTACATGGTCGTTATTGAATCTCCTCTTTTTAAAATCTCCTCCTGACTCGCTTCTTCTATTTTCATGGCCATGATTACCACTAGAGTGGTTACCATTTTTGTCCGTTCTCCTCATTGGTGAGTACAGGCGTCTCCACGGTCTCATTTCCATTGTTAATATTCTCAGTCGACATTCTCAAATACTGTCATAAAACAAGGGTTAATTAATGAAATCAATATATCACATAATATCCCTATATACTGACCAACTATCAAATAAGCTTAGGTAGGACACACTAGCGAAGGATTTACTCGTATCTCCCCTCCTAGTTCTATTCCCCGATTTCCGCCAGAGATCATATCCCTAAGCTCTCATACCAACTGTGACACCCCCAAAATAGGTATACATCACCCATTACGAGGTTGTCATACTGCAGTGCATGAAATAACTATAACTTTATTATTACAACAATAAAAGCGTGAGTTTAAATACAGATATTACCATCTAAACAATATCCACATACAAATAAATCCTCATCATAATTATTGATACATTATTTTACAAAAATGGTGAGGACTACTAAACAACACTCTAAAACCATCATTCCATACCCCGACTCGAACTCGCTACATTCTCGCCTCCTGAGAAGAAAAATGGAACAAAAAGAAAAAGGGTGAGCTCAACTAGCCCAGTAAAGAATATTATGACTAAGATAATATACAAGAAATTATCGTTAGTCTTCAACAGGAAAAAATTTAATAGAATACAATTGACAACAAGTTTTAAATCAATACTCGCAGCGAAAAATATTAATTCATAGAAGAGTTACGTAGAGGATGAAATCTTCTAATATCTATGAATTTAACGATCCATCATCAATATTTTATCCACAATAACTTCAATTAATATATATCCGGAATCATATATTCATCCTTTTACTGAAGCCGAGGACATTCACCGATTAGTCATGTTCATCTAAACACTGTTCATCTTTGAACTACGGGCCAAAGATATTCATCAAATCAATCATCTTTGCACTACGGGCCAAAGATATTCAATAATATCATCATTTAAGGCGAGGATGATGAAAATATTTTTTTTAAAAAAGCGAATCCGATGAAACAAAATGATGAGGATTAAGGATTAAATACTTTATTTTATCCACGTCCAAAATACCTCAAAAATAATCATAGTAGTGTAAAATTCAAGAATGATCAAAACATGGATACAATTAAAGCTAGTATCCACATAGATATTTTGGACGAAAAGAAAAATTTTCATTTTTTCGATGAATAATGGCCTCGTTATTCGTGAATAATCTCAGATATCGTGAATAGTCTTAGTATCGTAAATAAGTAACTCAGACACCAAAAGTTCCAAATTTGATAAAAACTTGAGATCAATATTTCACATAAGGATATTGAAGAAATAATATCATTACGGAAAAAAAAAATATCCACTTACCTCGGAAGGCAATCTTTAAGCTGGAATCTTTTGGATATAAATTTATAACGAACTTTCATAGTATAGCAATACTCAAAGTATACTCAAAATACTCACAAGAATACATACGATAATATAGAGAGAAAAACTTGGGTTTACGGTGTGATTTTCAATTCTAACTTAAGCACCCTATTTATAGGAAATTCTTAGAACACCAAAGCGAAAAATTTAATATAATAATATTATTTATACAAATATTATACGCATCATTTGAAATCTGAATTTCAGCTCTCAACGCATTTATATCACATGTTAATGATGTCCCCAAACATTCCAAAAACGTTTTTGTTATTTAAATCATTTTAAACTTCCAAAAATCAATTATTTCGGAGCTTCAGAACTTCAATAATTCATAATAAATAGCCCTTTTGTCAGAAAATTCGAATCTCGCGAGTTTTTATAGGAAATTCAATTCTCTACAACTTTGCAGAAGAAATTTTTTCCAAATTCCAAACAGAAATTGACCGAAATTCATAAGCAGACGATTTTAAAGCTATAATCAAATTTCATCGAATAAATGGGGTCCAATGAGCATGTTTAACATGTTTTAAATATTTATTGCAACAAAAATACCCTTCCTCCTCAGATACTCATATATCCCACATTCGTTGTAAAAATATCACCATTATTATATTATTAAAATATAATAATATATATATATTAAATGAATTATTTTATCGAGAAAAAGATAAAATTTCAATTTTCAACAATTGTCACATTAAAAATTTTCTCCATCTTTATCCGCATAAAATCAATATTTTCCTCATCATATGAATCAATAATTAATTATTCACAAATAATATTACGAGAATCACAATATTGACAACCGTGGCGGTTCAGGAAGAGGGGGCTTTCCAATAAGAATTTTTCCTTCTTGGCGCCAAGAATTAGGTGACCAAACCTCTCCTTAGATGTAACTTTCTAGACATTGCCAATAATGTTATCTAATAATATTATTAGGATAATATGAATTATTGCTTCGATAATGAAAAGAAATGTGTAATAACAATTATTGAAACAATGACAATATAAAATATCAACACAACAATTATTGAACCAATAAAATCTTTGAGCGATAATTCATCATAACCATTATTGAGTAGTGCCTTCTTACGTAAGAGTCGATAATTGGTGCAATCTGGTGTCTTCTTGTCATGTCAACAACGCCAGACATTCTTGTTTTTAACCAATCGAGTATTCCAACGATTAAATTCAGAATAACAACTTCTGTAGTTATTTTTAAACAACTTATATTTGTCTTTTTCTTCCTCCAATCGCTTTCCGTTATGGGCCCCACATTGCTGCTGTGGCGTCGTCATTTAATATTCTCTCCGCACAAAGATCTGAATATTCCACGACCAAACGAATATTCCCGAATGACAATGAATATTTTATAACCACTTGCTTATTTTGAAATATTTGCGTATTTTACCCATAACTATCCACATTAATCACATCAACCCTTACTATTTCAAAATAATATTTAGAGGAAATTAAATTTCATTTATTAATTATTTGGGGTCTTACAGCCTGGTTGTCAGTATTGTGATTCTGTAATATTATTTGTGAATAATTAATTATTGATTTATATGATGAGAAAAATATTAATTTTATGTGGATATAGATGGAGAAAATTTTTAATGTGACAATTGTTGAAAATTAATATTTTATTTTTTTCTGATAAAATAATTCATTTAAATATATTATTTTAATAATATAATAATGGTGATATTTTTACAATGAATGTGGTATATATGAGTATATGAGGAGGAAGAGTATTTTTATGGCATTAAATGATTAACACATATTTTGTGTGTCGGTGGACCCCAATTATTGATCGAAATTTGATTATAGCCTGTAAAATCATCCGTTTGTGGATTTCGGTCAATTTCTGTTTGGAATTTGGAAAAATCTTCTTCTGCAAAGTTGTAGAGAATGAAATTTTATATGGAAAGAATATGTGGTTTGAATTTTTCTGACAAAAGGGCTATTTATTGTGAATTGTTTAAGTTTCGAAGTTCCGAAATAATTGATTTTTGGAAGTTTTAATTATTTTTTTAAAGGAAAACGTTTTTGGTGAGTTAAGTGGGTCTAGCATGTGATATTAATTGTTGAATTCAGATCTTCAAAGGTGGGCTAAGGAAATTTATAATATATATTAATTCTTTATTAAATTTTTTACTTTGTTGTTCTAAGCATTTTCCAATAAATAGAAATCTTGGGTTAGAATTGAAAATCACACCGTAAACTCAAATCTTCTCTCTCTCTCTCTCGATATATTGAGCGTATTCTTGTGAGTATTTTGATACCTTGAGTGTTGCTTTATCTGATCAAGTTCCCTTCAAAGACTATATCTAGTATTCCCGTCCAAGAAAGTCTGCTTTTTTCGAGGTAAGGGATATTATTTTTTTAAAATGATATTATTTCTTTCAATATCATTATCTTAGGAATATTGGTAAGATTTTTTTGTGAAATTGATCTTTTTATGTCGAGTTACTATTCACGAATTTACTATTCATGAGTTCTTATTCACGAAGTCTATTCACGAAGCATGATAATTTTTCTTGTAAAATTCTTGTCTTTTAGTGTAAAGAGTTCTTATTCACGTATCTCACACTATTCACGTATACGACATTATTCATGAATGCGGCACTATTCACAGAAAAATTAAATTTTTATTTTTTGTCCAAGATATCTATTATGGATACTAGCTTTGATTGTATCAATGTTTTGATCATTCTTGAATTTTACTTCACTATGATTATTTATGAAGTATTTTTGAACTCGGTTTGGTTAAAGTACGAATCCTTAATATTTTTTCTTTTGTTTCACTGGATTCGTTTTTTGTAAAACATTTTTCATCATCCTCAGTCCTAAATGATGACATGTTGAATATCTTTGGCCTGTAATGCGAAGATGGTTGATTTTATTATGAATATCTTTGGCCCGTAGTGCAAAGATGTACAGGTGTTGAGATGAACATGACCGACTGATGAATATCTTTGGCTTGTAGTGCAAAGATGTACAGGTGTTGAGATAAATATGATCGACTGATGAATATCTTTGGCTTGTAGTGCAAAGATGAATATTGATTGATGTTAAAGGGATAAAATATTGATGATGGATTTTTAAATTCATAGATAATAGTAGATTTTATTCTCTACTTAACTCTTCTAATGAATTGTTGTTTCCGCTGCAGTTGTTGATCTAAAATTTGTTATACATTGTATTACATCGATTTTTTTCATTGAAGACTTACGATAATTTGTTGTACATTATCTTAGTCATAATATTCTTTCTTTGGGCTAGTTGAGCTCACCACCTTTTCTTTTTGTTCCATTTTTCTTCTCGTGAGAGGCGAGAATATAAGCGGGAACTAGTCGGGTTGTGGAGTGATGGTTCAAGATAGTTGTTTTAGTAGTCCTCACTATTCTATAGAATAGTGTATCAATAATTATAATGAGAAATTTATTTGGGTATGGATATTGTCTAGAAGACAATATTTGCATTTAAACTCACAGTACATATGTTGTCGTATTTTGCACGACAAATGTATTAATAAAGTTGTAGTTGTTTCTGTACCATGTATTTGGCGACTCAAAATGGGTTGGATGGAATGAACCTATTTTGGGGGCGTCACAATTGTTCATTTGATTAATATAAAAGAAAAAAAATTATGAAAAGCTTAGACTTTATTATAAAAATGACATATTCAAGTCACTATTGAAGGAAGGTCTGCAAGTAGCAGATAACCATAGAGTTCGTCTAAAAAAATAATTATACTAGAAGTCTGTTTGCACAAAAGAAATAACCGGCTCATGATAAATATTTTTCAAATATGGTCAAAAAATTATAGTAATGCTAAATTATATAAAATTTTATTGTTTTAATTGGTTTTGAAACCGAAACCGTACCAAACAGTTTAAAACCACACCGTACCAATCACAAACGATTTCTACTTCCTTGTACTGGACGTACAGGTGAAAAAGTAAGCAATTAAAGAAGACATAAATATGAATTAGTACCCTAAACTATAGGTCATATTCCACTTCGGTGATCCACCTTTTAATTTTGTCAATTAAATTATTGAACTATTAATTTTTTTCAATTGCAACAAATTAAATCTGCCACGTCAAAAATTGCTAACGTGACTATTTATGTGGGGCTATAGTTTTTTAATTAAGAATTAAACAAATTGATATAATAGAGGATAAAATGGTCCACCAAAAATTCACTTTTCTCTCTCCTCTTGCACCTTGAACCCACCTCCGCCATTACACACCACCACCAACCACCCACCCTAGATTTAATTTAGGGTTCCGTTCAGTTGAGGGTTTTAATCCTCCACTTTGCCCCACCGCCTCTCTCTCTGACTTTATCACTATGTAAGCTTGTTTCCCGTCTTCTCTGGCAATCGCCTCACCTTCTTGAACCGGATTGAGTCAAGATCTGCTCTAACAAAACTCCCCAGCCTAGACTTCAACAGAGCCTTTGAAGCATCCAATAATCATCAATATCAACAACATAATAATAATCATCATGACAAGGACCACTACCACCACAATATTATGAATATGCAGGATTCATTTGGGAATCAGCACGGCGACGCGAAAAGGAGAAAGCGACGAGAGTAGTTCCAGAGAGTAGAAAGGAAGAAATCGGAAAATGAGTAAAATTCATGATAATGCGAAGAAAGAGGATTGAATAAGTTATTTTATTTTGGTTTTATTTAATTTAAGATAAAATATAGCTTCACACTTTTATCCTTCAATATATTATGAATTTTTAAAAAATATTAAAAATAATTTTTTTTATTGACGCGTAAGCTAATTAGACGAATATAAAAAAATTAATAATTTAATAATTTAATTGATAAAATTAAAAAATAAATTATTAGAATATGACCTATATTTTAGAATAATAAATTATATTTAAACCATTAAAGAATTATCACTTCATCTGTCAATTGCCCTACTTTGATGGCTCCTTTCTTTAGATAGGCTGAAATGCCATTGGCTTATCAAATCTTACTTGCAGAAAAAGGGTCGATCAATGCATCAAACAATTTTTTTTTAAATAGAACAAACCCCACATAAAACAAGAACTGATCAAAGACTTTAACCACTGATAAGATAAAACATGACAATCAATTCTACACCAAGTACTAACAAAACTTGTTTCTTAAAAAATCAAGGCTTCAAAACTTTTCCAGGCTGAATAATCCGGACAATCAAGAGGATGCACCACTATGTAAAGCTTGAGACTTCCTTGACTTGCTAGTTGCCAATTGAGACTCCGGCTGCAAAATTTAAAAAACCAAGTTAGTCGAAGAATCATGTTATGCTTAAAATTTCCAGCCCAAGTTCAACACTATATAGTCTTTATTTGGTTGGCATGTAATCAATCTATAAATCTTGAACTAAATGCATTACCTCCTTTTTGACAGGCTCTTCCTTCTCGGACAAAGTCAACTCAATATGGCAGGGGGATGACATGTAGGCTGCCAAAAGAGGGGGAGGGGGAGGGGGAGGGGGGGGGGAAGGTTGAAATTACTTGTTCTAATACACAGACTTGTTGAAACATTAAACAATAAGTCAAACATACGGTTTATCCTTCCATGAGCACGGTACGTGCGTCGCCTTTGCTTCTGAGCCTGGTTCACCTGAATGTGTGAGATGAAAAGCGTATCCACATCTAAACCTTTCACCTGTATCAAGATTTAGTAACCAACAAAAAATAAGTAAAGAGTACAAGTCAACAATAATTAGCGCTTAGCCAGAAAAGAGAATACCTCAGCATTGCTTTCAGCATTTTTAAGTAAATCCAGGATGAACTTTGCAGATTTGACAGGCCAGCGACCTTGTCCATTTGAATGTCTGTTCTTTGCTTGAGCAGTTCGCCCAACACCACGACAAAATCGAGTGAAGGGAATTGCCTGCTTGTGAATCAGAACATCGTCCAAATATCTCTTGGCCTTAATCAAGGGCAGTTTTCTTATGGCATGTGCTGTCTCCCTTGTGTTCTATAGTAAATAGATGAAAACAAGTGTAAATTCACACCGTCGTAGTTATCTACTAGACCAAATAGGGCAGTTCAGTCTCGGCAGTATGAAAAGAAACCAGAATGGTGATAAAAAACAATGCAATTTTAACAAATCATAAATGATTTAAAGTATCAGGTAGTAATCAACCAATAAATTCCCGTTGGAATGTTCAGCTTTAAAATACCATGCTTGGGTTAGTAAGAGACTGATAAGAGGAAACACAGCAAACACCATACATATATCACGTATAAGTACAAATATTGGCTAATAATTAATTAAGAAACCAGATTAATGATCAAATAATTATAGTAAGTACCATTTACTGAACCTAAAATCTCTAAAATCAACACTGGTTCACCCACAAACAATGCAATCATTTTTCTAGAAGTTTACAATAGTCAAATTCACAAAAGCAATGAAACCCTTTTTATTATCATAAGGATACACTAGCTACAAAGCAAATATTGAATAAAACCTAAACATTAGATTGCTAACTTTGCCTATGTTGAATCATTTACTGAACCTTCAGTCACTAATTGCTCCAGAGGTTCACCCAATAATGATGCAAGTGATATTCCTGAAGTTTACGAGAGTCGCATCCACAAAGGCAATGCGGCCCGCTTTTTTCATCAGGTTATAGAATAGCTACCATTTGGAAAAATAATAAAATACAAAGAATAGGAATCTAAAGGAGTAGACATGACATCATATACACCTAGACCGACTGCTTTAGATATTTCACCCAACATAACAACTTTGTGTGCTTTTTCCATTGTATGAGAGGAAAGCCTAGATGAGAATAATAATGAACCCTTGCGTGTTTCTTCAATATAGAACAGTAGTTACCAATTATTTTATCTAATTCTATGAGTTATATTACTAATTTGCAGATGTTGAATCATTTACTGAACCTTCAGTCAATGAAAGTTACGGAGGTTCACCCAATAACGATGCAAGTGCTTTCCCTGATTTTTACGAGAGTCCAATTCACAAAGGCAATGGGGCCCTGCTTTTATAATCAGGTTATATATGCACATAAACAGAAAAGTTATTTACTTGCAATATAAAAAGACCGATTACACAACTTACGGGAAAAAAGAAGACAGTAACAATATATTTACTTTTATATTTATTAGAAATTTTCTGCGAGGAATACAAAACTACAATGATTCAAGTGCTTTTCCCAACTTAAGGGAAGGGATCATTGTTGACAAAAACGACAAAACCAGCTGCTTTTAGCGAGCTACGCTAAATGCCAGTTTAATAATTTAATTAACCACAAGTGTTATTGATGAGTGCATATTATTCATTTATTTTGATTCCATTATATTTAGTTTTATTGCATGTTTCATGGGTATATGAGCTTATTAAGGTATTTAATGATTTCAGGAAGAATTGGAGCTGAAATGAGGAAAAAGAGAAAATTGCAGAATTTTTAGCATTAAGTTGGATGCATGTTCTTAGCTTGGGACTTGAATTTTATTGTAGAACTCTTCTTTAGCTTTCCGGAACATCTTGAATCGTCCCAATCGGAGTTCATATGAAAAAGTTGATTAATTCTCTTAGTTTAAAAATAATTTTCAAAACCCCCATCTTTATTTTCTGTTAAAATAGTAGAATAATTCTAAAACAACTTTACTCTCTGTGGGATCGATCCTTACTTGCTACTGTGCTAATTATTGTAAATTGTGGAGTGAAAGTGAGGTTAATTTAGGAGTGTCAACGACAGCTCCCAAATTTTGGCGCCGTTGCCGGGGAGTAATTTGGCGTTTTGTTTTTATTCTATTATTTGTTTTGTTTTTGTTTTATGACTCGATCTTCTCAGGCTACTATATTAGATTTTGATCCAGAGATTGAGAAAACTGCAAGGAGGCTAAAGAAGGAAAAACTTAAAGTTCAACAGTCTTCTGCATATATAGACGAGGCTTCTGCATCATCACCAGGCCTCAACTTAGCTTTGGAATTATTATCCAACGAATCCGACAAAGAAGAAGAGATGGCGATTCCAAACAACAATAGAACTCTCAGGGAGTTGACAAATATCCTAATTTAGATGCTGCATTTGAACTTAAATCTGGACTAATCCATTTACTGCCTACTTTTCGTGGTCTTACAGGTGAAGACCCCTACAAACATCTGAAGGAATTTCATGTGGTGTGCTCTACTATGAAACCAAACGGAATCACCGAAGAACAAATCAAGCTGAGAGCATTCCCATTCTCCCCTAGCAGATTTGGCAAAGGATTGGTTGTACTACCTACCCTCGGGTTCAATACGGTCTTGGAATGACATGAAGGCGGCCTATTCTTGGAGAGATACTTTCCAAATCAAGAGTAGCCAACATAAGGAAGGAGATCTGTGGGATTAGACAATTCATTGGGGAGACATTATACGAGTATTGGGAAAGATTCAAAAACTTTGTTCCAAATTGTCCAATCGCATCAAATAGATGAACAACACCGATCCATATTTCTACTGAAGGGTTGGTACCGATGGATGAAGCATGATCGATGCAACTAAGCGGAGCACTATTTGACAAGACCCCCAGAGGCGGCAAGGAATTTAATTGCAAACATGGCGAAAACTCACAACAATATGGCACTAGAACAAATCATGCACCAAGTAAGGGTAAGCGAGGTAAGCACTTGTGATTATGGTCAACAAATTTCGAATTAATCGCTATGGTTAGACAATTAGCTTCTGTCAATTGCCAATTGCAAAGGTTTGTGGAATATGTCTACAACCAAATCACAATCTGAGATGAATGCCCAACATTACAAGATGGCGAGGCAGGTCAACAAGCTAATGCAATGGGAAATTATCACCAACACCTCCAAAAAAATATGGACCCGTACTCAAACACATATAACCCAGGATGGAGGGATCATCCAAGTCTGGGGTATGGGGAGCAAGCAAGCGGCACCACCTGCATTTCCACCTAGGCAGCAGGGCTTCCAACCAGCCCAACCTCAATATCAACCGAAGCAAGCAGTCCATGCACCTACTGGAACATCATTGGAGGATATGTTCAAAGCATTCATGGGACAGACACAACAGTTCATGAATCAGACACGCCGTTCCAGGAAGAGACAAAAACTTCGGTTCAAGATTTGAGGAACCAAGTAGGACAACTGGCTACAACTGTGGGGATATTGGAATCTAGAGGCTCGGAAAATTACCATCTCAAACAAAAGAGTCAACCCAAGGGAGAATGCAAGTGCCATAACTTTACTAATGGAACACAGTTGGATACACCACCAGGCCCAGTAGAGTTCAAGAAGAAGCGGCTAAGGAGGAAATGAAAAAATCCAAGGTACAACCTAAACCTCTAATCGACTTAAAAACATTCCTCTTCCCTTTCCTTCCGAAATTTCTAAAACTTCAAAGAACAATGAAAAGAAAAAGAAATTTTGGAAACTTTTAGAAAAGTAAAGTGAACATCCCTCTTCTTGATGCAATTAAACAAGTACCACGGTATGCTTAAAATTTTAAAAAGAATTATGCACTAATAAAAGAAAATTGCAAAATGATGAAAGAGTCACAGTTGGAGAAAATGTATCTCATTGCTTTCTTCAAAGAAAAATACCTCCTAAATGTAAAGATCCAGAATGTTCACAATCCCATACAAAATAGGAAACACCGGATTTGAAAAAGCCATGCTAGATTTAGGAGCTTCAATTAATGTTATGCCTTTATCTGCTTATGCTTCCTTAAATCTAGGCCCTTTAAAAATCTTGGTGTGATTATCCATTCGAGATCGTCTTAACACCTACCCCCCGAGGGGTAATTGAAGATGTCTTATTGCGGTGAACGAACTAATCTTTCCTGCAGATTTTTACATTGTGGATATGGAAGATGATACATCACCAAATCCTTCCCACATCTTGTTAGGAAGACCCTTCCTAAAAACAAATGAGAACCATGATTGATGTGCATAATGGGACCTTGACTATGGAGTTTGATGGTGAGAAAATTCATTTTAACATCTATGATGCCATGAGGTACCCTAGTGATATAGGACAAGTTTTTTGCTATCGATGTGAGAGACTCCTTGGTGTATAGAGCTTTTGAACAACTACATAGGGGACAATTTGGAAATTGCAATCAACAACAGTTTGGACATGGACGAGAGAGAGAAGAGATTACAAGAACCCGAGAATTGAAAGAGAATGTAGTTGCATTACATTCATTGCCAAAATTTTCAAATAAGTCAACGGTATATTCTATTCAATTTCTGTTTCTCATCAAAAGTTATTACCTTACATTGTCTGAAGCCCCAACTCTAGAATTGAAACAATTACCGCTCATTTGAAATATGCATATTTGGGGACTAATGACACTTTACTGTAATTATTGCTAGTAATCTAACCAGGTGCGGGAAGAAAAATTGATGAGAGTCCTAAGGACCATGTTACGATTTTTGGTTGACAATAATGGATATCAAGGGTATTAGTCCCGGCATGTGCATGCATCGGATATTGTTAGAGGATGGAGCTAAGCTTCTGAAGAGATGCATGAAGGAGATTGAATCCACCCATGATGGAGGTGGTGAAAAAGAAGTGCTCAAACCGCTTTCGATCTTGGGATCATCTATCCCATCTCCGATAGTCGATGGGTGAGTCCAAAGGTGTAGTAGTCCCAAAGAAATCCGGAATCACCGTTGTCGAAACGATGATAATGAGTTGGTGCCCACACGAATGCAAAGCAGGTGGAGAGTGTGTATAGATTATAGAAAATTGAATCTTTGTAACAAGAAAAGATCACTTTCCTCTTCCTTTTATTGATCAAATGTTGGAGAGATTAGCTAGGCACACTTATTATTGTTTTCTAGATGGTTTTTCGGATATAACCAGATTGTGATTGCACCCGAGGACCAAGAGAAGACCACATTCACATGTCCTTTCGTACTTTTGCTATCGACGGATGTCTTTTGGATTGTGTAATGCCCTGGTACTTTTCAACGATGCATGGTAAGCATTTTTCGGATCTTTTAGAAGAATGCATCGAGGTTTTTATGGATGATTTCACAATTCATGGAGATTCTTTGGATGCATGCTTAGATAATTTAAATCGTGTTCTAGATAGATGCATGGAAACTAATCTTGTTTTAAATTGGGAAAATGTCATTTCATGGTAGAGCAGGGGAATAGTACTTGGTCATGTTGTGTCATCTAAAGGTCTTGAAGTTGATAAAGCTAAGATAGATGTTATATCTGCTTTGCCTTTACCCGTCAACGTCTGGGAGATTCGCTCTTTTCTTGGTCAATGCGAGGATTTTATCGAAGATTTATCAAGGACTTCTCGAAGATGGCATTACCCTTATGTAAGTTCTTTGCAAAAAGATGTGGACTTTCGGTTTGATGATGAATCTGCAAGGAGGCGTTTGATACTTTAAAGAAATTATTAACTCGCTGCTCCTGCCATTCAACCGCCAAATTGGAAGTTGCCATTTGAGATCATGTGTGTGTAAGAACTATCACGATGAAAATTTGTTTTGGGACAAAGGATTGACAAAGCCGTTCATGCCATCTATTATGCTTCTAGGACTTTGAATGAGGCTCGATAAACTATTCCTGGCCGAAAAGAACTTTTATCGTGGTTTTGCTTTAGATAAATTTCGATCTTATTTGCTTGGTACTAAAGTTATAGTTTATTACGACCATGCTTTCTTCTCGGTATTTGCTCACTAAGAAAGATTCTAAACCAAGGATTATTCGATGGATTCTAACTACTACAAGAATTCGACTTAGAGATCAAGGATAAGAAAGGTGCGACAACTTAGTAGCGGATCACTTGAGTAGGTTATTGAGAGACGAGGAGGAGCTACCAAGATTACGTGATTCTTTCCGGATGAGCGATTACTTTCCATTCATGCTTTGAGATTCCTTGTATGCTGATTTGGTAAATTATTTGGTAGGTGCACATTTTCCTAAAGAATTTTCCAAACCCCAAAAGGAAAAGTTAAAAAGTGATGCTGACACTATATGTTTGGGATGATCCATATTTATGGAAATTTTGTCTTTGACGAGATAGTTAGGCGGTGTGTGCTAACGGTGAATTTCAACTATTCTTTCTTTTTGTCATTCTCATGCTTGTGGAGGACATTTTGGTCCAAAAAGAACTGCTAATATAGTTTTGGAAAGTGATTTTTATTGGCCATCGCTTTTTAAAGATTCATATCTATTTTGTAAAACATGTGTTAATTGCGAAAGGATTCGGGAATATTTCTCAACGAAATCAAATGCCCCAAACTCCTATATTAGTTGAAATTTTTGATGTTTGGGGTATAGATTTTATGGGACCTTTTCCTTCATCTTTTGGGAATTTATATATTCTTTTCGTCATTGATTATGTCTCAAAATGGGTGGAAGCTAAATCCACTAGGGTCCATTTATTCTAAAGTTGTTGCAGATTTTGTTAGGACTAACATATTTGTCGGGGTTTGGAACACCACGAGCCATCATTAGTGATCGCGAAACCCACTTTTGCAACAGGGTGTTAGCAGCTTTGTTCAAGAAATATAATGTTCTGCACAAGGTTTCTACATCCTACCATCCGCAGAGTAATGGTCAAGCTGAGGTGTCTAACCGAGAGATAAAATCCATTTTGGAGAAGGTAGTCAACCCGAAGCGAAAAAGATTGGAGTCCGAGATTAGATGATGCAATTTGGGCCTATAGAATCGTCTGAAAACACCTATTGGGATGTCACCATACGAGTTGTGTTTGGAAAATCATGCCACTTACATTGAATTGGAGCATAGGGCTTTTTGGGCAATCAAGCAATGCAACATGAGTGTGGAGGCACTGGAGTACAGAAATTGCGATTACAAGAGTTAGAAGAATTGAGGAATGAAGCTTATGAAAGTTCAAAGATTTACAAGGAAAAGACCAAAGCTTTTCATGATAAGCAGATTGTCACGGAAAACCTTTCTTGTGGGACAAAAGTTTTTGCTATATCATTCTCGGCTTAAGTTATTTCCGGAGTAAATTAAGATCTAGATGGGTTGGTCCTTTTGTTATCATTAATGTGTTTCCTCGTGGTGCGGTTGAGATTGGCTTGAGCACAAACAAGATCTTTAAGATGAATGGACATAGATTAAAGCCTTTCTATGAGGGGCATCGGTGGAAAATATTGAGATGGTGGAGCTAGACGATCCGATATATGAAAGTCGAGAAGAGAGGCATGACATCGAGCCAAAGACATTAAACACGGGCATTTACTTGGGAGGCAACTCAAGATCTCGATTTGATTTTTCTATCCCTTTATTTTTATTTTTATTTTTTGTTTTTATTGCATGTTTCTTAGTAGTAGTATTTTATTCTTTTTGCATGATGATTTTCTTACATTGGGGACAATGTAAGGTTTGAGTGTGGGGGAAGATTTAGGTTTTATTTTATGTAGAATAATAATCCAATTTTGATGGAAAGTTGATAAAAAAAAAAAAACTAAAACTTGGGTTCCATGGTTCTATTTGCTTATGTGTTCAAGGTTAAAGTCAAAGATTGAAAATTGATGCTAAAATTCGAATCATTGATGCTTAATTTGTTAATGAATGATGACAACTAAGCCATGATCCATAGTAATTGATTTGAATTGAATTTGTGATCATGAGTACTTGAATATGAGAAGCATGTTTATTTGGCTAAGTTATTTGTGGAGTTGTCTATGTACACTGATTTCACGACTTAAGAACTGTTTAACTTGCTTATGTTGTTACAGAACCATGTGAAATAATGATAAATGAAAAAAAAAAAAAATTAAAAATATGCTTCAATGTCTATTGTGCGAAATAACTGGGTATCTAAGCCTCGGGAAGACTCGGTATTCATTATTGAAAAGTGCGATGGATAAAAGCAAATTGACTAGTCGACTTTTGTGGCCTTTGTTACTTGAATAAGTAAGCGGTAAGGGTGTCTCTACACCTAGCGCCTAAGATCATCCGGGTTTGGGAGTCGTTGGTGGAAAGTTCGCTAATGGGTAACTCTGAAAAGCCTAAGAAAAGGAGACATTGCACATGTCAAGAAAAAAAAAAAAAAGAAATACGAAAAAAAAAAAAAGCATGAAAATACATTCATCTGTGCTAAAAAGAAGGTTCTATGAAAAAATAAAAAGCGAGAAAAATTTGTTCTTGGTTATGAGTCATTGTGCCTGGATTTTGCTCCACGGTAACTAAGTTGAGTAAGTATGATGATTTTGGGAAAGTTACTTATGTGGCTACAATTTGATTTAATGAAATTCATTGGTGAAATGGTAAAGTTGGTAATTGTGAGTTAATTGATAAGGCGTTGATTAGATTTCTGCAAATTTAGTATTGATAGTCATTATTTGTATCTTGAAATCTTTTGACACTATGGTTGAATAGAATTTTTTGGAAATCAAACTTTTGGTTTACACGGTGACGTGTAAAAGGCTAAGTGTGGGGAATTTGATGAGTGCATATTATTCATTTATTTTGATTCCATTATATTTAGTTTTATTGCATGTTTCATGGGTATATGAGCTTATTAAGGTATTTAATGATTTCGGGAAGAATTGGAGTGAAATGAGGAAAAAGAAAAATTGCAAAATTTTTAGCATTAAGTTGGATGCATGTTCTTAGCTTGGGACTTTAATTTTATTGTAGAGCTCTTCTTTAGCTTTCCTAACATCTTGAATCGTCCCCAATCGAGAGTTCATATGAAAAAGTTATGATATTTTTACTAAACGAACGTTGAACCTCAAAGTTTGGAAGTTGTAATTTACACAATAGATCTTGGAGGCCGATTTAGACCTTGATGCGGAGAGCGATTACATCGATTCTTAAAGAATGAAAGTTGTAGATCTCGTCGATATCTTCGTTTTGATAGGTAGCGAGCCCCAGTAACTCCTCCTAGATCAAAAGTTATGCTCGTTTTACCAAAGGACGTCAAGAAGAGAAATGAAAATTCACCCCAAATAATTTGAGCGGGAAAATCAAGAAATCTTGGATTTTGGAAAGTTTCTAAATCTGATTTTGGTAGACTTCTACATGGAATTGGATTGATATTTCTATTAGCTTTAGGATTTCCTTTAGACTAAGATTTATTTCCAAATTGAATTCTATTTCTTTATGGAAACTAGTTATGATTTGTAAATCCTTTTAGGATTTGGATTTCTACATCCTATAGGATTTAGGACTTTGTCTAAAGACTATAAATAGAGGATGAGGGTCAAGGTTTTATTCATTCAATATTCAACATTCAAGTATCCTCTATTGGAGTGAAGGCTCAAGAGCATGTCGTGCTAGTTCTTTTATTCAGCCTCTAAAGGAGGTGAATCCTTGTTACAAGTAATTAATTAATTGAGTATTATTATTTATTCCTTCTTGTGTGAAATTTCTTCCGATAATCTGTTTTCATTGATTGCATGCTAATTGATCTAATTAATTTAATATGGCCAATTGAGTTAATTTGATCATTATCATATCTTAGATTAAGATTGGTATTACGTGTAATTGATATCTCTCTTCATCACAAGTAGCAACTTGGTAATAATAATTGTGGACAAACTTTTGTTTATTGCTAAGATTATTAGAAAACAAGTTAAATAAATCGAGCTTATGTGTTTGTTGCTTGGATTAGCCTAATTTTCTATTTCTTAATGCTTCTATCATATTAAATCTAGAGAGCTTATTCTAGGTTATATGCTAGTTAGAATCACGGTGGAGAGCTTGTTTCATACGGTGATAATCTAAAGAGAATTTCGGATAAGCGAGCTTATTGTTATCTAGGGCTAATAATTTCATTGAAGGAAAAATAATAATTACTTGATTAATTGATTGTTGTACTTGGTGAAAGCTGAATCTGCAGAATCAAGTTTTACATATTTGGTTAATTTTATCGTTAATTCTTGTTCTCTTAGTTTAAAAATAATTTTCAAAACCCCCATCTTTATTTTCTGTTAAAATAGTAGAATAATTCTAAAACAACTTTACTCTCTGTGGGATCGATCCTTACTTGCTACTGTGCTAATTATTGTAAATTGTGGAGTGAAAGTGAGGTTAATTTAGGAGTGTCAACGACAGCTCCCAGTTATATTTCTAAATCTACAGATGTTGAATCATTTACTGAACCTTCAGTCATTAAAAGTTACAGAGGTTCACCCAATAACGATACAAGTGCTTTCCCTGAAGTTTACGAAAGTCCCATTCACAAAGGCAATGGGGCCCTGCTTTTTTCATCAGGTAACAGAAAATATATATATATATATATACACACACACATATTTGTATATAAACACACGTATACATAACTACATTGACTAACAATGGCTTCACAAATATTTTTATTAAAATCGAGGATGATAAAGGTCCTAAAACCAAATTACACAGCATGATTTCTAATAGACACTTAAAATCATCCCAAAAGATATAATAATAGAAGGTTTACACTTCACAGGAAATTTAAAATTTTTACAAAAGTTTCAGCAGCCATTATTTTAAGGGATAAAAATAAAAGCATTTGACTTCAATATTAATGCAGAGAGATAGGAACAGGAATAGAAAAAACCATTCAAGTGACCTATTTTAAGATAAAAAGAATTCCATTAAAATATTTATATTTCCATTTGTACGAACCATAATATAAAAGACTAATACCAAATAACCTAAGGATATAAAAAATAATACAGGTTGTATTTTTCTTATATTTTATTTTATTTTCGAGTATGTTGTTATTTTCTGATCCAATTTGTTTAAAACACCCAATCAAATCTTATGTTCTCTTGTAAAAATATCTAAAGTTATTGTTGCAGTAATAGTTTGATTACTTCGCACTCAGCTTTGAGAAATCTAAGGCCCATGTTTCCCAACCTTGACATATAACCTTTTCTTCAACTCAAACAAGACCTTAACTCTCCCTTGCAAATTTCAACAAAATGTTTTTTTTCCAAATCTCCATTTCTGGGTAGAAGCATTTTAAGATTCCAAAGGACATTACTTACCTATCCATGTCGATACTTATAACAGGGGTTTAACAACCCTATAAATTATATTAACCATTACACCAATATAATATGTTCGTCATTCCCATTTTAAAACATATTCAACTGGTTTCATCACTTACTGAACCTTCAATCACTATCAACTCGAGAGGACCATCCACTAATTGTGGGAATTAATTCCCTAAAACTTTGTATACACCATTTCATTAAGACAAAACAACATATAATGAAAATAAATTCAAAACTTAAGTCAATATACATTAATAAGCATTCATTTCTATCTAACATAAAACAAAACAAGACCATATCAAAACAGTAGCATCATCCTTGATTAGACTTAACTCAACAGTCAAAACAAAGAAACAAATAGAAATGTCATGATTTCAAACGTTGATAATAGATAAATTATGACTGCAGTCTGCAGTACCTTGAAATGAACTCTGAGATCTGAGCCCCTCGCCTTGCAGGCTGTAATGTAAGAAAGTTCAAAATAAAATTAAAAGATGAAGACAATGAGATCATACAGTCTAAAGCTACAGACTATACAAACGAAATGAAAAATTAATAATTGAGAAGGGTAAGAAATTAAACTTACATTTAGTGGGATTATCGGGTTCTCTAGAGTACTTCACCTAAAAGATCAACAGAACAGAAAAGATTTTAGACTGCATCAAACTGTACGAGTAAAACGAGACACAAATATGAACATATAACATCTAATATAGAGATTACCATGTTTACAGCTTCAGTAAAGTTATTCAGTGCTTCAGTTTTCCAACTCGAGCAGAAGACCAAAGGTCCGCGATAGCTCTGGTATTTATATACACGGCGTAAATGAAACCCTAGTTCTTAAGCTACTGCAGCCGGCGGGTTCTAACATCTACGTGTGCTGGCCCGAAATGGATAATGGAGTAGTTACTCCGGGCTGAGGCAATCAATGCCAATGTTAGACCCAGCAAAACTGGCCCAAGCCTGCTGGCTGACCCAAACTTTGACTTTGGGCTAATATATTTAAACCTAAAAAAATTGTGCCTTTTTGGTCCCGCCTGCCCGTAAAATTTATATCACTTCATATGTTTAAGATTTATCCCATAATATTAATGATAAGTTGATATTATTCTACAAGTAGTTCATCTATTCTTTTTTCTTAGAGTAACCCACCTACTAACCAATATAAAAAAAAACTTAACAACCCACTTTAATTTTCTTTAGCCTAATGCAATAGTATTAACTTATAAATTTGTCGAAATTATTATATCAATGTAGCTTGTTGCTTGTAGGATTTTATTTTGTACATATAATGTGTTGGTTTATTTTTAAAATTTATGGAGTAATACTTAATATAAGTTTTTGAAGAATGAATTAAATTGATTAAATGAATGGAAGGGGAACGCAAAAAAAATTAAAAAATGAAAAAGCCTGTGGGCCACCCGGTGTATCATTTCTTGGGCCACGGTTTTCTTATTCTAAGTCACATAAACTTGAGCTATTTTAGCCCGACCCTAATTTGGAACAACCCAATCTCAGCCCGACATATTTGGACTTGGCCCGTTTGTTTGCCAAATCTAACTAAGGTGGCCAATCGGACCATAAGTTTTGGGGAGAAAAAAAATTAATATTCCACATATTTTTGATTTCATATAGAAAGAACATAATTAATATTCCGTATATTTTCAGTCCATGTCTAGCCTTATATGTAATAGATGTTCACTTAATAAAGGTGTCATGATAATAAAAATAATTGTAAACTTCAGAATATTGTGTCACTTTATAGTAATAACAATAAAATTAATTCTTTTTGAAACATTAGAAGTTTGCCTACAAGACTTAAAAAGAAAATATTTTTTTAAAAAAAATTTGTTTATATTGTTCATGTCAAATTGTTGTGCATGATTTCTCTTTCTTTCATATTTCGTGGTTTTGACGTTTGATATCTGATTTTATACTTATATATGGTGTATGGTTGATATTGCTGTTATTTTCCACTATTATATCAGTTTGAGAATTACATGCTAAAAATGTTAATTCATGATTCTAAAAATTGATCAAAAGGCCATTTAATTAAATTTCTCCAATATTTGGAGAATGTTAATATCGGTTTAGTAATTAACATGGTGAATATAAATATACAAGGATTTTCCACCATCAAATGTTCTCAAAAAGATAAATGCACTACTACTATAAAACTTCACTTAATTTCTTCAGCTAAAAGACACAATTAGTTGTTCAACTTGAACGTCGTGTATTACACAACTTTTTGTAGTATAGTTACCCATTGTTTTAGCATTAACTAAGAATGTATTTGAAGTAGGGTTACCCATGTAGATGTTGTTATAAATTATTCAAATAAGAAAATGATATTTATTATTTAATAAATAATTATTAAAAAAAAGTTGTTGGTATTTATTAGTAGTTTTTGATAGTTATTTTTTATAATAAATATATGAATTTTCATATTGTTAAAATGCTGATTTCTGTTGTTAAAACTCTTATTTCTCTCTCTAAATTATCAAATTCTTATCTCTCATATTCCTACTTTGAAGTTTTTCATTATTTGTTAAATGCAAAACTTCTCAAAGCTTGTCATATCTACTAAGGCTATTTGCATTCATCCTATAGCAATCTCAAGAACGAGAGGGAGCAAATATTGCTTTTAGGAAAGCGATTTTACGCGTTTCAAACCATTTTTCTGCTTCAAATTTATTTGTGTTCTTGGTTCTTTTATTAATTTCCATATTTTTCTAACAATCTAAAAGCAATAAATTTTTCTTGCTATTTAAAACACCATTCAAATACCATGGAATCTTCAAACACCATCAAACTCATGAACCAAGATTTTGTTCGTCTTAATCGTTTTGATGGAACCAACTTCACAAGATGGAAGGACAAATTGATTTTCATGCTTACCGCCTTGAAAATCTTCTATGTTCTTGACCCAAACCCTCCTCCCATTCCTCCACCACAAAATGATGATTCAACCGAATTGAAAGCACAAAGACAAAAAAGACAGGAAGATGAAGTCATGTGACGTGGACATATTCTTAATTCACTTACGGATCACTTATATGATCTCTACACGGCGAAGCCTTCTGCCGCAAAAATTTGGAAGGCTTTAGAATTTAAATATAAGGCCGAAGAAGAAGGTACGAAAAAATTTCTGATAGCAAAATATTTTGAAATGAAATTTGTTGATAACTTGCCTATTTTGGTGCAAGTACACAAGTTGCAAGTCATTGTGAATCAACTAAGAGCAGCGGAGATTGAACCTCCTGAACCATTTCAAGTAGGAGCAATAGTGGCGAAATTGCCTCCATCTTGAAAAGGTTATAGGAAAAAAATTCTTCATGATTCCAAGGAGTACACTTTGAAAGACATTCATAAACATCTTCGAATCGAAGAGGAGACGAGGGTGAGATATGAGAATGAAAATTCTTATGATGGCAATAATAAGGCAAATGTTGTGAATAAGCCCTCCAACAATTCTTATAAAAGAAAAAATGGCAAAGGAAATTTTTTAAGTCCTAAAAAGGATCAAGAAAAATTCAAGAAGTCTAAGAATGGAGGATGCTTTGTGTGTGGCAAATCAGGACATTATGCAAGAAAATGCAGATTTAAGAAGACCCAAAAAGCAAAGATTAATTCCTTGAAGGAAAGTGATGATATTGTTGCTACTGTGAGTGAAATCAACGCTATTCAAGGAAAAGTAACCGGTTGGTGGTATGACACATGTGCAACAGTCCATGTGTGTTATGATAAATTTCTTTTTAAGACCTATAAACATATTTATGATGGGCAAGAAATTCAAATGGGAAATGAGAAGAGGTCTAAAGTGATAGGCAAAGGAAATGTGGAATTTGTCTTCACTTCAGGCAAGAAAGTGACTCTCACCAACGTTCTCCATGTTCCAGATATTAATAGAAATCTTGTTAGTGGGGATTTTTGGGCAAACCGGGTATTAAATCTGTATTCGAATCGGGAAAGTTAATCTTGTCCCTAAATGGTAATTTTGTTGGAAAAGGCTATTCTAGTGATGGAATGGTCAAACTCTTAATTGTATCTAATGATTCTATTAATAATAAGAATAATGATTCTGTTTATATGGTTGACTCAATTTCTTTATGGCATAATAGACTTGCATACGTAGTTTAAGTCTTATGAAAAGAATGGTTAAAAATGGTTTGATATCTTGTAATGTAAATGACTTTAAGAAATGTGAGTTATGTGTTAAATCCAAGATGATAAAGAAGTCATTTAAAAGTGTTGACAGAAACACTAGTTTATTAGAATTAGTACATTCTGATATTTGTGAATTAAATTGCATGTTAACTAGAAGTGGCAATAGGTATTTTATAACATTTATTGATGATAGTTCTAGATATACTTATGTATACTTGTTAAAAAATAAAAATGAGGCATTTAGTGTGTTTAAGAACTATAAAGCAGAAGTTGAGAATCAGTTAGGAAAGAAAATTAAAATACTTAGAAGCGATAGGGGAGGTGAATACTTTCCTAATGAATTTAATGCATTTTGTGAAGAAAATGGCATAATTCATGAATGTACTGCTCCACGAACACCAGAACAAAATGGATTAACCGAAAGACGTAATAGAACTTATTTGGAAATGGTTAATGCTATGTTATTGCATGCTGAATTATCTTTTAATTTGTGGGGTGAAGCTTTACTTTCTGTTTATCATATACTGAATAGGATTCTTATGAAAAGAAATCATATGTCTCCATATGAGTTATGGAAGGGACGAAAACCCAACATTGGATATTTTAAAGTGTGGGGGTGTCTTGCATATTGTAAAAACAATGATCCAAAGAGGACTAAGTTGGGGCAAATGTGCTTTTGTAGGCTATGCATCGCATAGTAAAGCATATCGGCTCTTAAATTTAGAGTCAAATGTCATTATTGAATCCAGAGATGTTGAATTCTTTGAACACTTATTAACTAAAAGTAATAGGTTTCAAAACCCACCTAGTGGTGAAGCACTAGGAGAACCATCTCAAGAGATTGTTGAGCAACCTATGTGACGCCCCCAAAATAAGTATACATCACCCATTCTGAGTTGTCAATACATGGTACAAAAATAACTTACAACTTTATTAATACAACATAAAAACTGAGAGTTTAAATACAAATATTATTTTCTAGACAATATCTATACCCAAATAAATCCTCATCACAATTATTGATACATTATTTTACAAAAATGGTGAGGACTACTAAACAACTCTCTCTAGAACCATCATTCCATACCCCAACTCGTACTCGCTACATTCTCGCCTCCTGAGATGAAAAATGGAACAAAAAAGAAAAGGGTGAGCTCAACTAGCCCAGTAAAGAATATTATGACTAAGATAATATAGAACAAATTATCGTTAGTCTTCAACAGGAAAAAATCTGATAAAATACAATAAACAACAAGTTTTAGATCAATATTCGCAGCGGAAAATAATAATTCATAGAAGAGTTATGTAGAGAATGAAATCTACTACTATCTATGAATTTAAAAGTCCATCAATAGTATTTTTATCTCTGTAACATCAATCAATATACATCTTGAATCAAATATTCATCTTTGCACTACAGGCCAAATGTAAGACCCCGACTTTTTATTAATAAAATAAAATTTCCTCTATTTATTATTTTGAAATAGTAAGGGTTGATTTGATTAATGTGGATAGTTATGGGTAAAATACGCAAGTATTTCAAAATAAGCAAATGGTTATAAAATATTCATTATTGTCGGGGAATATTCGTTTGGTCGTGAAATATTCGTGACTTCGTCGGGGAATATTAAATGCAATACGCAGAAACCATGTGTGGCCCCATAACTGAAAAAGCGATTGGAGGAAGAAAAACGACAAAAATAAGTTGTTTAAAAATAACGGCGTATTATTCTGCTTATTTATCGTTGGAATACGTTGGTTAAAACACACGATGTCTGGCGTTGTTCAGCGTGAAGATACTGCAGTATTGCACCAATTATTGATTCTTACGTGAAGGCACTACTTACTCAATAATGGTTACGATAATTATCGCTTATTCGATATTTTATTTTATTGATTCAATAATTGCTGCGTTGATATTTTATATTGTTGTTGTTTCAATAATTGTCATTACATAGTATTTTTCATTATCGAAGCAATAATTCATATTATCTGAATAATATTATTAGATAACATTATTGGCAATGTCTAGAAAGTTTTGTCTAAGGAGAGGTTTGGTCACCTAATTGCGCGCCAGTAAGGAGAAATTCTTATTGGAAAGCCCCCTCTTTCCTGGGAACTGCCTGGTTGTCAATATTGTAATTCTGTAATATTATTTGTGAATAATTAATTATTGATTCATATGATGAAGAAAATATTGATTTTATATGGATATAGATGGAGAAAATTTTTAAATGTGACAATTGTTGAAAATTAAAATTTTATCTTTTTCTGATAAAATAATTCATTTAAATATATTATTATATTTTTAATAATATAATAATGGTGATATTTTTACAATGAATGTGTGATATACGAGTATACGAGGAGAAAGAGTATTTTTGTTGCAATAAATGTTTAAAACATGTTAAACATGTCTGTGGACCCATTTATTGACTGAAATTTGATTATAGCCTAAAAAATCGCTCGTTTATGGATTTCGGTCATTTTCTATTGGGAATTTGGAAAAACTTTCTTCTGCAAAGTTGTAGAGAATTGAATTTCCTATAAAAACACGCGAGATTCAATTTTTCTGACAAAAGAGCTATTTATTATGAATTATTGAAGTTCAAGAACCAAAAATAATTGATTTTGGAAGTTTAAAATATTTAAAATAGGAAAAACGTTTTTTGTGTTGATTAGCCTCATTAAACACATGCAAGTGGCTGAATTCAGATGATTCAAAGTGTGCATAGGAAATTGTAATATATATAATATTATTATATTAAATTTTCTGCTTTGGTGTTCTAAGCATTTTCCTATAAATAGGGTGCTTAGGTTAGAATTGAAAATTACACCAGAAACTAAAGTTTTCTCTCTCTATATAATCGAGCGTATTCTTGTGAGTATTTTGAGTATACTTTGAGTATTGCTATATGGTGCAAGTTCAAGTTATAACCTATATCTAGTATTCCAGTTAGAAGTACTGTCTTTCCGAGGTAAGGGATATTATTTTTTTTCGTAATGATATTATTTCTTCAATATCATTATGCTGAAATATTGATCTGAAGTTTTTAATCAAATTTGGAACTTTTAGTGTCGGGTTACTATTCACGATACTCACGACTTTATTCACGATATCTGATCTTATTCACGAATACTGCCTTTATTCATCGAAAAATAAAAATTTTCTTTTCGTCCAAATATCTATTCGGATACTAGCTTTGATTGTATCCATGTTTTGATCATTCTTGAATTTTACACCACTATGATTATTTTTGAGGTATTTTTTTTTGACGTGGATAAAACAATGTACGAATCCTTAATCCTTAATCCTTGTCATTTTGTTTCAATGGATTCGTTTCTTTAAAATATTTTTCATCATCCTCGGTCTTAAATGATGATATTATGGAATATCTTTGGCTGTAGTGCAAAAGATGATTGATTTCGATGAATATCTTTGGCTTTGTAGTGCAAAGATGAATGATTTCGATGAATATCTTTGGCCCGTAGTGCAAAGATGAACAGTGTTCGATGATGACATGACTAATCGGTGGATGTCCTTGGCTCAGTAGTGCAAGGATGAATATATGATTCGGATATATATTGATTGATGTTACAAGGATAAAAATATTGATGATGGACTGTTAAATTCATAGATATTAGTAGATTTCATCCTCTACGTAACTCTTCTATGAATTAATATTTTCCGCTGCGAATATTGATTTAAAACTTGTTGTCTATTGTATTCTATTATATTTTTCCCTGTTGAAGACTAACGATAATTTTGTTGTATATTATCTTAGTCATAATATTCTTTACTGGGCTAGTCGAGCTCACCCTTTTCCTTTTTGTTCCATTTTTCTTCTCAGGAGGCGAGAATGTAGCGAGTGCAGTGGGGGTATGGAATGACGGGTTTAGAGAGTTGTTTAGTAGTCCTCACCATTTTGTAAAATAATGTATCAATAATTATGATGAGGATTTATTTGTATGTGGATATTGTTTAGATGGCAATATCTCGTATTTAAACTCACAGCTTTCTTGTTGTAATAATAAAGTTGTAGTTATTTACATGCACCGTATTGACAACTCGTAATGGGTGATGTATACCTATTTTGGGGTGTCACAGTTGGTATGAGAGCTTAGGGATATGATCTCTCGATTTGAGATCGGGAATAGAACTAGGAGGGAGAGCAGTAAAATCCTTTCTAAGTGTGTCCTACCTAAGCTTATTTGTTAGTTGGTCGAGATATAAGGATATTATGTGATATATTGATTTGCTTAATTAACCCTTGTTTTATGGCGGTATTTGAGAATGTCGAATCGAGAATATTAACAAAGGAAATGAGGCCGTGGAGACGCCTTTATACTCACCAACGAGAGAGAACGTACAACAAAGTGGTAATGTTACTCCCATGAACAACACCACTTGAAGCGAGATGATGAACGAGGGGATGTTTAGAAGCTTTTTGCGATTCATGCAAAATCGACGAGGGAGACTCGTGTTCAAAATCTGAGGAGAAATGATAGCAATTCACGGGTTATCACAACCCAGGCGATTGAAAGAGTTGGGACCACCGAATTTAAGGAAAAGCCGAGATCCGATCATGGTGGAAACATGGGTCAAGCAAATTACCAAGATATTCGATGTCTTGGGATGCACGGAGGAACAGAAGGTTCCATTCGCCACCTTTATGTTTCGTGGCGAAGCGGATCA
Source organism: Panax ginseng (assembly GCA_020205605.1). Classification (NCBI taxonomy): domain Eukaryota; kingdom Viridiplantae; phylum Streptophyta; class Magnoliopsida; order Apiales; family Araliaceae; genus Panax; species Panax ginseng. The sequence continues at coordinate 1,796,931 of CM035149.1, read as the reverse complement.
TCGGTGGGAATCGTGAAGGCGTACCCATCCAAATTGTCTTCAACATGTCTTGGGAGACGTTTGAGAACTATTTAATGACAAATACTTTCACGAAAGTGTTCGTCATATGAAGGAAGTGGAGTTTATTAGACTGAGCGAGAACAACAACACGACGGTGTCTCGGTCACGAGGCGAAGTTTGGAGAGTTATCCGGTTTCAGCACCTCATTTGGTGGAGAATGAGGAACGATGACGCGATGTTTACGAGAGGTTTGAAACCCGGCATACGTCAGTATCTCATCTCTCATAAATTTTCTCTCTATTCAGATGTTGTTAACATGGCTCAATTGTTAGTGCGAAATAACGAGTACGGTCAACCGAGGTACCACAATCGAGGATCATCTAGGAGATAGCGATCAACAAAACAACAATAACCAGGTGGAGATGTAAAAAGGTGGACAAAATGGTAACCACTCTGGTGGTAATCATGGCCATGAAAATAGAAGAAGCGAGTCGGGAGGAGATTTTAAAAAAGGAGATTCAACAACGACCGTGTGAAGACGCATTGCAGCAAAGAAGAATCGGTTCCAAGGGAGGAGAACGACCACCGGTCATATATTTATAAATCTTGCGAAAGTGGGACATATCACCAAACCGCCTAGCAGTTCAGTATGCTATAATTGTGGAAAGGAAGGACATATCGCTCGAGATTGCACGGTAGAGAAACCTAGTTCAGCGGGGACGGTGACTCAAAAGACTGTCCAAGAAAAGTCAAAGTCAACGGTTCCTGGAAGAGCGTTTGTTGTGACTGGTCAAAATGCGAGGAGCCCAAACGAGGTGATTACGGGTAAGCTATTTATAAATTCTTGTGAAGTTTATACTTTACTAGATATCGGTGCTACCCATTCATTTATCTCTCCTACTTATGCTCAACGTTTAAATTTGACTCCGGAAAAATAAGAGTTTGACTTATCTGTGGAAACTCCGTTAGGAAAACTTTCATCACATCCATTTGTTTATAAATCTTGTCTAATCCAAGTTGGCACCCTTATCTTACTTTTGTTGACCTTATCTCTTTAAAGATACTTGCTTTTGATGTGATTTTAGGGATTGATTGGTTAACTACTCATCATGCCAAAATTGATTGCTTTCGTAAGGTTGTTAGCTTTCATATTCCTAAACAACTGTTATGCAATTCAAGCAACTAAACCATTAAAATCAATCATTTGTCATATCTAATCATAAAGCTATTCGTTTATTGAAAAACGGATGTCAAGCTTTCTTAGCCCATGTTGTGGATTTGAATAAGGACACGTCAAATTTGAATAATATTCCTGTTGTTATTGACTTTCCTGACGTATTTCCTGAAGAACTTCTCGGTCTACCCCCAGAACGTGAAGTTGAATTCTTTATTGATCTTGAACCTGGTACAAAGCCCATTTCTAAAACCCCATATCGAATGGCTCCTATTGAACTTCAGGAGTTAAAGGTCCAACTACAGGAGTTGTTGGACATTGGTTTCATTCATCCTAGTACATCTCCTTGGGGTGCTCCTGTTTTATTTAGAAAGAAGAAAGACGGAGTATGCGACTTTGTATTGACTATCGAAGTGAACCATGTCACTATCAAGAATATAGTATCCTCTACCTCGTATTGATGACTTGTTTGACCAACTGCGAGGAGCACAATTCTTTTCAAAAATCGATCTTCGCTTACGGATATCATCACCAAGATTAGAATCGAGGATATTCAAAGACCCTTTTTAGAACTAGAATGCGGGCATTATGAATTCCTAGTCATGTCTTTTGGATTGACTAATGCTCATGCGGCTTTCATGGATATGATGAATCGAGTATTCAAAGAATATTTGGATAAATTCGTTGTTGTCTTTATTGATGACATCCTCATATATTCCAAAAGATGTGAAGATCATGAACACCATTTGAAGCTGGTACTCTAAAGGCTTTGTGAAAACAAGCTATATGCTAAGTTGAAGAATTTCGAGTTCTGGCTTGAGGAAGTAGCATTCCTTGGGCACGTGGTGTCAAAACATGGAGTATCTGTTGACCCGGCGAAGATTGAAGCAATACAAAGTTGGGAGAAATCGAAGTCGGTGACTGAAGTACGTAGCTTTTTGGGCTTAGCTGGTTATTATCGGAGATTCGTGGAAGGGTTTTCTCGAATCGCTACTCCATTAACCCAGCTAACTCGGAAGGATACAAAATTCGTTTGGAGAGAAGAATGCGAGAAGAGTTTCCAAGAGCTTAAGAGGAGACTTATTTCTATTGTTCTAACAATACCATCTGGTTCGGATGGATTTGTTATCTACATCGATGATGCTTGAGCAAAGGGTTAGGATGTGTTCTCATGCAACGTGGGAAAGTCATAGCCTTTATGCCTCATGACAACTTAAAGAATATGAGAGGAATTATCCTACTCATGATCTAGAGTTAGCGGCCCGATCGTTTTCTTATTTAAAAGATCCGGAGCACTATCTATATGGGGAGAAAGTGGAGATATATTCATACCATAAAAGCCTTAAATATTTCTTCACTCAAAAAGAACTTAATATGCGGCAGCGGATATAAGATATGAGTTGAACTCGCACCGTATAGCAACACTCAAAGTATTAAAATACTCACAAGAATACGCTCAATATATCGAGAGAGAAAGAGAGAGAAAACATTAATTTCTGGTGTAATTTTTAATTCTAACCTAAGCACCCTATTTATAGAAAAATGCTTGGAACACCAAAGCAAAAAATTTAATAAATTAATAATATAATTAACAAAATTTCCTACGCACACTAGATTTGCCCAAAAACTTCAGCCACTATGTGGGCTCACCTCACCAAACTTAAAAAAAACGTTTTTGTTAATATAAATATTTAAAACTTTCAAAAATCAATTATTTCGGAACTTCAGAACTTCAATAATTCATAATAAATAGCCCTTTTGTCAGAAAAATTCGAACCACATGTCTTTTTCATAGAAAATTTCATTTTCTACAGAAGAAAGTTTTTCCAAATTCCAAACAAAAATTGACCGAAATCCACAAACGGGCTATTTTACAGGCTATAATCAAATTTCAGTCAAGAAATGGGCCCACAAACATGCTTAACATGTTTTAAATATTTTTAGTAACAAAAATACTCTTCCTCCTCATATACTCATATATCCCACATTCATTGAAAAAAAATATCACCATTATTATATTATTAAAATATAATAATATATTTAAATGAATTATTTTATCAGAAAAAGATAAAATATTAATTTTCAACAATTGTCATATAAAAAAAAAATTCTCCATCTATATCTACATAAAATCAATAATTTCCTCATCATATAAATCAATAATTAATTATTCACAAATAATATTACAGAATCACAATACTGACAACCAGGCCGTTCCCAGGATAGAGGGGGCTTTCCAATAAGGATTTCTCCTTACTGGCGCGCAATTAGATGACCTAACCTCTCCTTAGACAGAACTTTCTAGACATTGCCAACAATGTTATCCAATAATATTATTCAGATAATATGAGTTATTGCTCCGATAATGGAAAATACTGTGTAATGACAATTATTGAAACCACAGTAATATAAAATAACAATGCAGCAATTATTGAATCAATAAAATAAAATATCGAGCGATGAATTATCTTTGTAACAATTATTGAGTAGTGCCTTCTTACGTAAGAATCAATAATTGGTGCAATACTGAGTAATATTTCTTATGTTTTAACCACCCGAGTATTTTAACAAGATAATCTTGAATAACTACGCCTGTTATTTATAAACAACTTATACTTGTCGCTTTCTTCATCCAATCACTTTCCGTTATGGGGCCCACATTGGTTTTGGATAAATCGCATTTAATATTCCCAAAGCAGTTAGAATATTCCACGACCAAACGAATATTTTATAACCACTTACTTATTTGAAATATTTGCGTATTTTACCCATAACTATCCACATTAATCAAATCAACCCTTACTATTTCAAAATAATAAATAGAGAAAATTTAATTTCATTAATAATAAGTTGGGGTCTTACAACCTAGTTCACAAATGATTGGTCAGCAATCAAATGAACAAAGAAAAAGTAAAAGGGTACGAAAAGCAAAATCTTTGGGACCGAATGAGATTGACTCTCGACATATTTCTTTTTACCTTGTAGAAGGTAATAGAGATTAAGTTGTGAGAACGATCCCTATAGTTCTTCAAGTGGAAGATGACCTAAAGACGTTTAAAGAGGCTATGGCTTCTAGAGACGCTGTTTTTTGGAAGGATGCTATTAGAGATGAAATGGATTCTATAATATCAAACCTCACTTGGAAGCTTGTTGATTTGCCTTCTGGTTCTAAATCTATTGGCTGTAAGTGGGTGTTTCGTGAAAGTATCATACCGATGGTACTTTGCACACCTATAAGGCTAGGTTAGTGGCCAACGGTTTTCGAAAAAAACAAGGTATTGACTATTTTGACACATATGCACCAGTAGCAAGAATAACTTCAGTCCGAATAATGTTTGCATTAGCTTCAATTTATAACTTATATGTTCATTAAATAGATGTCAAAACGACATTTCTTAATGGAGATCTCAATGAGGAGGTCTATATGGAACAACCAGAAGGGTTTGTCCTACTAGGAAATGAACATAAAGTTTGTAAATTAGTCAAGTCTTTATATGGTTTAAAACAAGCACCTAAACAATGACTTGAGAAATTTGATAAAACTGTTTTATCATATGGTTTTAAACATAATGTAGCTGATAAATGTGTTTATATCAGAACTTGTGATAATTATGTCGTGTTAATTTGCTTGTATATTGATGACATGTTGATTGTAAGCAATCATATGGATGGAGTTACAGAAACGAAGAGGTTTCTGTCTTCTACATTTAAGATGAAGGATCTTGGACAAGTGGATACAATCCTTGGTATCAAGGTAAAAAGAAATAGTTGTGACACCCCCAAAATAGGTATACATCACCCATTCTGAGTTGTCAATACACTGTGTAAAACAACTACAACTTTATTATTACAACAAGAAAAGCGTGAGTTTAAATACGAGATATTGCCATCTAAACAATATCCACATACAAATAAATCCTCATCATAATTATTGATACATTATTTTAAAAAATGGTGAGGACTACTAAACAACTCTCTAAAACCATCATCCCATACCCCACTCTAAATCTTTCGCTTTACATTCTCGCCTCACGAGAAGAAAAAATGGAACAAAAAGGAAAAGGGTGAGCTCAACTAGCCCGAAGAAGAATATTATGACTAAGATAATATACAACAAATTATCGTTAGTCTTCAACAAGAAAAATTTAATAGAATACAATAGACAACAAGTTTTAAATCAATACTCGCAATGAAAAATATTAATTCATAGAAAGAGTTACGTGAGGATGAAATCTACTAATATCTATGAATTTAACAGTCCATCATCAATATTTTTATCCTGTAAACATCAATCAATATATATCCGGAATCATATATTCATCCTTGCACTACTGAAGCAAGGACATTCACCATTGGTCATGTTCATCTAAACACTGCTCATCTTTGCACTACGGGCCAAAGATATTCATCGAAATCATTCATCTTTGCACTTCTGAAGCCAAAGATATTCAATAATATCATCATTTAAGACCGAGGATGATGAAAAATATTTTTAAAGAAAGCGAATCCAAAGAAACAAAATGACAAGGATTAAGGATTAAGGATTCGTGACTTTGTTTTATCCATGTCCAAAAATACCTCAAAAATAATCATAGTGGTGTAAAATTCAAGAATGATCAAAACATGGATACAATCAAAGCTAGTATCCACAATAGATATTTTAGACGAAAAGGAAAATTTTCATTTTTCGATGAATAGTGTCAGATTCGTGAATAATGTCGTGTATCGTGAATAAGAACTCAGACACCAAAAGTTCCAAATTTGATAAAAACTTTAGATCAATATTTCAACATAATGATATTGAAGAAATAATATCATTACGAAAAAATTAATATCCCTTACCTCGGAAAAGCAAAGACTTTAACCTGGAATCTTGGATATAAAGCTATAACTTAAACTTTCACCGTATAGCAATACTCAAAGTATACTCAAAATACTCACAAGAATACGCTCGATAATATAGAGAGAAAAACTTCGATTTAAATTGTGATTTTCAATTATAACCCAAGCACCTATTTATAGGAAATTCTTAGAACACCAAAAGCGAAAATTTATTAAAATAATAATATTATATTTTTTTTCCCAAGACTTCATACGTATGCTCTCAACATCAGACTCAGCCCTAACACATGTTAAATGAGGGAAACAAAATGTAAAAAAACGTTTTTTGTTATTTAAATTATTTTAAACTTCTAAAATCAATTATTTGAACTTGAACTTCAATAATTCATAATAAATAGTTCTTTTATCAGAAAAATTAAAACTCGCGAATTTCCATAGGAAATTCCATTATCTAACTTTGCGAAGGAAGTTTTCCAAATTCCAAACAAAAATTGGTAAAATCCATAAACAGACGATTTTAAAAGGTATATAATCAAATTTCGATCAAGAAATGGGGTCCACCAACACATAAAACATGCTTTAAATATTTTTGGTAACAAAATACTCCTCCTCCACATATACTCATATATCCCACATTCATCGTAAAAATATCATCATTAATATATTATTAAAATAATATATTTAATTGAATTATTTTATCAGAAAAAGATAAAATATTAATTTTCAATAATTGTCACATTAAAAATTTTCTCCATCTATATCCTCATAAAATCAATATTTTCCTCATCATATAAATCAATAATTAATTATTCACAAATAATATTACAGAAACACATTATTGACAACTAGACAGTTCCTAGGAAAGAGGGGGCTTTCCAATAAGAATTTCTCCTTACTGGCGCACAATTAAGTGACCAAACCTCTCCTTAGACAGAACTTTCTAGACATTGCCAATAATATTTTCTAATAATATTATTCAGATAATATGAATTATTGCTTCGATAATGGAAGATACTGTATAGTGACAATTATTGAAATAAAATAAAATATCAACGCAGCAATTATTGAATCAATAAAATAAAATATTTGAGCAAGAATTACCGTAACAATTATTGAGTAGTGTCTTTTTACGTAAGAATCAATAATTGGTGCAATACTGCAGTGTCTATCGTGTTTTAACCACCGAGTATTTTAACAAAGATTAATTGATATGATAACTACGCCATTTATAAACAACTTATATTTGTCGTTTTCTTCATCCAATCGCTTTCATATGGGCCCACATGGGACCCACAAAAGGCATCATGCATTTAATAATATTCCCAAACGATCTGAATATTCCACGACCAAACGAATATTCTCCTACAATAATGAATATTTTATAACCACTTGCGTATTTTTAAAAAAATTCATATATCACCCTTGACTTTAACTTTTTATCAATTTAACCATTTACTTGAATTGTAATTATAAGAAAAATTGAATACTTTTATTTCATAAAATTCGGTCTTACATAATGGGGATATGTATTGAGTCAATCTCATTACATTGAGAAAGTCTTTGAAAAAATTCAAATACTTAAAATTTAAAGAAAGTAAAGTACTCCTTTTGATCCAAGTATCAAGTTAATCAAGAATGATGGAAGAAGCGTTAGCTCAATTAGAGTTTCTTAGTGCTATTGGAAGTCTTATGTATGCAACGCACAAGATCGGATATAGCATTTCATGGTTAAGAAACTCAGTAGATTTACCAGTAACCCAAGTATTGAGCATTGGAAGGCCATTGAGAGAGTTCTTGGATACCTTAAGAGAACTAAAGATTTAGGCCTACAATATTCAAAGTTTTCTGGTATATTAGAAGGATATACCGACGCTAGTTGGATATCGAGTTTGGGAGAAAATAAATCCACTACAGGTTGGGTGTTTACCTTAGGAGGTGGTGCAATTTCTTGAAAATCCAAGAAACAAACTTGTATAACACACTCAACTATGGAGTCAGAATTTGTTGCTTTAGCAGAAACTGGAAAAGAAGCTGAGTGGCTAAGGGATTTTCGTATAGAAATTCCGTTGACTTCTAAGAGTATAAGTTCAGTCTTAATTCTTTGTGATAGTCAAGCCACTTTGGCTCGAGCATATAGTGAGACATACAATGGAAAGTCAAGACATATTAGTCTTCGACATGATTATGTGATGAAATTAATCAAGGATGGGATTATTTCGCTCACATATGTAAGATCTAGTGAAAATTTGGCTGATCCATTCACCAAACCTCTGTCGAGAGATATGGTGATAAAAACCTCAAATTTAATGGGGCTAAAACTCCTAAATTAATTCACCAATAACGGCAACCCTACCTAACACTATGAAATGAGTAGTTTTAGGTTCAAAGGGTAACAACAAGTTATTGAAAAGTGAATGCTCGATCTTTAAACTAGTATGGCCACTTGAGATAAAAGTCTTTGGTTGTCATAGTTAGAGGGTTGAGATTTAATCTCTTAATGAAGTTCGAGTTAATGGAACAAGTGTCTAAAATATGGCAAAGACAATCGAAAGAACCTCACCTATATGAACTTAGAAGTTGGTGCCGCTTGATTGAGATTTGGAGTTTATCTCATAAAAGTTTATCATGAATGTTGGATCACTTTCATGGCCTTACGAGGAAATGGCGTGTGATTAATTGTGTGGAATATGAGAATTCTTTATGTTTATGTGTGTGATGTCATCGACATTGTCACAAAGAATAACAAGTTCAAAGCTTTCATGCTACTTGGGATTTTGACTTTGTTTTGTGGCATTTACACTAAGGTAATATTCAAATCGAAAGATATATTACTGTATTCATAAACATAGTTTGATTTTTTGGAGAAATTTTCATATTTGAATAAGTGGGGGATTGTTATAAATTATTCAAATAAGAAAATGATATTTATTATTTAATAAATAGTTATTAAAAGGTAGTTATTAAAAAGAAGTTGTTGGTAGTTATTAGTAATTATTGGTAGTTATTTTCTATAATAAATATATGAATTTTCATATTGTTAAAGTGCTGATTTTTGTTGTTAAAACTCTTATTTCTCTCTCTAAATTATCAAATTCTTATCTCTCATATTCTTACTTTGAAGTTTTTCATTATTTGCTAAATGCAAAACTTCTCAAGGCTTGTCATATCCACTAAGGCTATTTGCATTCATCCTATAGCAATTTCAAGAAGGAGAGGGAGCAAATATTACTTTTAGAAAAGCGATTTTACGCGATTCTTGGTTCTTTTATTAATTTCCATATTTTCCTAACATATGTAAATTGTTTTAGCAAGGTATTGGAAAACCGAGATGGCTATTTTTTTACGAGCAATGCTATGCTGACAAAAAAAAACTACAAAAAATTGGATATGAAATGATACTTCCCATTATAATAATTAGTTAATGTTTTATCGTACATGGTAAGTCCAATAATTATAATCAATCATTATCCTACACATAGTTTTGTATTCTCCTTTTTATTCAATCTTTTGTCACCAAAACATTAGTGATCTTCATTGGTTCTGAATAAGCAAAAACTTGACATTCATCCTTCAATTTTAAATAAATATAATAGAACAGCCTATTTAAGCTGGACAGGAATAAACATCCAACAGAAATACAATGGGTTAGAATTGCGGTTAAATTTTAAATGGGACTCCTCCAGATCCAATAGAACAAGTTAATAGGATAATTGCAACATTAATAGGATAATTGCAACATTAATGTTACGTTTGGATTGAACGAATAAAATGAAGAATGGAATAACTCATTTCCCCAAGAAATCAAACACAATTTTTTTTCCATTCCATTCCCACCTTTATTATTTCAATCCAAACGTAGCCAAAGTCTGTACACCAAATAGATCCACTAAACCCTAATGAAAGATCCGGTCATCAGCCTCTTCCTGAAGGCTTGACACAAAGACTTGCAATAACAGAATACAAAATAGAAAACTAAGTTTATATTTAAGATAATCTGAAGATTATGATTGCTTCAAGTCAATGTATAAAGTAGTAACATTTAGTTCTAGTTAGAAAAATATAATTCATTGTCAGAGTATGCCAAAGGCACAGGCACCTACTACAACCCAGATAACAGCAAAAAGCACTAGCACCAGTGCAGACCAAGTAATTGGCCTACTTCTTAGAGGCCTTCTTCTTCGAATTAGTATTGGCCAACTGTGGCTTAGGATGTTTTTCAGCCTCAACAGGGTCCAACCATTTGAGAGGGTGACGGTTGAAGAAAGGCCAATTGGGAACAGTGATCAGAGTCGTCAAAATAACTCCACCAGCATATATAAACAGCATCATTTGAAAGGAGCCCAATACATAGCCAGTAAGAAATGCCACCCCTGCGAATGCCACCAGCATTATCTGCATCAGCTGCTCTGCCAGCTTTTGCCCTTGCCAATCCATCTATCAATAAAAAAAACTGATATAGAGAGAGGGACCTAAAACATATAACACTGCAAGTTTACTAAAATCTATCTATACTAATATATTTATTAAAATTGAGTAACATGAGGAACCTAAAATTTTAACAATGCAAGTTCTTTTCCCAAAAGAAAGAAGAGGTGAGTCTTTTGACAAAAACAGTCCAATCCTTCTTTTCTTTTAAGGTAAACTAGCTACCAATTTAATAGTTTAACTAACCCTAAGCACTTTATTTATAACTATGCAGACGTTGAATTATTTACTGAACCGTCAGTCATTAAAAGTTACAGAGGTTCACCCAATAACAATGCAAGTCTTTACTTGAAGTTTTTGAGAGTCCGATTCGCAAAGGCATTGCGACACTGCTTTTTCATCAGGTTACAAAAACGTAAATCAAGACCTATAAATCTTTGAAAGCAAATTGATTACGATTTACGGCAAACCATTTAGCAATCATCAAACATTTAATAATGATGTTTCCATAGAGTTTACTAAATGCTTTTCTAATAATTAGATTGCTTGAGGAACTTAAAACCAAATTAAACAACATGATTTCTATCTGACGCCTATATTCAACCAAAAATATACAATAGAAGGTTTGAGAATTTATAAAGGTTTCGCCAGCCATTACATTATGACAAAATACCAATACTTGATGCCTTCAAATTATTAATGCAAAGAAATAGGAAGATTATAGAGAGAAATCATGCTTCATGTGATCTCGTCTAAAGAGAAATAGAACTCCATTTACTAGTTTTATTCCTATTGTAACCATCACAATACAAAAGATTATTAGTGAATTCCCTAGGTAACCATCATAATACAAAAGACTAATACTGAATTCCCTAGGGATATTATAAAATGTATTCAGATAATTCACGACTCCTATCACATTGCACCAAGATGCATGTCAAACTTTACATGAAAGAGAGCAGTGATGATAATTTTGTGTTTTTCATATTTATAGAAATTTTACTCCTGTGCTGTTTATTTTCTGATCTGTGCTTTTCTGTTTAAAACACCCAAGCAAAGATTATATTTTTTATTTTATTATTTTGTTCGTTACACCCAAGAAAAAAAAAACTTATGTTCCCTTGTCAAAATTTCACCTAATATTTAAAACCAGCTGTGTCCACGGTGAGATTTATGGAAAATTCAAAATCAGTTGTATTTTGTTAGATAGATTATTTTGGATGAAAATTTCAAAACTTCACAAAAACATATCAATAATCAACAATTGCTACTTTACTAGCTGACATCAAACAAAACAACTAGCAACCACATCAAAACAGTATGCTTACCAGTTACTATGGCTTACATCCAAAAGACTTGACTAATAGAAATGTCAGGTTTTCGTCAACATTTATAAATTATGACTAAAATACCTTGAAATGAACTTTGAGATCGAAGCCCTGGCCTTGCAGGTTGTAAGATGAAGTACAAACTGAAAAGTAAATCATGAAGATAATAAATCAAACAGTTTACACATCCAAATTATCCAAACGATGTGAAAAATGTGGCATCGCGACGGGTAAGAAATTATACTTACAGTTTGCTGGGATTAAAGTTGGATCGACACAGAAGATTTAGAGCTTCATCATTCCTAGTAACTAGATCGAGATACAAATATATGCATATATTAGAGATTTAAATGAAGCCCTAGATCTCTACAAGTTAGTTCGGGCTCAACGAGGGATGGGCCATAAATGGCTCATAAACTTGTGACCATGGCTGGCCCAAAAAGTTTTAAATTGGAAAATAAAGAAGTACTCCAGTAACTCCACTCCGGAAGTGGGACTTTTTTTTCTTCTTTTTTTTTTCTCGTCTTGTTTGTTGATGAAATATTAAATTTTATAATGGATATAGGCATATATATAATTATATTTGTTTAAACTTTTAGAAACACTTTAATGTTAGAAAAAAATTATGTGACCGAAATGCAAATTTTAAATTTCAAAATGAAAAGCTTACAAAGAAAGTAGGACATTCGTTTTAAATATAGATATTATTAAATACTCATTCCGTTGTAAAATATAAAATTGTTATTGATTTTTTAAAATTAATATAAAATATTTTAAAATTATTATAAATTTATTAAATTTTAATTAATACAATTATCAACATTAGTACTGTAAATATCTCTCAAACTTTTCTCTTCTATTTTTTTGCAAGCGAACAAAATGAAAATTTATCAGACATATAAATTATAAAGACGTCTGTAGAGAGTATCTAATTGTCTACGGATGAATTAAGAAACTTTTATTATACTTATCTTTTAATTCTTTTTAAAATATATTAATCAACACAAATATTATTTTTAACGATATAATTATTTATAACGAATTTTATTATATTATTAATTGTGCAACAAATTTTATTGTTTGGATAAATATGTATGGAGAAAAATGAAAGATACATGCTCAACAATTAAAAAGACATTCATAAATGTACAATCCACTCAAACAAACGTACATTCATATATATTTTTTCCTTAATTAATTACTACTTGAATGATCATCTTTGAAAACCATGGACTGCATACATTTCATTTAAAGACTACTTGCAACGGGTATTCAGCTACATGGAAAAGTTGATCAAACAGTATTAGACTTTTTTTTTTCTTCTTTTTCTTATAAGAATAAAATTATTATGATAAAAAGAGGAGTAGACTTGCTGGTTGCTGCCATGCCTATGGATGTTTATTAATTGACTATCATCATTTAAACTGGGCACCCACGTTAATCCAACTGGCAAACAGGTATTATTATATGAAAAATACAGGAGTACTATGGAGATCTGAAGCCCATGTTCTTCTTAATTACTCACTTAATTAAGGTGATCAATTCTTCTAATCTGTAGCTATAAAAAGTCAGCATATATCTCTCTCCATGACTCTTGCAATGCTTCTCTAGCTCATTCTTCTCCTTCACGTTTATGACAATGTCATCATCTGCAGGTATATATTACCGTCCAACTTCTTTTCATTATTTACTTTCAGAATTTTGTTTTCATTCCAAAGCTACACTATTCAATCATCTGCTAGCTAGATAATATTCAATCGTTAAAAATACTTATTAACATATGTTTAAGAATCTATCTCTTCCGTTGCTGACTCTCCCCAGATCCCAAAATAAAATTAGCAAATCTTGATTAATTTGAAGTTAACATTATTTCTCTCTATATATTGACAGATTTACTTCAGAATCCGGGCTTTGAATATCCTCTAACAAATACAACAGTAAACCCTTCCACCCCATTAGTGCTCCTTACGAAGGCCAACTCCATTCCTGGCTGGTCATTCAATGGCACGGTCTGGTATATATGTAACTTCAGGTCCCAATATCTCATTGCTAGGGAATGGTCATGCTTTGCAGTTGGGTCCGGGTGGAAGGATCAACCAAACTTTCAAAGTTAAGGACAATTACATGCATGAGTTATGTTTACGCCAAGATCTTCTCATCGCGTCCCCAATCACGTAAGGCGTCACGATCTTTGCATTATTAAACACAAATCAACACTAAAAGCTTGATTTCGAACTTCGACAGTCGTGGGATAAATTTCGGCGAGAGAGTCGGTCTGAGCGATCACAAGTGTGGACGCCCAAAATAGGTCCATTCCATCCAACCCATTCTCGAGTCACAAATACGTAGATGCAGAAAATAACTACAACTTTATTACAACAATTATCGTACAAAATACAACAACACATATCTTTGTGAGTTTGGATACAAATATATACCAACTCAGTAGACGTCACAATGACACTTTACATAAAGGTATAGTCGAAAACTGCTTTTAGAAATTAGAATCTTTGGGAAGTGTTCAAGAAACCTTCGTCATACATGGGAGACCGTGCGTGCAGGTTATGATAGATATCATATGGCCACGAAATTATCCTTGGTTGACCTAATAGACCCCAAAAGAAAAACAAGAAGATTACTATCATATTCTTCCCAATGGTGAGTTTTCTCTTGACATATTATTATCTCTACTGTCTCTAATTGAGAGTTATATTTCAAATAGACTCCAAGATCATATAGATAGTCTTTGGTAGATATACTCGTGAGTGGATGAAAGACAACCCTATCTTATGATGACTCGAGGTTGTATGTCATTAAACATCTTGTATAATAGTGACAAAACACCCTTCCAAAGTTGAATTCACCTCACCTCAACATCTATAGACCACCGCTTCTATTCCCCTGTTATTCCCTCACATCCCGTCCAAATACACTTTTTTATTACACGAAAGGAATTGTGAAGCAAAAAGGGTGAAACCTGACTAATTTCAATAAAAATATCATGACTAAAGATGATTAAATTAGCAATAGCCTTCATCAATAATAAATCGAGATTTAGAACATATGGTAGATGATAAAAATTTCAACCATAGTTGCAATGAACGAAGCGATCCATTAGAAGAGTCGAATAGACTATAAAGTCTATTATCTTCTCCATGTTAAAAGTCCACCAACAATGTTTTATCCTCAGAACATCAATCAACAATTCATGTCCACAATCACATGTATAACTTCATAATCGTAATTGAGATTCTAAATTCCTCTTCGCATCCAAGACGAAAATAATTTTCATCACCGTCTTTACACGAAACATCAAAGATCATGGTTATACCAAATCACAGCTTCTTGTTTATAATCATACTTATAAATTCATCTTCGCACCACGACCAAAGATATTCATCAACAGTTCATCTTTGTACCACATGCCAAAGATATTCAACAACAAGTCATCTTTGCACTACGGGCCAAAGATATTCAATAACAATCATCTTTGCAGACTACGGACCCAAAGATATTCATCAATAACTCATCTTTTGCTACTACAAAGCAAGATATTCATCAATAATTCATCTTTGCACTACAAATTTAAGATATTCATCAATAATTCATCTTTTGCACTACAAATTTAAGATATTCATCAATAATTCATCTTTGCGCACTCCAAATGAAAGAGAATTTCAACATCGAGGTTATAAAAATGTTATATATGATAATAAAATCAATATAATCAATATATAGTTTTAATCTCGAGTAATATTCATAAATCAACTATAATTCTGTTAGAAAAAGAAACCAATTTTGTGCTTAATAAGAATTCGTGAATAAGAACTTCATGAATAATAACTTCGTGAATAAGATATCTCATGAATAAGAAACCCGACTCAAAAAGGTAGAAATTCCACAATAAAATCCATACCAATATTTCGGTATAATGATATTGAAAGAATAATATTTTTTTAAGCTTATAAACAATTTATTTTAATTGTTTACACTTTACTAAATAATGCATTTAATCATTCTAAAATGCCAAACTCATAAGATTTCATCACCAATAACCAAAACCCTCATCAAAAATCTGCATATACCTCATATAGGATTCTCAAGCCATAAAATCTTATTTTTCAATTTTCTTACTTCACACGACATATTTAATTCATTTACTCATAACTAGTCCATTTTCATGAAAAATACCAAATCAGTTCCAAAAATATTTCTTTTCTGAGATTTAGCGAATATAGTCTCATATTGAACAAATATTTTTCTCGAATTTTAAAATTCATTTACTATTTTTCATATGGCCAAAACCACTTGAATATTAAAACATTTATCATAAATTGTACTTTTATCCAAAAATTCTGAAATTTATAGAATATACCCATGTTATATATATGTACTCCCAATAAAAATTTCATCAATTTTGAAGTTAACCACAATGAGTTATAAGGGTTTTCTTTTAAAATAGTCTTTTCCCATAAAATTCATAACTCATAATCTATACATCCAAAAATCGCCATTTTTGGACACAATCAATAAAACTCATAAAATTATCATTCCAAATTTTTCCAGAATTTTTAAAGGTCTGAAAAGTTACGAAACATGAAAAACATCACAACCCTTAAAATCTCTTACCTCAAAAGAGCGGTATTTACATTTGGAATAACGCCGAATCGAACTTGCACCGTAGATAGCAACACTCAAGATACAAGAATACACTTGATAATATAGAGAGAAATAGAGAAAACTTGAGTTTACGGTGTGATTTTCAATTCTAACTTAAGCTTCTATTTATAGGAAAATCTTTAGAGCCAAAGGAGACTAAAATAATAAAATATTATTTTTCTTTTCTACACACCAACCATCCAAGACCAGCCATCCAAGCATGCCAATTCTGAAAAAATATAGCAGCCCATATGTTATTAACACCAACCAAAGTGGGTCCCACCATATAATTTAATAAAAATCATTTTATTTTTTGAAACTTCAATAATTCATAGAAAATAACCCGTTTATCAGAAAAATTCAAAACTCGCGAGTTTCCATGGAAAATTCCATTCTCTACAACTTTGCGAAGAAAATTTTTCCAAATTCCAAATGAAATTGACCGAAATCAACAAACGAAATGATTTTGCGATTACATAATCAATTTTCTATCAAGAATTATGTCCACCGACACCCAAAACATATATTTAAATATTTAATGCCACAAAAATACTCTTCCTCCTTATATACTCATATATCCCACATTCATTGTAAAAATATTACTGTTAATATATTATTAAAATAATATATTTAAATGAATTATTTTATTAGAAAAAGATAAAATATTAATTTTCAATAGTTGTCACATTAAAATTTTCTCCATCTATATCCACAATAAATATTTTCTTTATCATAATAATCAATAATTAATTATTCACAAATAATATTACAGACTCACAAAGATCGACAACCGTGTAGTTCCTGGGATAGAGGGGCTTTCCAATAAGGATTTCTCCTTACTTTGGCAAGCAATTGATTAGGTGACCAAACCTCTCCTTGTATGTAACTTTCTAGACATTGCCAATAATGTTATCTCGATAATATTATTCAAATAATTTAAATTATTGATCCGATAATAGAAAATAATTTGTGCGATGACAACTATTGAAACAATAATAATATATAATATCAACGCAACAATTATTGAATCAATAAAATAAAATATTGAACAATAATTCATCGTAACAATTATTGAGTAGTGCTTTTTACGTAAGAATCAATAATTCAAAAATCTTTATGTAATATCGTGTCTTCTTGTAACAACGCCAGTATTACTTTATTTTACCAACCGGGTATTCCAACAGTGTTAACGGTAACGATTACGCCGTTATTTATAAAAACTTAATTTTGTCGTTTTCTTCATCCGACAGTTATTCTGTTATGGGGCCCACAAATGGCTGCGCCGTCGTACGAATATTCCCTGACAGAAAGAATATTCCACGACCAAACGAATATTCCCTGACAATTGAATATTTTATAACCACTTGCGTATTTTGAAAAATTTCATATATCATCCTTAACTTTAACTTTTATCAATTTAACCATTTACTGAATTGTAATTATAAGAAAAATTGAATACTTTTATTTCATAAAATTCGGGGTCTTACAATCTCCCCTCCTTATGAAATTTCATCCCCGAAATTTACGTACCTGGTATTTCAAAGAGTTGAGAATACCTTGCTTTCATTTTAGAGTCCATCTTTCTTGTCCTCATGATTTCTCCATTGCTCATCTCCTGTTTTTCAGATATCATTCTAGAATACCGCTTCAAAACAAGGGTTAATTGAACAAATTAACATATCACATAATATTCATATATTATGACCAACCAACAATTTAAGCTTAGGTAGGACACACTTTAGCGAAAGATTTACTCATCTCTCCTCTCTGAGTTATTATTCCCGATCTCATGGAGATCATATCCTAAGCTCGATACCAAATGTAACGACCCCAAAATAGGTCCATTCCATCCAACCCATTCTCGAGTCGTCAAATACATGGTACAGAAAATAACTACAACTTTATTACAACAATTATCGTACAAAATACAACAACACATATGCTGTGAGTTTGGATACAAATATATACCAACAGTGACGTCACAACGACACTTTACATAAAGGTATAGTCGAAAACTGCTTTTAGAAATTAGAATCTTTGGGAAGTGTTCAAGTAAACCTTCGTGCATACTGGGAGACCATGCGTCTAGGTTATGATAGATATCATATGGCCACAGAATTATCCTTGGTTGACCCAATAGACCCCAAAGAAAAACAAGAAGATTACTATCTTATTCTTCCCAATGGTGAGTTTTCTCTTGACATATTATTATCTCTACTGTCTCTAATTGAGAGTTATATTTCAAATAGACTCCAAGATCATATAGATAGTGCTGGTAGATATACTCAAGTGAGTGGATGAAACAACTGACCACATCTTATGATGACTCGAGGTTGTATGTCATTAAACATCTTGTATAATAAAGACAAAACACCCTTCCAAAGTTGAATTCACCTCACCCTCAACATCTATAGACCACCGCTCTATTCTCCTCGTTATTCCTCATTGTCCCAAATACACTTTCATTACACGAAAGGAATTGTGAAGCAAAAAGGGTGAAACCTGACTAGCTCAAAGAAAAATATCATGACTAAAGATGATTAAATTATCAATAGCCTTCATCAATAATAAATCGAGATTTAGAACATATGGTAGATGATAAAAATTTCAACCATAGTTGCGGTGAACGAAGCGATCCATTAGAAGAGTCAAATAGACTATAAAGTCTATTATCTTCCATGTTAAAAGTCCACCAACAATGTTTTATCCTCAGAACATCAATCAACAATTCATGTCCACAATCACATGTATAACTCATAATCGTAATTGAGATTCTAAATTCTCTTCGCATCCAAGACGAAAATAATTTTCATCACTTGTCTTTACTCAAACATCAAAGATCATGGTTATACCAAATCACGCTTCTTGTTCATAATCATACTTATAAATTCATTTTTGCACCACGACCAAAGATATTCATCAACAGTTCATCTTTGTACCACATGCCAAAGATATTCAACAACA
The DNA here is from genome assembly GCA_020205605.1 of Panax ginseng. Classification (NCBI taxonomy): domain Eukaryota; kingdom Viridiplantae; phylum Streptophyta; class Magnoliopsida; order Apiales; family Araliaceae; genus Panax; species Panax ginseng. The sequence continues at coordinate 1,777,539 of CM035149.1, read as the reverse complement.
AGTCATCTTTGCACTACGGGCCAAAGATATTCAACAACAGGTCATCTTTTTCACTACTGCACCAAAGATATTCATCAATAACTCATCTTTGCACTACAGGCTAAGATATTCATCAATAATTCATCTTTGCACTCCAGTGAAAGAGAATTTCAACATCAGGGTTATAAAAATGTTATATATGATAATAAAATCAATATAATCAATATATAGTTTTAATCTCCAGAGTAATATTCATAAATCAACTATAATTTGGTTAGAAAAAAAACCAATTTTGTCATGCTGAATAAGAACTTTGAATAAGAACTCATGAATAGTAACTCGTGAATAGTATCTCATGAATAATAAACCCGACTCAAAAAGGTAGAAATTCCACAATAAAATCCATACCAATATTTTGGTATAATGATATTGAAAGAATAATATTTTTTTTAAGCTTATAAACAATTTATTTTAATTGTTTACACTTTACTAAATAATGCATTTAATCATTCTAAAATGCCAAACTCATAAGATTTCATCACCAATAACCAAAACCCTCATCAAAAATCTGCATATACCTCATATAGGATTCTCAAGCCATAAAATCTTATTTTTCAATTTTCTTACTTCACACGACATATTTAATTCATTTACTCATAACTAGTCTATTTTCATGAAAAATACCAAATCAGTTCCAAAAATATTTCTTTTCTGAGATTTAGCAGAATATAGTCTCATATTGAACAAATATTTTTCTTAGAATTTTTAAAATTCATTTACTATTTTTCATATGGCCAAAACCGCCGAATATTAAAACATTTATCATAAATTGTACTTTTATCCAAAAATTCTAAAATTTATAGAATATACCCATGTTATATATATGTACTCCCAATAAAAATTTCATCAATTTTGGAGTTAACCACAAGGAGTTATAAGGGTTTTCTTTTAAAATAGTCTTTTCCCATAAAATTCATAACTCATATCTCTATACATCCAAAAATCGCCATTTTGGACACAATCAATAAAACTCATAAAATTATCATTCCAAATTTTTCCAGAATTTTTAAAGGTCTGAAAAGTTACGAAACATGAAAAACATCACAACCCTTAAAATCTCTTACCTCAAAAAAGCGATATTTTACATTGGAATAACGAAACGAACTTGCACCAGATAGCAACACTCAAGATACAAGAATACACTTGATAATATAGAGAGAAAATAGAGAAAACTTGAGTTTACGTGTGATTTTCAATTCTAACTTAAGCTTCTATTTATAGGAAAATCTTTAACGCATGAAAGGAGACTAAAATAATAAAATATTAATTTTCTTTTCTACACACCAACCATCCAAGACCAGCCATCCAAGCATGCCAATTACGAAAAAATATAGCAATTTCATATGTTATTAACACCAACCAAAGTGGGTCCCACCATATAATTTAATAAAAATCATTTTATTTTCTGAAACTTCAATAATTCATAGAAAATAACCCGTTTATCATAAAAATTCGAAACTTGCGATTTTCCATGGAAAATTCCATTCTCTACAACTTTGCAGAAGACAATTTTTCTAAATTCCAAACAGAAATTGACCAAAATCAACAAACGAAGCGATTTTACAGTCTATAATCAATTTTCGGTCAAGAATTATGTCCACCGACACCCAAAACATATGTTAAATATTTAATGCCACAAAAATACTCTTCCTCCTCATATACTCATATATCCCACATTCATTGTAAAAATATTACCGTTAATATATTATTAAAATAATATATTTAAATGAATTATTTTATCAGAAAAAGATAAAATATTAATTTTCAATAGTTGTCACATTAAAAATTTTCTCCATCTATATCCACAATAAATATTTTCTTTATCATAATAATCAATAATTAATTATTCACAAATAATATTACAGACTCACAAGATCGACAACCAACGGTAGTTCCTCAGATAGAGGGCTTTCCAGGTGAGGATTTCTCCTTCTTGGCGCAAGATCAGTGACCAAACCTCTCCTTGAGATAACTTTCTAGACATTGCCAATAATGTTATCGATAATATTATTCAAATAATTTAAATTATTGATCTGATAATAAAAAATACTGTGCAGTGACAATTATTGAAACAATAATAATATATAATATCAACGCAGCAATTATTGAATCAATAAAATAAAATATTGAACAGTAATTACTGTAACAATTATTGAGTAGTGCCTTCTTACGTAAGAATCAATAATTCAAAAATACTGTAATACTGGTGTCTTTCTTTGTCTGACAACGCGTATACACTTTATTTACCAACCGGGTATTCCAACAAAGTTAACTTGATAACGATTACGCCAATTATTTATAAAAACTTAATTTTGTCGCTTTCTTCCATCCGGCGCTTATTACATTATGGGGCCCATAAATGGTTTACTTGTCGCATTTAATATTCCCCATTGAAAAGAATATTCCACGACCAAACGAATATTCCCTGACAATTGAATATTTTATAACCACTTGCGTATTTTGAAAAATTTCATATATCATTCTTAACTTTAACTTTTATCAATTTAACCATTTACTGAATTGTAATTATAAGAAAAATTGAATACTTTTATTTCATAAAATTCGGGGTCTTACAACAAGGGTTAACAATGTAGGATAATAAAATCTAGTGTATTGAGAGAGAAAGTTATCAGTTACCTTTTACTTGAAGACTTATTTGCTATGTTATACTCTCAGATCCGTGCCACCTACTACCGCGAGACGCATTTCACTCCTCCGTAATCTCTGCCGAATCGCATGCGGTGTCATTTGTCACCTTTTTTTTTTAGACTGCTTATACTGGCAATAACGACTATAATCCCATCCAGATTAATGATCTGCAGACTTTTTGGTCAACAGCCTTCCTTTTTCATCATTACAAGTCGAAAATGGAGATATTAAGATATCTAATAGGTCAATCCAATGATCCGACCCGATCTCATAAAGACTTAACAGAAAGAAAATAATGGTTAGGCCCAACAACTTTAGGACCCAATAGAGAAGATCCAATAGATTAACCAAATAAGTAGGCCCAATCCATTCGGCCCAATAGGAGAAATATCATGACCCAACATTGCCCCCTAGTTTTTTATTAAATAAGATATTTAATAGAAAACTATAAATGGTGCATGATATGATAGGACTTACTAAAGGCCCATAATGAAGATAATTGAAATCCACCCGGTATGATCCATAAGACAAAATAGAAAGGGACCGGAGGTCCAACATGAAAGGTCCAATTTGATAAATATCTGAGTCTTGAATCGGACACTGTCCATTTGAATTCTTGATTATTATCACAATTAAATGTGCTACCCTCGTGGTATGCGTGTAATCTGTGTCGATATAAAAGTAAACTTTACCAATTTCGACAGTTTTACCTGTCAATTTGAAATTCAGAAGACTTTTGCCCTTCCTCTTTCTTTCGAACCTTTCTTCCTTTCTCTGCAAACTCTCAATAATGGTGGTCCTCAACTCGAATCAGAATTCTCCTCTTCGTGTAACCCCAAATCAACACTGTTCCGCCCAATCCAAGCCCTGATAAGGAGGCTTCGAGTTCAAATCCTAAATCAACGAACCCAAGCAAGAAATCTCTTCTTCCAAAACCCTCGCCCACTCCTTCTGAGTTCTTTAGGAGTAAGGAACAATATCCATATGCCAATACTCCTTCCACTGTCACTGAAAATGAATTGAAGAAGATTCGGACTCGTTACCAGATCCCTGCCACTCATTTGGTGAGAGCTCCTAGATCGGAGGAGCGAATGTATCAGAGGCCGGAAGGTTGGATGGTCGTTCTAGTAACCATTCTCGAGAAGGGAGTTAGATTCCCTCACCATATCTTCTTAGTCACCCTTTTAGGTTTTATTGGTGTTGGGTTCGCCCAATTAGTATCGAATTCCTACATCCACATTCTCGCTTTTATTGCATTATGTCACGAAGTTGGAGTCGAACTCACTCTGGACTTCTTTTTCTCTGTCTACAAGGTTGCCCAATCCCGAGAAAAGGGTTTTAAGGTCTTGGGTAAATAGTCGCCGAAGGCAGGCGAAAAATTTGAAAGAAGATCACTGGTTTCCACCCCTTCTAGTAACAAAGGATGGCATAAGGGGTGGTTTTTCGTCAAGGGGCCAGAGATCTCTTCTTTGCCGGACTGGACTACGCAAGATAAGGTCTCTGCTGATTTTGGTGATATTCTCGAGGAGCGGATAGGCGAAATGATTGAGCTCTTCGAGAATTTCCCATCGAAGGAGTGGGATTACGGTCTTCTTACCAAACAGACATGGTTATATGATCATAAATGTAAGTTCCGAATCACTCTGACGCATACTTACTTGAAACTTTTAGTAATATAAATATTGATATGTGTTCTTATACTTTGTGCAGTATCTTTGATTAAGCCCACATCTTCGGATGTAAGAGATTTGGAAGACTTCTTGGATGGAAAGTCCAGAAGCCACTTCTTGACCCTCCACAACCGGAAGCTCCACCAAAAACAACCCAACCAATGAAACGCACAATCTGCCGAACCCCGATAGGTGAGGTAAAACCAAGATCTCATCGAATCCTGGAAGAAACCCTTGACCACGCTTCGGAAAAGAGAGCTATCCGAAAACCCCGAACAACTCCCATTCCAACCTCTGCTGAGGCCAACCCAGAAACTAAAACCATCCCGAAATCGCACTACCATCAAACCACCCCCTCGAAGAGGTTTACTCGATCTGCCTGTTCACGATCGAAAAAATCTTCTTCGAGTCAAGAAGTTAAGAACCAAAGTCACCCTTCTGACAACCGAAGAGCTTAGAGTGCCTTCGTCTTCAACCGAGCTTCCTCCAATAGTTCCAATGGAGATACAAGCTTCTGACGAAGATAAGCAGATAGAACCTATCCCTACCTTAACTCGAAAAAGGAAACGACCATCAGAAAGTCACCCCAGCTCAGCTTCTGCACCATCACCACTTCACGAAACCATTCTAGACCGATCCCCATCTCCTGAGAACATATACATAGATCCCTCACCTGGGCCTTCATCTCATGTTATCCCCTGAACGACCAAAGCCACCTCCACCTGGGCCTTCATCTCATGAATTCCAGCATGATGTTATGGCATCGTCAACCCTATGACATCGATATAATGCCAACTTCCCTTTTCATCTCTTCAATGCCTTCGTCCGTGATACCGATGATCACAAGTTCGGCGATCGCTCAATCGGGGATCTGCTCGATGAGGGTATGAGTTACATAGCACAGGTAAACTTATTTTCTTAATCTTCATACTTTTTATCATGTTTAGGTTATATATCTAAAATTGATTGATTAATACTGAATATATACTGAGGCAATCTTTGTTTTTTTGCGCGTTCGCCTAAACATATATGGAATCAGAAAATTGCGAAGAGGCCGCCAAAAAAGAGAATGCCATTCTGTAGTCTTCCATAGCGAATGAGAGGCATAAACGGGATATTGCCGAGTTCAACAACAAACATCTTCGGAAAGATTTGGCTCGGACTAAGGAAGAACTCAATGCCCTCAAGGAGGAGCTAAAATCGACCAAGACCAGCCAACAAGACATGACGAGTATGAATGTCGACCTTGTTGAAAAGAACGAGGTTCTGAAGGTTAACAACGAAGAACTCGCCATAGCTAACCAGAGCATGGCTATACAAGTAGACAATCTTCAAGCGAAGGCCCTTGAAGATAAAGAAAGGCATTTGGTAAGGCGTCGAAAGCTTCAAGATAAGCTGAAGGCTTTGAAGGAGCGAGGTCCTCCTCTAACCAAGATTTATGAGAGAAATTCAGTTTGAATAATAGGAGCATCCGATGAAATTTGAATCAGAGATTTTGAAGGTCTAATCCGAAGGTTATGAAGTCTGTAGAGATTGAGGCAAAGAAAAGCTGATTGCAGCTCAATTAGATCCAGCCCTTCTTGATTCTGAAGACGAAGGTGGTGTTTGAATAGGATCTCACTGCTTTTTAGTGTAAGAAATTTTGTAAAGAAATTTTATTTTCTGGTTATGTGAACTCGTTTTAATTTTAATGAAATGTTTGTTATTATGACTTCCGCATAATTCGTTTCTTGTCAATAATTCAGTATCAATCAATATGAATAAACTTAACTTGAATTGTGAATCAGGTAAGGTATATAACAATTAAGTTAAAGAACAGTACTAAACATAATAAACTGGACTTAATGAACTGAACTAAATGAACCGAACTCAACACTTGAACAAAATAAAGTAATGTATACTTATCGTTTCTGAAGTGTGAGATAGATTGGACATATGGTGAATTCGACTGATCCTCCTTGCACCATCAAGATCTTGTTTACCACTCGGGGTAGAACAAAGATATAAGGACCAAGGAATTTGTTTACCACGCGGGGTGAAACAAATTCATAAGGACACATCTGACAATAAGGCTACCATCGAATGGTCAGCGAGTCCGACCAAACCTCCTTACTTCGGTGAATATTTTTTACCACTCGCGGTAAAAAAATATTAAAAGGACCATGGAATTTGTCTACCACGCAGGTATAACTGTGACACCCCAAAATAGGTATACATCACCCATTCGAGTTGTCAATACACCGATGCAGTGTAAAACAACTACAACTTTATTATTACAACAAGAAAAGCTGTGAGTTTAAATACGAGATATTGTCATCTAAACAATATCCACATACAAATAAATCCTCATCATAATTAATTGATACATTATTTTACAAAAAATAGTGAGGACTACTAAACAACTCTCTAAAACCATCATTCCATACCCCACTTAATCGCTTTCGCTACATTCTCGCCTCCCGAGAAGAAAAATGGAACAAAAAGGAAAAGGGTGAGCTCAACTAGCCCAAGAAGAAAGAATATTATGACTAAGATAATATACAACAAATTATCGTTAGTCTTCAACAGGAAAAACTTAATAGAATACAATAGACAACAAGTTTTAAATCAATACTGCATGATGGAAAATATTAATTCATGTAAGAGTTACGTAGAGGATGAAATCTACTAATATCTATGAATTTAACAAATCATCATCAATATTTTTATCCTCGTAACATCAATCAATATATATCTAGAATCATATATTCATCCTTGCACAGGCCAAGGACATTCACCAATTAGTCATGCTCATCTAAACACATGTTCATCTTTGCACTACGGGCCAAAGATATTCATCAGAAATCATTCATCTTTACACTACAGGCCAAAGATATTCATCAGAAATCAATCATCTTTGCACTACAGGCCAAGATATTCAATAATATCATTGTTACCATTTTTGAATCTCCTCTTTTTAAAATCTCCTCCTGACTCGCTTCTTCTATCTTCATGGCCATGATTACCACCAGAGTGGTTACAATTTTTGTCCGTCTTTTTCTTTTCCACCGGGTTATTGTTGTTTTGTTGACTTGCTATCTCCTAGATGATCCTCGATTGGTTTTTACCTCGGTTGGCCGTACTCGTTATCTCGCACTAACAATTGAGCCCTCATTAACAACATCCGAATAGAGAGAAAATTTATGAGAGATGAGATATCGACTTATCTTAGGGTTTCAAACCTCTCGAAACATCCGCGTCATCGTTCCTCATTCTCCACCAAATGAGGTGCAAACTCGATAATTCTCCAAACTTCGCCTCGTCTTTGAGACACCGCTATGTTGTTCGCTGCTCCATCTAATAAACTCCACTTCCTTCATATAGCGAACACTTTCGTAAAAGTATTTACCATTAAATAGTTTCAAATGTCTCCCAAGACATCCGAAATAGCGAATTTGGATGGAGTACGTTTCACAGACTCCCACCAAGAATCTGCCTTTCACCACGGAACATAAAGGTGGCGAATGGAACCTTCTGTTCTCAGGCATCCCAAGACATCGAATATCTTGGTAATTTGCTTGACCCATGTTTCGCCATGATCGGATCTCGCTTTCCTTAAATTCGGTGGTCCCAACTTTTGAATCTGGCTTGCATTTGATAACCCGTGAATTGCTATCATTTCCTCCTATGTTTTGAACACGAGTCTCCTCGTCTCGATTTTGCATGAATCGTAAAAGCTTCTAAACATTAAGTGCGTTCATCGTCGTCCGATCAAGGTGTTTGTTCACATGAGGAACATTTCCATCCTGCATTACGCGTCTCCTTGTTGGTGAGTACAGAGGCATCTCCACTATCTCATTTCCATTGTTAATATTCTCGATCGACATTCTCAAATCTTGCTCATAAAACAAGGGTTAATTAAGGAAATCAATATATCACATAATATCCCTATATACTGACCAACTATCAAATAAGCTTAGATAGGACACACTAGCGAAGGATTTACTCATCTCTCCCCTCCTAGTTCTATTCCCCGATCTCCGCCAAAGATCATATCCCTAAGCTCTGATACCAACTGTGACACCCCCAAAATAGGTATACATCACCCATTCCGAGTTTGTCAATACACTGCATGTAAACAACTACAACTTTATTATTACAACAAGAAAAAGCGTGAGTTTAAAAAACAGAGATATTGCCATCTAAACAATATCAACATACAAATAAATCCTCATCATAATTATTGATACATTATTTTACAAAAATGGTGAGGACTACTAAACAACTCTCTAAAACCATCATTCCATACCCCGACTCGTCACTTTCGCTACATTCTCGCCTCCGAGAAGAAAAATGGAACAAAAAGGAAAAGGGTGAGCTCAACTAGCCCAAAAGAAAAAGAATATTATGACTAAGATAATATACAACGAATTATCGTTAGTCTTCAACAGGAAAAATTTAATAGAATACAATAGACAACAAGTTTTAAATCAATACTCGCATGGAAAATATTAATTCATGTAAGAAGAGTTACGTAGAGGATGAAATCTACTAATATCTATGAATTTAACGATCCATCATCAATATTTTTATCCTGTAACATCAATCAATATATATCTGAATCATATATTCATCCTCGCACTACTTCTGGCCAAGGACATTCACCATTGGTCATGCTCATCTAAACACTGCTCATCTTTGCACTACGGGCCAAAGATATTCATCGAAATCATTCATCTTTGCACTACTGAGCCAAAGATATTCATCGAAATCAATCATCTTTGCACTACTGTGCCAAAGATATTCAATAATATCATCATTTAAGACCAAGATGATGAAAAATATTTTTTTTTTAAAGAAACGAATCCAGTGAAACAAAATGACAAGGATTAAGGATTAAGGATTCGTACTTTGTTTTATCCATGTCCAAAAATACCTCAAAAATAATCATAGTGGTGTAAAATTCAAGAATGATCAAAATATGGATACAATCAAAACTAGTATCCACAATAGATATTTTGGACGAAAAGGAAAATTTTCATTTTTCGATGAATAGTCTTCGTATTCGTGAATAAGATCAGATATCGTGAATAAAGTCCGAGTATCGTAAATAAGAACTCAAACACCAAAAGTTCCAAATTTGATAAAATTTCGGATCAATATTTCAAAGATAATGATATTGAAGAAATAATATCATTACTTAAAAAAAAAAATATCCCTTACCTCGAAAGATTTATACTTAAACTCAAACAGGATATAAAGCTATGACTTGAACTTGCAGACCAGATATAGCAATACTCAAAGTATACTCAAAATACTCACAAGAATACGCTCGATAATATAGAGAGGAAAACTTGATTTACGGTGTGATTTTCAATTCTAACCCAAGACCCTATTTATAGGAAAATGCTTAGAACATCAAAGTAGAAAATTTAATATAATATTATTATATAATTTAAATTTTCCTACGCCATCTTTTGTAGAACTGAATTCACCCACCTTTGTTTGCCCCACAATAATGACAAAAAAAAAAAAAAAAACGTTTTGTTATTAAAACAATTAAAACTTCCAAAAATCAATTATTTTGAGCTTGAACTTCAATAATTCATAATAAATAGCCCTTTTGTCGGAAAATTGAATCTTGCGACTTTTTTTATAGGAAATTCAATTCTCTACAACTTTACGTAAGAAAGTTTTCCCAATTTCTAAATGTAAATTGGCCAAAAATCCATAAACGAGGCGATTTTACAAAGTTATAATCAAATTTCACTAATAAATGGGGTCCACCGACATGTTTAACATGTTTTAAACATTTATTGCAACAAAAATACTCTTCCTCCTCGTATACTCATATATCCCACATTCGTTGTAAAAATATCACCATTATTATATTATTAAAATAATATATTTAAATGAATTATTTTATCAGAAAAGGATAAAATTTCAATTTTCAACAATTGTCACATTAAAAATTTTCTCCATCTATATCCACATAAAATCAATATTTTTCTCATCATATGAATCAATAATTAATTATTCACAAATAATATTACAGAATCACAATATTGACAACCAGGCAGTTCCTAGGAAAGAGGGGGCTTTTCAATAAGAATTTTTCCTTACTGGCGCGCAATTAGGTGACCAAACCTCTCCTTAGATAGAACTTTCTAAACATTGCCAATAATGTTATCTAATAATATTATTCAGATAATATGAATTATTGCTTCGATAATGAAAAATACTGTGTAATGACAATTATTGAAACAACAGCAATATAAAATATCAACACAACAATTATTGAACCAATAAAATACTTTGAGCGGTAATTATCGGAACCATTATTGAGTAGTGCCTTTTTACGTAAGAGTCAATAATTGGTGCAATACTGGTAAGCTCTTCTTTGTCTGCAACAACGCCAGATTCTCGTGTTTTAACCACCGTATTCCAACAAAATTAAAATCGGTAACAATTACGCCATTATTTTTAAATAACTTATATTTGTCATTTTCTTCCTCCAATCGCTTTCAGTTATGGGGCCCATATATGGTCATACTTGTGTCGCATTTAATATTCCCGACAAAGATTTAATATTCCACGACTAAACGAATATTCCCCGACAACAATGAATATTTTATAACCACTTGCTTATTTTGAAATATTTGCGTATTTTACCCATAACTATCCACATTAATCACATCAACCCTTACTATTTCAAAATAATTAGAGGAAATTAAAATTTATTTATTAATTATTTGGGGTCTAACAATAACAAACCCATAAGGACACTCCTACCGATAAGGCTACCATCGAATGGTCAGCGAGTCCACCCCGTCCTCCTTACTTCGGTGCATATTATTTACCACTCGCGGTAAAATAATATTAAAAGGACTATAGAATTTGTTTACCACTCGCGGTAAGACAAATTCATAAGGACATTCCTACCGATAAGACTACCATCGAATGGTCAGCGAGTCCACCCCGTCCTCCTCACTTCGGTATGAATTTAGGACCAATAGGAAGAAGATCAATTGTGAAAAAGTGAATCTTTTATTGATGATGAACCACCATTTACAGATTTCCGATAAACTGACTCGATCTCTATTGAAAATATTTTCGAAGTCTACCAGCATGCCAAGTATTCTTGATTTCTGATCCGTCCAATGCCTTCGACCGATAAGTTCCTGGCTTCGGTACTTCAATTACTTCATATCTGACCTTCCCAGGTTAAGATCGAACTTTCCCATGTTCTGAGGCGTAGATGTTTCGACTTCTCTGAGGACGAAGTCCCCCACTTCAAATCTACGAAGCTTAACCCCCTTGCTGTAATGCTTGGCTACTCTCCGCTGATAAGCTACTAACTTAATCAAAGCCACCTCCCTGACTTCTTCCAACAGATCCAAGTTGGCCCTCAGCCCTTCATCATTATAGATCTCTCTGAACTAATTGACCCAAAGGCTGGTGGATCCAATCTCAACAGGGACTAAGGCATCAGTGTCATAAGCCAATCTGAAAGGTGAGTCCCCCGTAGTAGTCCTCGGCGTAGTCCTTTAAGCCCATAATACCGAGAAGCTCTTGAGCCATCTTCCTTAGCTTTCATCCAATCTGCGCTGATTCCATTCAAAGAAGTTGCTCTTGGTCACCTCAACTCCCGCCCATTTGACCGTGGATGAGCCATCGTCTTTTTGTGATGAACCCCACTTTTTTCAGAATCCTTCAAACTTGATCCCACGAATCAAGCGCCCATTGTCCGATATCACCACCTTAGAATTCAAACGAAACACTCATCGACTTCTTCATGTAGCTTCAAGCATTCTTGTTCCGTTATCAACCTAAGTGGCTTTGCTTCTACCCATTTGGTCATATAATCGATGGCAACTATAACAAAACTGACCTGACCTTTAGCTCTCGGCAATGGACCTAGTATATCTACCCCCCATACAGCAAAGGGTATAGGAGATAAGATCGAGTATAGCTCTTCTGGTGGCTGATGTGGGATCGGACTGTTGAGCTGACACTTCTCACACTTCTTCACATACTCCGTAGCTTCCTTGAAGATCGTGAGGCGAAGAGAACCCTAAAAAAGCACTTTGTAATGTAATGACTTAGCAGCCATATGGTCGCCACAAATACCCTCGTGAACCTCCCGAAGAGCATATTCAGTTTCGGATGGGATCAAACACTTCAACAATGGTGACAAAAATGCTATTCGATAAAGATCTCCATCATTAAGAACGAAGTTGGTACTCTTATACTTAATCTTCTTTGCAAGCATCTGATCCGAAGGAAGGACGCCATCTGCCAGATATTCAATGTAAGGAGTCATCCAACAGTTAGAACGTTCAATATACATCACCGCTTTATGCTGGATACTTGGTTGCTGCAGGACCTCTAAATAAATTGACCCATTAAAAACGTCAGCATCCGTAGTGGTCAGCTTGGACAATGCATCGACAATAGAATTGTCGTTATGTTTTATATCCTGAAACTCGTAGGAGACGAAATACTAAAGCCGGTCCTTCAACTCTGCCAAATACTTGATCATTCTCGCCCTCCGAGCTTCATAATCCCCGGACACTTGCTTGACGACCAGCTGAGAGTCACTATAAATAATCAATTTCTGAACTTCTAGACTCTTTGCTAATCGGACCCCTGCCAGAACTGCTTCATACTCGGCCTCGTTATTCGTCGCTCTGAACCCAAATCTGATGGCCTGCTGCACTTTGAATCCCTCCGGACTTGTCAAAATAATCCCTACTCCACTGACATCCGCAGTAGAAGACCCATCTGCATACAGCGTCCATGAATTATCGATCAGTCTTTGAAGAAGCTCGCAATCGCTTTCGACGGACGTTTCACCACAGCGGCTCGGCAAAGATTCGCTTTCAGAGAACGAACATTCCACCATGAAATCGGCCAAGGCCTGACCTTTGATAGCAGTTCGGGGATGATATTCAGTAAAAAATTGAGATAATTCCATTGTCCACGCTGCTAATCTCCCCAAAACTTCTGGCTTGCTCATCACCTTTTTGAACGGTTGATCCGTGTAGACGACCAGGAGCCGACCTTAAAAATATTGTCGAGCAATTATCAAAGCAAAGACAAATTTTTCAATATTTGGGTACCTGGGTTCAGCATCTCTTAGGACGTGACTAATATAATAAACCGGATGCTGCTTTCCCCCTGCCTCCCGAACCAAAACAGTTCCCACTGCCAACGAACTAGCTGCCAGATATAAATATAAAGTCTTAGCTGGAGCAGGTTTCACCAATAAAAGAGCCGAAGACAAATACGTCTTTATGCCTTGGAAGGCGTCTTCACACTCCGAAGTCCACTGGAACGTCTTTGCATTTTTCGGTCCCTTCAACGTATCAAAGAATGACAAGCATCTCTCTGCCGATTTGGACATGAACCTCCTCAAAGCTGCAATCCTACCAGTCAGACGTTGAATGTCTTTGAATGACTGAGGAGTCTTCATGTTTAGAATAGCCTGGATCTTCCCCGGATTGGCCTCAATGCCCCTTTGACTGACCAGATAACATAAGAACTTTCCCGCACCGAGACCAAAGGTGCACTTAGTTGGATTGAGTCTCAACTTGTGATGACGGACCGTCTGAAAGCATTCTTCAAGATCATCCAAATGATTTTGAACGATCATGCTCTTCACTATCATGTCATCCACATATACCTCCATGTTCCTTCCTAGCTGCTTTTGGAAGACAAAGTTCATCATTCTCTAGTAAGTGGCTCCAACATTTATCAGGCCAAAGGTCATCTTCTTATAGGCATACATCGAACGGTGTGTGATGAATGTTGTCTTCGAAATGTCCTCCTTGCACATAGATATTTGATGATAACCTGAAAAAGCATCCATAAAGCTTAGTAGTGCATACCCCGAAGTCGCATCAATAAGTTGATCAATGTGGGGTAGAGGATAGAAGTCCTTCGGACAAGCTTTGTTCAGGTCCGTGTAGTCGATGCAAACTCACCATTTCCCGTTCTGCTTCTGCACCAACACTACATTTTCCATCCACTCTTGATAGTCGATCTCAAAGATGAAGTCAGCAGCTATCAGCTTCGCGATCTCCTCATCAATGATCCTCTGTCGCTCAGGTGCAAAGATCCGCCTTTTCTATCGAACTGGCTTTTTTGATGGATCCACATCCAGTCGATGCTCGACAATCTTTTGGTTGATTCCAGGCATGTCTTGTGGCTCCCATGCAAAGATGTCCGCATAGCAGCGAAGAAGTTCTATAAAGTTCATTCGGAGAGGTTCCGACAAACCCGAACCAATCTTCAATGTTTTGTTTCTCTTCACAAGAACCAACTCAATCTCCTCTCTCCCCTGCAGGCATGACCAATGGCTCCGAACTGCTTTCGGTGAACGGCTCGATCTCAATCGCCATGGTTTGCTTCTCGCCATCGACCCCCTACTCCGAGGCAATCACAAGATTCCTGTAGCATCGTCAATGCTAAATCCAGTCCCCGCTACCTCTCCAACTCCATGTCTTTATTGGGAACTTGATCTTGAAGTGAGGGATGGAAGTCACGGCTTGAGAGCTATCGAGTAGAGTCTACCCAAGATGGCGTTGTGAAATTTGAATCTACATGCACAACATAAAATTTACATGTTATTTCTACCTGCTGAGGAGCTGTGCCAAAGACCATTGGTAGTTCAATAGTGCCTGCAACTTTGACTGGATCGTTGTTGAAGCCATATAAAGGGGCCTCCTGCCCGACCTCCATCTTTCGCCCATCAAGATGCATCCTCTGATAAGTGTGAGAATAAAGAATATCAACAGAAGACTCGTTGTCAATCATCATTCGCCTCATATCCACCGAACCCACTTGTGCTGTGATCACCAATGCTCCTTCATGGGGTTCGATGGGCTCCGAAGGATAATCTGCATCACTGAAAGATATAACCGTCCCTGGAAACGGTCTATCGGTCTTCGGGGGAACACCCGCCACGGACATGACTGAATCCAGATATCCCCTCCTCTTCTTCCCTACCAACTTCCTTGCTGTCCCATCGGTTATTACATCAACGACGTGCCTTGGTGGTTGATCTCGGAAGCGGTCGCACGGTGGGGAACCGTCTCAATAAAGATGGGTCAACATTCTGCTGATCTTGTTGTTGGTCCCTCCCGGCCACATATTGAACAAATAAACTGCTTTGAACCTTCCTCTCCACAAAGTCCTTCAAATTGCAACACTCATTAGTGTCGTGACCTGCAACTTGATGATAGCCACAATATTTTCGAGCATTTTCCTGTCCCGGCTTGAGAGCGTCGCGAGGTGGTTCAAAGAACGGCTGGTTCCTGATCTGATCCAATATCACCTACCTATCTGTGTTCAGTTTGGTGTAAACCTTATTCACCTTCTTAGCAGGAACAGGTGGACAATTACTTCCATGTCGCCATATGTTGTTGTACTTCTTCGAGCTGCCCTCTGGTCGATCATTATATCCTCCCACCTTCTTCTGATCGCCTTCAGCCTTAGAAGTATCTGCCTCCTTCATTCGGTCCGAAGAAGGACGTTTCAGGCTATTCATAGCCTCCTCCACTACAATATAGCCTTCGGTTTTATCAAAAGCTTCGGCCAAACTCTTCGGATTGTGAAACATCAACTTTTTTACCAACTTCTCCGACTTTACCAGGTCTAACCCATTCTAAAACAACCCCACAGCTTGAAGATCATTGAGGTCAGACACTTGGCCAACGACTTCTCTAAATCGCTTTACGTACAGGCCCAAAGACTCATCGGAAAACTGTCGAACTTGAGCCAAAGAACCCGTAGGTTTTCCCCTCCTTCGGTTGCTCCTAAAACGAGCATGAAACTTTTCACACAACTCGGACCATGAAGATACTGAATCTGTAGGCAAAGTCCTAATCCACTGCCTCGCATCCTTCCTCAACGTTGTAACAGACGTGTAGCACTTGGCAGCATCGGTGAAATCATAGTAATCCATCAGCCGATCGAATGCCTGACTATGGTTATAAGGGTCTCCGGACCCATCGTAACTCTCCGTGTGAAGCAACTTCTTGGTGGTGTTTGCTTTCTCCTTAAGAATATCCGAGGAAAAAGGAAACGCCTTTTTTCCCGGAGTGTCTTTCACCTGTTGAACCTCGGCTAACTGCTTCCAAAGCTCCTTCAACTCCTTTACCAAGAAATCCACACCTTCTGGTTACGAGGAGACGTCTTTCTCCAGAACAACTTTCTGCTTCTGGGCAGATCGACCCATTCCACCAGAATCCACGACCCTTGATGGACTTTTGGATCTTCTTCAGTGTGTGACCATGTCATCACGACGAGAATACTCATGTTGGTGCTCTCTTCTTCTATTCTCAGGTACATGCTCTCTTGACCGGCTCCTCTGTCTGCCACCATCTCGACCCTGAGAACCAACGATAACAAGTGTTTTCTTTGATAACTCAGGAGTTCTGCTTCTTGATCTCCTTCTTTCCTGAGGTCGACCTCGAGACTCGTGCACGGAATGTTCCGGCTCCTCCCCATCCCGATGTTGTACATCCTTATGTCTACTACGCCTTTCGGACTGAATATAGGTGTACGCCTCGTCCTTTAGATCGGCCATCCGAAGCATCTACACAGCTATATCCTCCCTCTGCTTTAAAAGAACCTCTAAAGCTTTATCGGCTTCTTCGGCCATCCTCGCCAACTTGGCAGCTTTGTCGTCTCAACCACCTTGGTGATGAGTTCTAGGTGATGAACCCTCCACCTGCCTTTGGTCTTGGTCCAGGCCTTTATCATCAGCAAACACCAACCTCCGTTTGGCTCCACCATGAGCTCTTGAACGAGAACCCTTGGAAACACGTTTGGAAGCAGTGCTCTCACTCTCATGAGCACTCTTTGAAGGACCCAGACGATCATTGACAGAAATATGTTGGACAAATGAGCTTACAGCCTTCGGCTGTCCTTCCGGTGTATATGCTCTACTCCTCACCATCTTTTCCGACGTAGAACAAATGAAAGTTGTGATTGAAAATTACAAGACACTAGAACATAACCCTCCTTCTAGCGCCAATATTAACGCCAAGATCTTCTGCCACGTCCCAATCACGTAAGACGCGATCCGATCTGCTAAACACACGGTCGCTAAAAGCTTGACGTCTTGACCGTCGGGGATAGCTTTCGAAAGTGAGAGTCAGTATAGGCGATCACAAGGGTTAACAATGGAGGATAATAAAATCTAGTGTATTGAGAGAGAGAAATTATCAGTTACCTTTTACTTGAAGACTTCCTGGCTATGTTATACTCTCAGACCCGGTTTACCGTGCCACCTACTATCGTTAGACACAACCCCCACTCCTCCATGATCTCTGCCGACTGCATGCAGGTAGGGGTGCTCAAAAAATTTGATTTTTTTGGTTTTTTACCGAACTGATTTATACCGAAATCGACGGTACCGATTTTTTTTTGTATCGATTTTTTCGGTACCGATTTTTTAATTTTTTTATAATTTTCGGTATTGGTTGCGGTAATAAATTCGGTAAAAATCGAAATACCCAAAAAAAACCGAATAATGTCTGCTAGACTGCTACTGCTAATGATGTCTGACAAATCCATTTATTGATAATTCATTTCTAATATGATTTAACAATAAACATGCGATATATCTGCATATATATCAATAGACTGTAGGTCTGCTGTCATTCGAAAGGTAGTTGGCTAGTTGTGGGAAGTGTGATAAACAAGATTACAAGAATATATCTGCATATATATCTGCCACATGCTACCTAATAACAAAGGAACAGAATAGGAAATACAATCTCAAATTTTATTGGACCTTTATTTACCTTTCACTAAACTGCATTTTAATATTATGCTTGATAATAAGTTTTTTAGACATAGATAATGTTTTCTTTCTTTATTTTTATTTTTGCTTTTCTATTCATTTCCTTTCACCTGCAGTGTTCAAGTTCCAACTTGGACCCACTCCCAAGCAAACTGTAGTGGAAATAACTTGTATAAATTGTATATGATTTCTTTTTCTTAGTTTTAAAAAAAATGTTAATATATTAAAAAAATTTATTTAATTATTATTATTTATTAATAATTACATATATCATCATGCATGCGGTATAATCGAAAACCAAACTAAAAAAATCAGTATCGAATTTGTACCGAACCGATAATTCGCTACCAGTTTCGGTTCTTGTTTTTGCGGTAATTTCAGTTCGGTACCGGTTCGGTTTTTTCGGTACCGACTCGATTTTTTATCGATGAACACCTTTACATGCAGGCTGTCACCTTTTTCCTGCACTGTTTATACCGTCGGCCGACTATAATCCCATCCACATTAATGATCTGCAGACTTTTTGGTTAACAGCCTTCCTTTTTCATCATTACAAGTCAAAGATGGAGATATTAAGATATCTAATGGGTCAATCCACCGATCCGACCCGATCTTATAAAGACTTAACAGAAATAAGATAATGGCTAGACCCAACAACTTTAGGACTTAATAGAGAAGATCCAGTGGATTAATCAAATAAGTAGGCCCAATCCATTTGACCTAATAGGAGAAATATCATGACTCAACAGGTTATGTCATTATAACTTCACTTCTGTAAACGTTTCGATCGCCCCCTGAAAAATCCCAAGTTTTCTTCTTTGACGGTAGGGTGATCAAAAATTTCGGTTTTTTCGATTTTTTCCTGAACCGATTGGTACCAAAATCGGTAATACTGATTTTTTTTGTACCGATTTTTCAATTTTTTTATACTTATCGATTTCGATAGCGGTTCCGATATTTTAGAATTCGGTAAGAACCGAAATACCGAAAAGAAAACCGAAATGTATTCACTTAATCACTACGTCTTTACCTCTTTTAGTACTTTAAGTCTTTAACAGTTAAACTATCTTTTTTATTTATTAACTTTACTCTTTAGTCTTCAGCAGTTCTGAGTTATTCACTCTCTCTCCTAGTCTCGTTTCTTCTTCAGTCTTCTCTCGTTTCTACACTCCGTCACTCCATTCTTCACCTTCTCCTCCATGCTCACCTTGCGACGTGCGACCTGCGTGAGCGTCACTGCGTCCCTGCCGCCTGCCGGCCTGCCGGCCTGCCCTCTCTCAACACGCAACACACAACTTACCGAGTCGCCGACGGTAAGTTGAGATTTGAGATTTCTGATTTCTGCACTCTGAGATCTGAGATCTGTATACTAGTAATTTTTTTTGTATATGTAATTTTTTTTGTATGTATCTGATTTTTGATAGGTTTTTTTTTGGAAATAGGAGTATGATTTTTTTTTGATTCAGGTATCTGTATGATTTTTGTATGTGTATGTGTTTTTTTATTTTTTTTTGTATGTGTATGATTTTTTCTCTGATGTATTTTAGATATCTGATGACTGATTAGATATCTGATTTTTTTTTTGATTTTGATTTTAGTTTTTTTTTTCTCTGTATGTGACTCTGTATGATATTTGTATGTGTATGTGCTTTTTTATTTTTTTTTGTATGTGTCTGATTTTTGGTGCAAGTACTTCTTGTTCCGATGCCTGTAAGCTTTCTTTGACTAATAGTTGAAATGGAGTAAAGTTTCTTCTAGTTTCTGATTTAAATTATCGTTCTTTGACTATTATGTATATATATTGATAATCAGTTTTAAATATAGTCATGTTCACACAACCAAAGAGAATGATATGTGAGAAGAGAAAAATTTAGAAATTATAGGAAGCCAACCCCTGTTAGAGATGTGTGTTTCATTGTTTTTGTCTACAGTTCGGGGAATATTATTGTCCTTTCCTTGGTTTGTTTTCATGAGATTTGGTAGCTCAGGAAATTTCAACTTTTGTGTCATCCCTTGTTAAATGTTTTAATTTTACCTTTTGGGTTAGTACATGTTAAGCTTTACATTCTCTCTATGAACATGGTTGCGGCAATTCTAACCTCTGTCCATTTGAAGTTTTCAAGGTATGAATTTGTATCTAGGCAGAAATTAGTTTTAGAAGTGATTGCTTTCTCTTGTTGAAGTTTTATCTCCCCTTTTTTCCAGGAAAGAATAGCTGCCCCTCATCTGAAGCATGACTACAATACAGTTTGCAATATAAAGCTGGAACCATCACAGCACAAGTCGCTAACCTCCAAGTTCACACAAATGTTCACCTGGCTCTTCTCGCCGAAGAATGATGATACACAGTCGCAGAAAGTTGACCTATAGTTTGTTCCGAGCAGAGGAGAAAATCTGACGTTTACCTTTTCTCTTTTTTGCAATGAGGTTGTCATTAACTTAGTTTTAGCCATGAACGCGTGCTCTTTACTGGCATGTTGTATTATCTAATACACGCAACCAAAGTTTTGTCACAAATGGTTCAAGTTATATGAACAGATCTAGAAACTCTAACCAAAGCGTAGCTGAGGTAGGAATTGTTCATTCAACTTCTGTGCCTTGTATGCTTTATGAATATAACAATTTTATATCCTTTATTCAGATGGTTTAGTGGCTTTACAATATCATAAATCTAGGTATCCTCTGTTCCTGACCTCTTTTAGTTGATTCTATGAAACATTACTTGAAAAGTGGTTCATATGTTCATGTTTTAGCTCATTTCATTCCCTTGTATGAATCCAGATGTCATAAATCCTTTAAGCATTTTTGTCAGTCATGATATATTGCAAAAATCTCTTCCTACAGTCCAGGCCAACTTATACCAATCATTATCCAGAAGTGGGGGTTTCAATACAACAAGCAAGCATGTAGCAGCTCAAATGCAGACCTCGCATCCTTTGACGAAACACAGGAACCCAAAACAACTGTAAATCTATTTTTATTGAAATATGGTTTCTATACAAATGGAAAGAATGCCGCGATGGGTTAAAAATTCGCTTCAATTTCTCTACAAAAGATGCAAAATGAATATCATGTTATTGTTCCAAAATAACATCACCAACAACTCCCATTAACAAATCTACTTTATCTGAAACTCCCAACAATAAAGCATCACCAACAACTCCCATTAGCAAATCATCAATAACAAGCAGCCAACAGTAAACAAGCAAGTAAGTAACCAACAACAAGCCAACGCCCAACAGTACACAAGCCTTAGTTTTAATTGACATAACAAGCAGCCAAGCCAACTACACTCTACAAGTCATATATAAATTGTATATGATTTCTTTTTCTTAGATTTAAAAAAAATGTTAATATATTAAAAAAAATTATTTAATTATTATTATTTATTAATAATTACATATATCACCATGTATGCGGTATAACCGAAAACCGAACCGAAAAAACCGGTACCGAATTTGTACCGAACCGGTAATTTGGTACCGGTTTCGGTTCTTGATTTTTCGGTAATTCCGGTTCGGTACCGGTTCGGTTTTTTACCGATGAGCACTCCTATTTGACGGGCGTTATGGGAAGGAAACCTGGGAGATCCATGCTTACAACTTTGGAACCTATTACAATGGAAAAAATGACTTGATGATTCAAAGTGTAGCAGTGGACACAGATCATAATTGCAGCTGTTGGCCTGTGGTGGATGAGTTGCTTGCTTATCAGGAGAGTGGAAGTACTGGCAAAATCCTATGGAGGTATTTATGCTTTTCAACTCCTTAATTCTCCATTAATTGATTGAAATCATTAAGCATCAACTTTCCAGCGTTGGCTTATTATTCTGTTTTAGGATGATCATAATTTTCCTTCTTAGAGGCACAGAGGAATGGGAAATAAGAAAATTAATTAGAAAACAAAAAAGTAGATGTAAATTAATTAGGCTCGTTATAAATATATCCATCAGGACCATGCATCATGATATTTCAACTAACTATGTTTGATTATGTTGGTCAATGTAAATTGCAGATAATATGGTGAGGAACGGTGGGTTTGAGATTGGACCAGCATTTCTCAGGAGCTCTTCCGAGGGGATTTTACTACATGAAGAGCAAGGAATACTAGATGAAGAATCTCAAAGCGTGTTAGATCTCCATTGGAAGAATGGAGTAAAGCGTGTTAGATCTCCAAGAGGAGAAGCAGCAATCGAACTGCTTTCCAATTCTGCAGTCGTAACCAATCAATATCTATGCGTTGGATTTTATGATTGGTGATGCCAAAGACTCGTGCATAGGAGATTTTTTAGTGTATGTTCAAGCAGGAATGAATTTCACCATGCACAGCAATGGCCTTGGATCAGCTCAGAAACATTCTATCACATTCAAGGCAGAATCCGCCAAAATATCCATCAGTTTTGGTACCTTCAATGAGATCCAAACTAGTGATCGTCTTTTGTGTGGCCCTGTGATTGACAGCATCAAACTAATTAGTTTCTCCCATCGGTTGGGAGGGGATCTACAAAATAAACTTCTGCTCTCCTGTTTGGTTTTCATATTATTAATTGTTTGATAATCTACATAAAGATTATTGTCATTGTTCCATATCTAACATACATATGTAATATGTTGGGGGATATTTAGGCTCACACATATATAAATACAAGTACACTATTCTATGAGATCTTGAATACCAAATTTCAAGTTTCCATCTTCAAATATTTCTTTCACCCATCTTTCTCTATTCTCTCTTCTTCCCAACCAAATTAGTCTTATGTTATAATTATCCATATTAACTTTATTATTATTAACCACCAAGTACTTATTTTCTTTTAAAAATACTTTCATTATATTATTAAAAATTAGACATATTAGGCCAAGCTTGCCTTTTTTTTTTTTTTTTTAAAGAAAAGCAATTTTATTTAATTTATTATTTTTATATGTTATATATAAAGAAAGGTTCACCTTTTTGCATACATGTGAGGAGAGGTGGGTTTCTGCATCAAGTTTTCGAGTTCACTTAAAATCTCAATACATTCTTAGAAATTTGTAAAATAAGCCAAATGAGTTCGACCGATTTATACTTATTCGACTAGAAGTTTGAATCGAATTCGATTCAAAATATAAATGAGTCAAATATGAACACATTTTAAAATTCAATAAATTACTCGAATCTACTCAAATTATAATTTTTTATTGATACTCGGATCATATTCGTTGGAAAAGTTCAAACTGTTCGGACTCGATTCGGAATCATGCTCGACTCGGTAGCTAAATGAGCCTTAATTAAACCTTATTTTGTACTCGATAAATTTTGTGAACCAAATCTGAGTAACTCAATACTCAGATCGACTCGGTTCGTTTACACTCTTAACTGTTGCAATGTGTTTGTGAGTTTAAAATTGACGGAAAAATAACAAATGAAATAAAAGTTATAATTTTTTTAATTAATTTTTATTCTTTGTTATTTTTTAAGAGAGAAAAAAAAACAGATAAACATGTAGTGTTGGTTACTTTTCTAACTAAAATTTAATTTAAATAAAAAAAATTTAATCATCTGTTTATAAACACAACAAAATATAATATTTACTCCTTCCAATTTCATTTGTCCATATTTTAAAATATACACTTATTAATATTTTTATTTTTTTAAATTACTCATACTAACTACTCTGTTATCATTTTATTTTTTTAAATTAATCTCCTAATTTTTTTTGGAATAATAAAACTGATGGGAGAGGAAAAATGAGTGTGATTGTATTTTTAATGTTAAAATAATTATAGTGTTATGTTTTTCAATGTATATCATATTATTTTCAATAAAATATTTTTAATAAAATTAATATTAAAAAATTAAGGTTAACAAATAATATTAAAGTAGAAAGAGGACACATAGTAAAATAGAGTTAGATAAATTAAAAAAAATCGAGACAAAGAAACTTTGATGGAGGGAGTAAAATAGTAAATGGGTAAAGATACCATTTATTTTTTAAACAAGAAAACTTTATAATTTTTAACTGTCAAATATTTCATATTTTGTTTGAATAATGCTAGAGATACAAATTATTCTATAAATATTTTATAAAATATTGATGTGACATACTCCATCTCAGCATATTGTGTGGAGCCGAAGACTATATTAAAATAATTTGTTGATCAATATATTGAAGTGGAATATGTTACATCAAAAATTTATAAAATATTTATAAAATAATTTGTGTACGTAGCATTAGTCATTTTGTTTACTATTCTGTCAGGCTCCAAAACCCAATCAGTAAACCCCTTCCTTGTTGGTTGCCTCTGTTGTTTTACAAAAACCCTAGCCTGATCAAAAGACTTAACTATCTGGAGAAAATGGATCCTTCTACAAACGAACTTGAACGGCTGATGCTATTCGAGCACGCTCGTGTTACTGCTGAAACCAATTACACCAAGAACCCTAACGACGCTGATGTTAGTTCCAGTTCTTCACCTCTCAATTTCTTTCACCTATGTCAATATCCATATATATATATATATATATACCACTTTAGTTAGGATTCATCTTTTAACCTATTCAAGTTATTTTCTTGATCCAATCTATCTGTTTGTGTTTGCTGCTCTGGCTTTTAATACTTACCTTTAGACTGTAATAAGATATTTTATGATTTTTATTGAAGCCACTGATAAGCATTGTCTGGGTTATACTTGGACATTTGAATTTATATTTTGTTAGTAACTTCTAGCTTCTGGTTGTTATGTGATTTAAGCCTGAGAATAAATGTGAATCATCTTATGTAGAATCTAACCAAATGGGGAGGAGCATTACTTGAATTATCTCAATTTGGAGGTATCAATGAATCGAAGAACATGCTTAGAGGTATTATTTAACTGTTTTTTTTTGTATGAATTCCTTGGAATGTTATTTTTTGGACATTTATCATTGTTTGTTTAATTTGTTGAGTGAATGTTTGGTGGATTATGAACCAATTTATTTAGATGCTGTTTCGAAGCTGGAGGAGGCATTAGAAATCAATCCAAGCAAGCATGATGCTATGTGGTGTCTAGGGAATGCATACACTTCTCAGGCCTTTCTGACTCCTGACCTGAATGAAGCACAGAGTTATTTTGAGAAGGCATCTGAATTTTTCCAGAAAGCAGTAGATGAGGTACGTCTTTTTCTTAGTTATTTTTTAAATTTGTAATACATTAACTCTTGTTTATCATTATGCGCTAGAGCCTGACTGAACTTTACGGTTTATACGTTACTCTTCTAGAGTCCAGGGAATGAGCTGTATCTGAAGTCCTTGGAAGCCACTGCCAAGGTATTGTTGTCAGTCCTTTGGCCTATTCTATACTCATTTTTGTTATATTTGGTTTGTTCCCTACGGAAATTGGAGGTCCATCTAATTGGGTGTGGGGGGTTAATTAACTACGTAAACTACTCATATTGAATTGTAATTTTCCCTACTTTGGATGGGAAGTGTTATATTTACAAGCCAAAGAACCTTTTCTTGTCAGATGACCATAAATCGTGGAGGGAGGAGCTTAAAGGAGAGGTCGGGCTTTTGGTTTTGAAGGAAGAGGTTAGTTGGAGACAGAAATCTAGAGTTTTCTGGTTGTGGGATGACTTCCACGGCTTGGCCAATGCCCATCGACGGGCCAATCATATTGGTCAGATTGTAAGTAATGGACATCAGTGTAGGGACAATGTAGAGGTTCAATAGGAGATTCCAAAGTTTATGAGGATTAGTTTGAAAAGAGAGAGAGAGCAATGTGGTCCTACTGTAGTGATAATCTCCTTCTCGATGCCTTTTCTAAAAAGGTTGCTGTGGTGATAATCTCCTTCGCCTGCTTTAATGTGAATTTTTCGTTGAGCTCCATTACATGTTTTGCTTGCTTAAAGGTTGGGATGTTATGGAGTCTTGATGTGTTGGAATATGACTCGGGGGTTGGGTATACATAACTGAGATAGAGTAGCTTTTTCATAACTTTTACACTCCAGGTAGAGCAAGGTTGGTGTGCAAGTAATTTTCAATCATGGAAAGGATGAAGGTTTTATGGATAAGAGAGGGGCTCTCGTAAAGGGATTATGAGTGCTGACTTTCCATATGGTTTGACTCACATTGGCTACTGCATATTGATTAAAATAGGTAGCAAATTTGAAATCATGTTGAGGTTAAATCCTTGAGTTTCACTAGCTTAGTTCAGGTTAAATGTTCTGGGTGATATTAGGTGGCCAAAGTTACTGCTGTCACTTGTTATTGATGTAATGAAAATCAATTCGAGGAACCAATTTGTGGAAATATTTTACTTGACAAAGGTTGGTCAAGGTTTCACCCTTAGTACGTCTGAATCTCTAATTTTTACAAAATATATATTTTTTGGATATCGAAATTTACTCTTTATTAAACTATTACTTAAGTCCTTTTAAATTTCATCTCTTAGGCACCAAAGTTACACATGGAGCTCCACAAGCACGGCTTTGATCAACAGGCTATGGGTGGAGGACCTTCTACTACTTCAAATACAAAGGTTTGATACTTAAAATGTTCATTTTCTGTTTGGGACAGTAGTAACAGTAGTATCTTCAAGGAAGCATCCTATTTCAATTAGATGGCTTGCTAAAGGATTAACTAGCTCATGTTGGGTTTTCATGTTTTTGTGGGGTTGGCTGGGAACAGAATATAGCTTTCTTTTTTATGGGAACAATAGCATCTTCAAGGATAGCGTCCTGCTTTACTTATTTAGTTCTACTTTAAAGGACTAGTGAGGTCATGATGGGTTTTTTCATGTTTGGATGGGTTTACTGGAAAACAATGGTAGTTTTTTCCTTTGTAGCATTATTTTTCGTATACCTGTATTTTCCTCCTTGACCTTTTTCTCTTTTTCCATTTGTAGATAGGGCTCTTCCAAAATATGTATCATTTTATGCCCACATGTCCATTTCTTTGGGAGTTTCATCATCATAGTTTTTCATTAAGTTGTAGTTGTCTGTGAATTGTTTTTTTCCATGGCCAATAGAAAACTTTACAGTTACTTACCAAAAATAAAAAATAAAAAATAAAAAATTTACAGTTTTAATATAGATTTAAGCTAACAATAGTTTGTAAGATGTATATTTCCTGATGAAGTGATTGGTTTTGTTCCAGTGCTCCAAAAAGAAGGTGACCAGTGATCTGAAGTACGATATATTTGGGTGGATAATCCTTGCTGTTGGACTTGTGGCATGGGTTGGAATGGCCAAATCTCATGTTCCTCCACCCCCTCCAAGATAAGAAAAAAAACCCCCATTATTTTTCTTTCAAAAAATATGGGTTGAAACCATATTTTGCTATTGGACTCGTTATTGACAGCAGGTGTAGCAGCTATAAGACAAATATCATTACTTTGCTGCTAGATTAGTTTGGAAGAAATTTATGATGTAATATATAATCCTCTTGCAAGACCTATCTATTTGCCATGCCCTGCATGGTATTTAAATTTTGTTTTGTTTTAAAGGATTTCATGTTTCTCCTTTTTCTGCTACCCCTTGGAGAGCTTAATGTAGAAGTTTTACAGTCTCGCTTTCAGTTTGTAAAGTGTCATGTTAAAATATTTAATATTAATATGTTGCAGGTGTCTCTTGGATGGTTAGGTTAGTTGTTGGTGTCCAAAAATGTATCAAATGTCTGTGTAATAGTTGATATGAACCTTTAAACACTGTTAGTCATCTGAAATTTGAAAACTTTTGAAAATCCATGTCTTGTATATGGATCAAGTCGAAAACAATTTTTTTTTATGTTTAGCCTCTTTGAAAGCTAAGGCCTAAGCATGTACAAAAACTTCTGATGCACATAGCATCAAAGCATTACCATATAAGACATGCATCCATATACAATCACAGAGTATTTGTCTGGGTAAGAAAAGTCTGTAATTATAAGACATGATCCAGTTGATCACTCATTGAGTATTTGCCCTTTACATAAAGGGACATGGTGATGATATAATTTATTAGGTACACAAGGGGGAATTTGAAGTAGGTCTAGGTACACAACTGATACATGATTACAGTCTCTGACGTAGTTGGTGACTACAGCTCCTACAGCCCATCTCAAGAAGAAATGGTAATGGCGCCTTAAAAGATTGTTTACTTCTTTTATCAACCCTCATCTTTTTTGCTTATCTTTGTTTGATGACTTCAGCACCTAAAACCCATCTCAATAAAAGATGTCGATGGTGCCTGAACTGATTGTTTACTTCTGTATCAATCGCCATCTCTCTTGCTTCTGTTTTGCATTCTGCACTGAGTGCTGATTTTCTCTTCAGCAGAGTAGACCAGCCTGCTCAACTCTTCATTGCTTACAGCACTCATTTGCAGTACTTAGTGCTGAATGATACCCCTATAAAGTTTACAATGCTGTTAGATCCCTCTAACAAGCTCCTAGCTGGGGCTTCCTGAAGGACACATCAAGTTTCTAGCCTGTTAAGAGGCAGATTAATGTGCCAAATGGCTTTATTTTTCATTGTTAAAGCAATTCTACAAGCTTCGATTGCAGTTGTAAGATGGCATTTAGAGCTATATACCTGCATTAGTCTTGTTATGGTTCACTGTGTCAACCGTTAGCCACTTGTTATCTGCTGTGAAAGTTGCAGTTGGACATTACTTTCATGTAGTAGTAGTCTATTAAACTTAACATGGTTGGATGTTGTGCCTTGCATACTTTCTACCGGATTTAGCGTCTGATCCTGTTTGCTGCAGAGAAATCATTACTAGATGTTCGTACAATGACAATTATTTTAAATTATATAAAACTTCTCACTAGTTACACTGATCCAAACAAAAAGAAATACAATTAAACAAACTTGGCATCCAAGTATTTTAATTCACTTAGTATTCTTTGGTGTAAAATACTGGGATTTTGATCACTTTAGGTTTGCTAGGTTGTCCTCCGTGGGGTTTGAAATTTGCTGCGCAGTAATTTAATTACTCCCAATAGTAAGAGACAGCTTAGGGACCTCAGTGTTAATTGGAAGTAGTGAGAAATTAGTTGTCAAAATCAATGTTATCTGTAAGGGATCGACCTAATTGTTCCTCTTTTTTTTAATGCAACCTAATTGCTCCTTGAATAGTAATGATTTTGCTTTGCTGATTGCTTTCTTAAATACTAGGATACCTTATATTAAGTCTGACCTGATTTCTGTCTCCTATAGAGATACCTTTCAAACCAAATTTACCTTTGCTGACTATGCACATTTATTACGACCATTCTTGGGAGTTTTAATTTGGAGAGAAAAAGGGATAAAAGTGGGAAGAAATTTCCTCCATTTATATTATGGTTTGGAGTTTTAATGAAGAGAAAGGAGATAAATTTTTACCCCCTTACTTTTTTAATTCCTCTCTTTTTCTTTTTTCTTTTTTTAAAAAAAATTGGAAGTGGGGAGAATATAATTGTTTTAATAATTATTTTATTTCCAACTTTACCCTCTCACTTCTCTTTCCTTCCTTTCTATACTCTTTTTCTCCATTACAAGCAAGCATTGAAGAAAGTAACTTTCACTTCTTTTTTAAACCTCCAAGCAACTGGATTGAAATTTACTCTCTTCTTTCCTAAACTTTCAATTCGCTTCTCTCTATTTAAAAGCTCTCAAGCAAAGCCTTCTTCAACATGAAAGATTGTAAACCTTCGGTGCCTTTGTTTTTGATGTTATGATGTATAATATACAACATAGTATGGTTATATGTAAATGTTTACTTCCAGTTACTCTCCTATATTCTTTTTTTTTTTACAGTTTTTTTTGTGTGTTCATTTTTACTTTCTTACATCCCTTGAGAAAGAAATTATTATCATGTATTAGCTACGCAGATCAAACTAAAGGTTAGGCTGGGTTGGGTGAATAAATATATCTAAACTCTTTGAGATTTGCTAGAACATATCTTGTGTTGAGCCAAAAGGAGTAGTCTTTTTCTATTAAAGCAGTGGACAATTTAGTTGCAGCTTTACTTTTATGCCATTGTGGCTAGATTATTAGTCCAGTGGAATCTTGTATCATAGTCAGCTAGGCTACTTTCCTCTTTTAGCACCACACGTGTACCGTTTGCGTTTTTCATTTGAATCTAAATCATTGGTGATCTAATATAGATATTGCTTAGTCATTTCTCAAGTATATTGTCGGGTTCCTTTCTTGACTTGAATGTTCTTATCCTTGCCAAAACCCTTTTTTAGAATTACATTTCCCTTGACTATTTGATGAGTAGTTAATATGTAGGGACTTGGCATGCTTTTTTTAAGTTTTAACCTCTAGTTACTACTTTCTCTTAATGGTATGCAGTGGTTGTTAGGCTGGCAGGTTGTTGCAGAACTCCTTGCTATTAGTGGAAAGGGAGAAAAATGACGGTTACAAATATTTTACTAGAAGGCGATAATGAGAGTTAAAATTATTG
The DNA here is from genome assembly GCA_020205605.1 of Panax ginseng. Lineage (NCBI taxonomy): Eukaryota > Viridiplantae > Streptophyta > Magnoliopsida > Apiales > Araliaceae > Panax > Panax ginseng. Next base: position 1,747,005 of record CM035149.1, on the reverse strand, counting down.
TTTTGAACCGGAATTTATATGTGGATGCTGTGATAAGCTAGCTATATTATAAAAATATTTGGATAGTGCATTCCACTTTGGATAGCTAGGTAGGTGGCCTTTTTGAGGTCCTCTGTTAACAGATGCTCCTAGAAGTCTTGTGTGAAAAACTAGTACTAGTACTAGTATTATTGTTTAGCTGCAAAGAGTAGTTGCTTTTAGATTCTTAGTATTTTAGAAAAAGAATAGATTTGCCTTCATTTCGGCTCTTCATTGGTGGTTTTGGCCTGAGCTTTATCATATTTTAACAGGCCATCATTATGTACTTGTTTTTGCCAATAGCTCAATTAATATTGGAGTTGTGCGATTTTAATTTGCATGTTGTTATTGCTCTAGTAAAGTGTACTACTTCTCATGATCAAATCTTAATAAAGGGAAGGGGAGTGAGATTGTGCGGATGGAAGTTGTCCACGTGTGTGATTTTGCTTTCCTTTCCTTGGATATTTTGTAGTGATAATGTCAAGTAGCAGCATTGCATGTAGGTTGTGTTGTTGGTTGGGTACTTTTGAATAAGTGCAAAATACAAGTATTCGGAATGAATGTAGTGGTAGTGTATATTTTATTGGAAGGATGGATATTTGTTTCCATGGCCATGGCCATGGCCATGCCTATGTATTTTATAAAATGTTTATTCTTTTCTCCTTTCTATGCGGAAAAGCTGTGACTGGGTGACGCTAGTGCTGATGAAACCTTGTTTCCTAACAATTTAGTTTTATCAAAATATATTATATAGATATTATTAACGCCAAGATCTTTCTCCACGTCCCAATCATCAAGACGCGTCCGATATCCTGCACAGTTCAACAAGTGAACACCAAAAGCTTAACGGCTGGACCGTCAGGGGATAGCTCCGGCGTGAGAGTCAGTATCGGCGATCACAAGGTCAACAATGGAAGAAAAATAATGTCTAATGTCTGAGAGAAAAATAATAATATGATCGTGTGTTGTAATATTTTGTTACTTACCTCTCTTTTTGTTGTGATCCTAGCCTCATCATCATCTAATCCCGATTTACCGTACCACCCATCACCTCCGACACCTTTTCCCCACTCCCCATTCATTTCATCCGAAAGTATGTAGCCTCTTCTTCTCACTTTCTACTCCTACTATTTGCCACCGCACGGCCATCATCCGAGTCTCATCCTCATTAATGTCATGCGAAGGTGGCGTATATACGATCAACTATTTTTGGTGTAATGATTACTGGCAAATTCAAAGTTGGGTTAAGTGACAATTTACATAATGGGCTAATTCAAGACTAAGCCCAAATAAAGGAAATGACCCATACGACCGGATCCAACCGAGATAACCCAACGAAATGATCAAGTAATTGGGCCCAAATCATTCTGGATCAATAGGACAAAAGTAACATAATCCAAGAGAGGAGCCCATTAAGTCCGCCCAATAAAGAAAAGGATCACGACTAACATCATTGTCCCTGTCTTTTATTAAACAGGGGTTTAATGGAAGACTATAAACAATATAGGCCCATGATATAACGGATCATGATAAGTCACAAGAGGTTCAGAGTGAAACTTACCAAAGCCCAACTAATTTGGTCCAAATCGACATCAGAGACAGAAATGGGAGGCCCAATAGACATAAGTCCACTCTGGTCAAGATATTTAGATCCAAAACCGTACGATACCTCTTCCAATTCACCATCATTGCTGTGAATTAAATGTGCCACCCTCGATTACTGTGTAACCGTCAATATAAAAGGTAAACTTTACCAATTTTGACGGTTTTACCTGTCAATTTGAACTTTTGAGCTTTCTTCTCCTTCCTAGAACTTCTTTCTCTGTCTTACGAAATTTCAATAATGGTGACTATGAGCTCTAGCCAGACTTCTCCTCTCCGTGTGACTTCCGCTAGCACAGTTTCCCCCAATCCAAACCCTAATCAAGAGGGTTCGAGTTCAAACCCTCCATCTCCTCATTGATTTCTTGAGGATGGGGAACAGCTTTCCTCATGCCAACATTCCATCTATCGTCAGAGAATCGAGATCGTACCCTCTCCTGACTCAAGTATCGGATCCCGAGATAATTATGTTATAAGGGCTCTGCGCTGACCAAGAAATGAATGTACCAAATGACCGGATGGTTGGGTCGCCACGCCTGGCCACCTTTCTCTCGAAAAGGGATTCGCTTACCCCTTCACGCTTTCGTTGTTACCTCCCTAGGGTTCATAGGAGTGGGTTTCGCCACCGGTGCCCAATTCCTACATCCACATCTTGGCATTCATTGCCTTCTACGAGTTAGGGATCCTCCTCTCGTCGACATCTTCTTCACCTCTTCTCACCGGTAGGTAGAGATCCCGAGAACGAGGCTTTAAGATGCTGAGCAAACAATCTCCTCGCCTGAACTCCAAATTTGAGAAGAGGTCCCTGATGAGTACCCCTTCGAGCAATAAGGGATGGCACGAGAAATGGTTCTTCGTCACAGGACCAGAAATCTCTACTCTTCCAGATTGGACCATCTCAGATCGGATCTCTGCTGACTTCGGGGATATTCCCGAAGAGCGTGTGAAGGAGATGGGAGACTTTCTGAAGAAGATTCCTTCAAAAGAATGGAGTTTTACACTTCTGACTAAACAAGCCTGGCTATATGACCACAAATGCAAGTTTCGAACAACTCTGTAATATAGTTTTTTGAGGTATTTAAGTGGCATGGGTTTTAATATATGGTTATTTGCAGTGTGTCTGATCAAACCAACTTCTTCGGAAGTAAAAGAGCTGGGAGACTTTTTGGCAGGGAGGACTACGGAGGCGAGTGAAGAGCTTCCTATCGAAGAGTCTTCCCGAGCCGATCCCCCCGTCTCCGATCCACTGAACCATTTCCTTCGTAATGATGAGTCCGTCGACGAGCCTCTCATTCCCAAGAAACCCTCGAGACCTCATAGAAAGGAAGAAAGCCGCCAAAAAAGCCAAAACTATCCAACGTGATATAGATCCTGAAAGCGACGCGGAGATCTTTCCCGAAGCAATCCCACAATCAACCCCTCCATCTGACCCTGTTACTGCACTTTCTGAATCTGCTCCAATTAAGAGGAGTCTACTTGACATACCTCTACGTGATAGGGCGAAAGTCCTTCGCGTTAAAAAGTTAAGATCAAAGATAAACCCACTCACCGCCGAAGAACTCCGAGCTCCATTATCTTCGACGGTCATTCCCCCAATAATTCCCACCAGAATTCAAACACCTGATGCTGAGCTGGTCGAATCTGACCCCATATTATCCCGAAAAAGAAAACAACCTTCAGACGACCAAAGGGTTCAACCTCTGCTTCCTTCTTCGACCCAAGAGCCTACTCTCGCCTGATCTCCTTCTCCGTAAACGATACACGTGGATCCTCACTGGTCAGTAATCAACCTATGCCTTCTCCTCCAAGACAAGCGACCACCGAATTTCAGCATGACGCTATGGCCTCTCCAACCATGTGGCCTCGATTTAATGCCAACTTCCCCTTTCAACTGTTTGAGGCCTTCGTTCGTGAGACCGATGATCATCGATTCGGGAACAGTTCAAACGGGGATTTGCTTAGTGAAGGCATGAGCTACTTGGCGAAGGTAAATGATTCTCTCCTTTATTTTCATATTTATCTTCATACTTATACATCCTCAAACCGATCAAATAATCTTGAACATGATAAAGCGAATCTCAGATTCGCTGCGTCTGCGTTCGAGGTCCCTCGAGTGAATCCGAAGAAGAGGCATTGAGGAAGGAGAACGCCATCCTGAAGTCTGCTTTGGCTCGGGAAAGGACCCAACGTGAAGGCGTTCTTCATACGAATGAAGGACTTCAGAAAGAGTTGGACCAAGCCAAAGGAGACGTGAAGACCTCCAATGAAGAACTGAAGTCGACTAAAGAACAGTATGAGGAGATCGTCAAGATGAATGTCAACTTGGTTCAGAGGAGTGAAATAAGGATGGATAAGATCAAAGAGCTAAAGGCTGATGCTAAGCTCTTAGCTAAGACGATTCATAAACTGGAGCGGAAAAAAACTCGTCAGATGAATATACGCCAGAAGCTCGAAGAAGAAATCCGAGAACTCAAGGCTCTTCGGGACCTTGGGCCTCCTTTAACTGATGACCTTCGCAAACAAATCTGTGAAGAGTATCGGAACTCGGATGAAATCAATGGAGAGATTATGAAGATATATACTGAAAGCTACGAGCTCTGTCGAAGTCGTGGCAAGGAGAAGTTGATTACAGCCAACGTAGATCCATCCTTGCTCGATTCTTCGATGATTTAGGAATGATACGCATAAAGCTAAAGCTTTTATTTTTCCTTGGTTTTATTTAAAGAACATTTGTAAAAATTTCTATTATTTTCTAATATTGTAAGTAGGTTAGTTATTAATGAAAAGTGATCTTCCCTCTTGTGACTTGAAAGGCATTTACTTTCTACCAATACTTCAATATTAATTTAACCAAAAAAATGTACAAGCTTTTTATGGATTCAACCCGAATTGTTAATTAACAACCAAGCATGTCACATAAGGAATAAGATGAAGTTAAAGAATGAGGCATTCCGAACTCAACACTTAGAAGAAATTTAGGTAATAAAGTAAAAGATACTTATTCGATTCTCAAGTGTGAGATGATCTGCTTCATCTGGAGTTTGTTTACCCCGAAAGGCTTAATGAACCAAAAGATGACGATCATCTACCACGACGAAGGTCCGATGAAGTTTGAAGGACAACACTTGCCTACCACGAAGGGCTGACAATGCCTTTAAGGATGACACTTGCTTACCACGAAGGGTTTGACAAGGTCTAAGTGACGACAATTGCCTACCACGAAGGGCCTGACAATGCCTTAAGGATGACACTTGCCTATCACGAAGGGCCTGACAAGGTCTAAGTGACGACAATTGGCTACCATGAAGGGCATGACAATGCCTTAGTGACCACCTGCCGAAGAGGATACCATCGAATGGTTAGCGAGTCCTCCCAAACCTCCTAACACCAATGAAGTTTGCCTACCACGAAGGGCCTGACAAACTCATAAGGACCACCTGCCGAAGAGGCTACCATCGAATGGTCAGCGAGTCCTCCCGAACCTCCTAACACCAATGACGTTTGCCTACCACGAAGGGCCTGACAAACTCATAAGGACCACCTGCCGAAGAGGCTACCAACAAATGGTCAGCGAGTCCTCCCGAACCTCCTAACACCACTGAACTGATCAGCAACAGAGACAATTTGTTTGAGAGAAAAGAGGAATTTTTATTGATGATGATGTAAACATTTACAGACTTCCGATGTACTGACATTGAATTTACTGAAAGTACTTCCTAAGCCCCTTGCCAAAAGTGCAAGTATTTTTTATTCTTCGACCGTGCCTAATGCCTTGGCCGATAAGTCCCCTTTCGCCTTCAAAGGACTTCATATGGTCCTTCCCATTTAAGATCGCCTTTCCCAGATTCTCGAGGCGTAGATGCTTCAACTTCTCGAGGACAAAATCTCCTACTTCAAATCTGCAAGCTTTTTACCCCTTATTATAATGCTTGGCTACTCTGCGTTGATAGGCTGCCAATTTGATTAAAATTCAAGCCCGACTTCTTCAAGTAAATCAAGATTGGCCTTAAGCCCTTCCTCATTGTAGATCTCTCTGAATTGACTAACTCGAAGACTTGGATATCCAATTTCAACTAGGACTAAGGCATCAGTGCCATAGGCCAATCTGAAAGGTGAATCCCCCGTTGTAGTCCTCGGAGTAGTTCGATAAGCCCATAAGACACTAAGTAGCTCTTCCGGCCATCTGGCCTTAGCTTCGTCCAATCTGCGGCTTGATCCCATTCAAATAGCCGTCTATTGGTCACTTCAACTTGTCCGTTTGACTGAGGATGAGCTACTGAAGTCTTTCTGTGCTGAATCCCCTGTTCTTTCAAGAATGCTTCAAATTTCGATCCCACAAACTGACGTCCATTGTCCGATATTACCACCTTAGGAATTCCAAAATAGAATACTACTGACTCTTTCAAAAATTTCAAGCACTCCTGTTCCGTTATTGACCTAAGTGGCTTTGCTTCTAACCATTTGGTCATATAGTCGATGGCAACTATAACAAAACTGACTTGACCTTTTGCTTTTGGTAACGGACCCAGTATATCAACCCCCCAGACAACGAAGGGTATAGGAGATAAGATCGAGTATAGCTCTTCTGGTGGTGATGTGGTATCGATCGTTGAGTGGCACTTCTCGCACTTCGACATATTCATTGCTTCCTTGAAGATGGTAGGCCAAGAAGATAGTATCCTGACGACGTACTTTGTAGGCTAATGACTTAAGAGACCATATACGGTCGCCACAGATGTCCTCATGTACTTCTCAAGAGCGTATTCAACTTCGGATGGAGTCAAACATTTCAATAATGGAGATGAGAGGCCGCCTTCTAATGATCCCCATCAATCGTAACAAAATTAGCACTCTTGTACTTGATTTTCTTGGCTAGCATCCGATCCGAAGGTAAGACGCCATCTCGCCAGATACTCTGGTATGGAGTCAACCAAAGATTGGTTGATTGGCCGACGACATCACCGCTTCATGATGAACACTAGGATGTTGCAAAATTTCTAAGTAAACCGACCCATCAAGACGTTAACATCCGTAGTGGCTAGTTTGGAGAGTGCATCAAGAATGGAATTATTATTACGCCGACCCCACAAACTCATAGGATCGGAAATATCTTGAGCCGTTCTTTTCACTTCGCCAAATACTTGATCATTCTCGGGCCTCGAGCTTCAGACTCCCAGAGAGTTGCTTAACGACTAACTGAGAATCACTGAAGATGACTATTCTCTGCACTTCAAGACTCTTTGTTAATCGTAACCCTGCAAGTACCGCCTCATACTCAGCTTTGTTGTTCGTCGCTTTAAACTGAAATCTGATGGCCTGTTGCACCTTGAATCCCTCCGGACTCGTCAGAATAATTCCCGTTCCACTGATGTCTGTAGTAGAAGACCCATCTGCATACAGCATCCATGAACTCTCCTTCTGTTGAAGAACAACAACAGCTCTGTCAGATCCTTCAGCCTCGGTCACCACTTCATCAGCTTCAGAGAACGAGCACTCAACCACAAAATAAGCCAAGGCTTGCCCTTTGATGGCGGTTCGGGGATGATATTCAATGAAAAATTGGGACAACTCCATCGTCCATGCAGCTAATCTCCCCGATACCTCAGGTTTGCCCATAATCTTCTTCAAAGGTCGATCTGTATATCTATTACCAATCTACCACAGAAGTATTGCCTAAGCTTTCACTAGCAAGCTTATTAAAGCAAAACAAACTTTTCAATGTTTGGGTACCTTGTTTCAAAGATCCCAAGGACATGGCTTACATAATAAATCGGTGTCATTCTTTCCCCAACTTCACGCACTAAAACTGCTTCCCACCGCCAAATCTAATCTAATTGCCAAGTACAAATATAAAGGCTCGGCAGAGCGGGCTTCACCAACAAAGGCGCCAAGATAAGTAGGACTTGATGCTCGAAAGGCGTCCTCACACCAAGTCCATTGGAACGCCTTTGCATTCTTCTACTTTTTCAACGTATTAAAAATGGCAAACATCTTTCCGCAGACTTGGACATGAACCTCCTCAAAGTCGCAATCCTTCCAAATGACTTTGAACATCTTTAAATGACCGAGAGAGTCTTCATGCTCGGGATCACTTGAATCTTCTCTCGAAGTTGGGCTTCAATTCCTCTTCGGTCGACAAGATAACCCGTAAATTTGCCACTTTCCAGAAAGGTGCACTTAGTGGGATTCAATCTCAAATTGTGATGACGAATTATCTGAAAGCATTCCTCTAAATCATCCAAATGTTTATGTACCAACATGCTTTTGACAATCATGTCGCCTCTCGTGACACCTCAATATTCCCCGCCTTGTTGATATCTGAAGACATGGTTCATCATTCTCTGGTATGTGGCTCCGGCATTGATGAGGCCGAAAGTCATTTTCTTATAGGCATATACCGAACGATGCGTAATGAACGCCGTCTTCGGTATATCCTCTTTACACATGGAGATCTGATGATACCCAGAGAATGCATCCATAAAACTTAATAAAGCGTACCCCAAAGTGGCATCAATGAGTTGATCAATGTGGGGCAGCGGGTAGAAATCCTTCGGACAAGCCTTGTTCAAATCAGTATAGTCGATGCAGATTCGCCATTTACCATTCTGTTTCTGGACCAGCACCACATTTGCCATCCACTGCGGGTAATCAATCTCAAAGATGAAGTCAGCTGCCAATAGTTTTGCAATTTCTTCATCTATGATCCACTGACGTTCAGGTGCAAATATCCTCCTCTTCTGCCGGACGGGTTTCTTTGACGGGTCTACTTCCAATCGGTGCTCAAAGAATATCCTCCTTACTCATCCGCATATCTTGAGGTTCCCATGCGAAGATGTCAACATAGCACCTCAAGAGCTCCATGAGGTTCGTCCGGAGAGGTTCCGACAGACCCGAACCTATTTTCACTGTTTTGTCCACCTTGCCCGGGATGAGCTTTATCTCCTCTGTTTCTTCAGCTGGCATGACTAACGATTCGGAACTACTCTCGGTGAAGGGTTCGATCTCTATCACCATGGTCTGCTTCTGCTTCGATACCCCCACTCCCGAAGTGATCACAGCATTTCTGTAACACCTTCTGGCCAGATCCAAATCTCCTTTCACCTCCCCAACCCCATGAGCCATAGGAAATTTGATTTTGAAATGAGGTATTGATGTTACAGCTTGTAAAGCAATTAAAGTAGGCCTCCGCAAAATAGCATTATAAGCAGAATCAACATGCACAACGTAAAATTTACAAATAATTTCTACCTGTTGAGGGGTCAGTCCGGAAGATGACCGTAGAGTTCAATGGTTCCAAATGCACCTTGACCGGATCATTTCTAAAACCATACAGTAGGAGCCTCTCCCTCTATCTCCATCTTCCGCCTCATCGATTCATCCTTTGATAAGCATGGGCATACAGGGATGTCTACGAAAGATCCATTATCTACCATCATCCGCCTATATCCACCGAACCCACTTCATGCGATCGGCACCAATGATCCTTCGTATGCGGTCGCGATGACTTCAAGGGTAATCTTCATTAATAAAGGAGATTATCGTGATTCGGATAGGTCTATCTATCTTCTTGAAGGTACCACCCATCCATACGTGATCGAATCCAAATAGCTTCTAACTTCTTTCCAACGAAGCTTGCGTAAGTACTCCCAAAGATGACATCTATCACATGTCTTGCAGTCGTCCGGAGTAGGCAAAAGCTTCATTGAATCTGGTTGAGTTAACCGGGATCTGGTCCTCGGTCCTTTGTTGTTGATTAGTTCTCATGGCGGCCACTATGACGCCCCCAAAATAGGTATACATCACCCATTCTGAGTCGCCAATAACATGGTACAGAAATAACTACAACTTTATTGTTACAACATATAAACTGTGAGTTTAAATACAGATATTGCCATCTAAACAATATCCACATACAAATAAATCCTCATCATAATTATTGATACATTATTTTACAAAAATGGTGAGGACTACTAAACAACTCTCTAAAACCATCATTCCATACCCCAGACTCGCCTTCGCTTACATTCTCGCCTCTTGAGAAGGAAAATGGAACAAAAGGAAAAGGGTGAGCTCAAACTAGCCCAAAGAAAAGAATATTATGACTAAGATAATACTGTAACAAATTATCGTTAGTTTTCAACAGGAAAAATCTAATAATACAATAGATAACAAGTTTTAAATCAATACTCAAATGAAAATATTAATTCATAGAAGAGTTACGTAGAGGATGAAATCTACTAATATCTATGAATTTAACAATCCATCATCAATATTTTTATCCTCAGAACATAAATCAATGCACCTCTTGAATCATATATTCATCCTCGCACTACTGAGCCAAGGATATTCATCGATTAGTCATGTTCATCTAAACACTGCTCATCTTTGCACTACGGGCCAAAGATATTCATCAGAAATCATTCATCTTTGCACTACAGGCCAAAGATATTCAATAATATCATCATTTAAGACTGAGAATGATGAAAAATATTTTTAAAGGAAACGAATCCAGTGAAACAAAATGACAAGGATTAAGGATTAAGGATTCGTACTTTGTTTTATCCATGTCCAAAAAAATACCTCAAAAATAATCATAGTGTTGTAAAATTCAAGAATGATCAAAACATGAATACAATCAAAGCTAGTATCCAGAATAGATATTTTGGACGAAAAGAAAAATTTTCATTTTTCGATGAATAAAGTCGATTCGTGTGAATAAGATGAGATCGTGAATAGTCTTGGTATATCGTGAATAAGAACTCGACACTAAAAGTTCCAAATTTGATAAAAACTTCAGATCAATATTTCAAAGATAATGATATTGAAGAAATAATATCATTACGAAAAAAAAATAATATCCCTTACCTCGGAAAACAATACTTAACCGAATAATCGGATATAAAGCTATAACTCAACTTTCACCGTATAGAAATACTCAAAGTATATACTCAAAATACTCACAAGAATACGCTCGACAATATAGAGAGAGAAAACTTCAGTTTTTGGTGTGATTTTCAATTCTAACCTAAGCACCCTATTTATAGGAAATTGCTTAGAACACCAAAGCAGAAAATTTAATATAATATTATTATTTATATTAACCATTCCTACGCACACCTTTGAATTCAGAATTTAGCAATTGCACACATGCAAAATGAGGCCCACACATTGAAAAAAACGTTTTTGTTAATATAAATATTTAAAACTTCCAAAAATCAATTATTTCGGAGCTTCAGAACTTCAATAATTCATAATAAATAGCTCTTTTGTCAGAAAATTCAAATCTTGTGAGTTTTTATAGGAAATTCAATTCTCTAAAACTTTACAGAAGGAAGTTTTTCTAAATTCCAAACAGAAATTGACCGAAATCCACAAACGGGGGATTTTACAGACTATAATCAAATTTCAGTCAAGAAATGGGGTCCACCGACATGAAAAACATGTTTTAAATATTTTTGGTAACAAAAATACTCCTCCTCCACATATACTCATATATCCCACATTCATCGTAAAAATATCATCATTATTATATTATTAAAATATAATAATATATTTAAATGAATTATTTTATCAGAAAAAGATAAAATTTCACTTTTCAACAATTGTCACATTAAAAATTTTCTCCATCTATATCCACATAAAATTAATACTTTCCTCATCATATGAATCAATAATTAATTATTCACAAATAATATTACAGAATCACAATATTGACAACCGCATAGCTTCCTGTGAAAGGGGGGCTTTTCAATAAGAATTTCTCTCATCTTGGCGCGCAATTAGGTGACAAAGTCTCTCCTTAGATGTAACTTTCTAGACATTGCCAATAATGTTATCTAATAATATTATTCAGATAATATGAATTATTGCTTCGATAATGAAAAATACTTGTGTAATGACAATTATTGAAACAACAAAGAATATAAAATATCAACGCAAAGAATTAATAAAATATTTGAGCGATAATTACGTAACCATTATTGAGTAGTGCCTTCTTACGTAAGAATCAATAATTGGTGCAATACCGCAGGTATATTGCTCAACAACGCCAGATTAGTGTGTTTTAACCACCGGGTATTCCAACAAGATAATTGGTAATAACTACGCCTGCTATTATAAACAACTTGTATTTGTCGCTTTCTTCCTCTAACCGCTTTCCTTTTATGGGGCCCACACACGGTCATATCGCATGCATTTAATATTCCCTCGACAGCATTTAATATTCCACGACCAAACGAATATTCCCAGACAATAATGAATATTTTATAACCACTTGCTTATTCGAAATATTTACGTATTTTACCCATAACTATCCACATTAATCAAATCAACCCTTACTATTTCAAAATAATAAATAGAGGAAATTCTATTTTATTTATAAAAAAAATTCGGGGTCTTACAGCCACATACTGAACTAAAGCCCCACCTTGTACTTTTCTGTCAATGAAATCTTTCAAACTAGCACAGTCGTTCGTATCGTGACCCGAAACTTGGTGGTAATCATAATACTTACGAGGATTCCCTTTTTCAGGCTTAATGTTATCTCAAGGTGGCTCGAAGATAGGTTAATTTTTAATCTGATCCAAGATAATGTACTCTGCTGCATTGAGTCCGCGTGTACGTCCTATTAACTCTCTCGAAATTTGGAGTGACGAACGTCCTCCGCCTCTCTCCAATTGTTGTGCCTCTTCGACCCGCCTCATAATTGCTCTTTATTCCTTCATTCTTCTTCTCGATCTCCATCGGTTTTGTCCCGATCTGTCTCCTTAAGCCGATCTGAAGAAGGACGTTTGAGGCTGTTCATAGCTTCCTCCACCATGATATAGCCTTCAGCTTTGTCAAAGGCTTCAGCGAGACTCTTCGGGTGATTGAACATTAGTTTCTTCACCAACTTTTCCGATTTGACCAAATCTAACCCATTCAAAAAATTCCACAACTTGTAGATCGTTCAAATCGCCACTTGGCCGATCGCTTCACTTCAACCGCTTCACATACTGGCCTAAAGACTCATTAGAAGACTGCCGAACTTGAGCCAATAAACCAGTTGGTTTTCCTCTTCTTTTGTTGCTCCCAAAGCGAGCATGAAATTTACTGCACATGTCTTCCCAAGATGAGATTGAATCCGAGGGTAAGGTCCCCATCCACTGCCGGGCATCCTTTCTAAGCGTTGTGACAAAAGTATGGCATTTAGCATCATCGCTAAAGTCATAATAATCCATGAGTCTGTCGAACGCCTGACTATGGTCGTAAGGATCCCCCGATCCATCATAACTTTCAATGTGGGGCAACTTCTTCACGGGGTCAACCTTCTCTTTTAGAATCTCCGCGAAAAAAGGGGATGCCTTCTTTCCCGAAGTATCCTTCATTTTCACTTCTCTTCTAAGTTCGCTTAGAAGCTCTTTTAACTCTTTAACCAGATACTCCACTCCTTCTGGTTGTGACGATGCTTCTTTTTTCGGTGACTCCTTCCTCTTCTGAGTAGACCAGTTTCTTACAATAGATCCTCCAACTTTAGAGGGATTTTTTTCGAGATGACGGCGTCCACGGTGTACCCTCGGTAGACTCTCGGGAGTATGATCTCTAGATATACTATGAACTATGAACTCTCTGGCGGGGAATGTGCAACAACAAGTGCTTTCTTTGTGCTCTCGTCGAGTGCGATCTCCGGATCGACCTCTTCGTTTCGCTTCGACCCTACTCCTTAGAGTCGACGGTGATGTGCCCTCTTCGATCTTTGAGGAGTAGGGCTTCGGATCTTCTTCTTCTCTCGTGGTTGGCCCCGATACCCACGTCCCCGAATAAGCGCGCTCCTTCCCACTCCGATGCCCTCGCTTCTTGGATTGAACATAATCGAACTCTTCGCCTCTCAACTCCGCTATTCGAGCCAGGTTGTCGGTTATATCCTGTCATTTGTTTTCACAAAGTGCCTCCATGGCCCTATCCGCTTCATCCGCCATTTTAGCCAGGTCGTGAGGCTTTTTTCGTCTTGGTCATTTCTTATCGTCGAGTCTAGGCGAGGTGCCTTCACCCATTTCCCACCATGGCCAAACCCCTTCTCTCGTCGGGAAAACTAGCTTACGCTGACGTTGCCCACGTTTCTACCGAAAATCTTCATGTGATCGTTTGACGCCAGTCTTTGGCGTGAACACTTATCGCAGTCCCAAACGATCTTTGACAGACACTCGCGGTGTTGATTCAATTGACACCATATAGTCGCCTTTACGAAGGTAGGTGTTCTACTCTTCACCATGAATATTGACGTAGAATAAATACAGCCAGTGATTGAAAAATACCAAGACACTAGAACTCGGCCTCTCCTTCTAAATACCAATGTTAACGCCAAGATCTTTCTCCACGTCCCCAATCACCAAGACGAGTCCGATATCCCGCATACTTCAATAAGTCAACACCAAAAGCTTGCGGGCGGGACGATCGAGGGATAACTCCGGCGTGAGAGTCGATGATTTATCATCACAAGGTCAACAATGGAGGAAAATAATGTCTAATGCCCGAGAGAAAAATAATAATATGATCGTGTGTTGTAATATTTTATTACTTACCTCCCTTTTTGTTGTGATCCTAGCCCCATACGCATCTAATCCCGTTTCTGCGTACCACCCATCACCTCCCGACACCTTTTCCCCACTCCGGTCATTTCGGTAGAAAGTATTTAGCCTACTTCCTCACCGCTACCACTATTTGTCACCGCCATCATCCGAGTCCCATCCTCATTAATGCCATGCAGAAGGTGGCGATACATAACGATCGACTATTTTTTGGTGTAATGATTAATATTCAAAGTTGAGTTAAGTGACAATTTACATAATGGGCTAATTCAATGACTAAGCCCAAATAAAGGAAATGACCCATATGACCGGATCCAACCGAGATAACCCAACGAAATGATCAAGTAATTGGGTCCAAATCATTCGGATCAATAGGACAAAAAAAACATAATCCAAGAGAGGAACCCATTAAATCTGGCCCAATAAGAAAAAGGATCATGGCCCAACAGATATATATAGGATCACAAGTAGGGGTGATCATTCGGTTATAACCGAATCGAATGTATCTATTCGGTTATAAATCGAATCACCGAAAATATTGATAATTTTACTATCCAAATACTAACCTGAAATTCATAACTAACCGAATTCAGAATCTTAAATTATCGAATTTATAATTCTATAATTCTTGATAATAACCGAATTTGAGAGAAAAGCCCACCACCATCTAAAACTCAAATTTCACACGAAAAGCCCAACAACAATAGCAATAAGCTACATAAAGCATCACACGGGGATCAATAACAATAAAAACCAACTCAAATTTCATTACGAAACCGATGAAAGCCCAACAATAAGATGATTCCTAATAGCAATAAGATGTCCACGTGGGGATCAATAAAAGGTGACAACAACAATAAGATGACAAAGAATATGTTACTTGAGTATAATATGAAAAAACCAAATGGGTCTTTCCAATAAAAACCAACCATCAAGAAAGAATCACGTGACAACCATCGCCAGCAAAGACAGACAACCCGCGTGACACAACTATAACCATCTCCTAAAACTCAGAACTATTTCGGCAAACGAAAAACAAAGCACGAAAGAATCACTCACGACGACGAGCTTCACGAATTTGGGTCTTCACCATTTGATTGGGTGATTAGGTTCCTTCCCCGATTTGATTCTCATTAGATGATGGCACCCATTTGATTGAAGGAGGAGATGATATTTTTTTTGGCATGAGTAGTGTTGAGGAGATTGAAGATCGAAGTTTTAGGTGGAGAGCTATGGCTTTTCGTTTGGTTTATTTGGAAAATTTGAGATCGGGAATAAATGAAGAGGAGGAGAATGGATCTAGTCGGCCTAATACGGAGATGAGAAATTGAGATCGACTTCATTAGATCGGATCTGGGTTGAGAGTGATTGAGACTCGAGATAAAAGATAAGGAAAGAGACGAAAGAGAATCGAGAGACCGAGAGAGTAAGTGGCTAACTGCTAAGTGGCGAAGAGACCGAGAGAGTAAGGCATGAGAAGTGAGATGAGAGTTATTAAGATAATGATTAATTTCTTTAATAACTTATTCTAGATTCTTGGTCTAACCAATAATACAAAAATGAAATTCAACCAATAATCAGAATAAAAAAATAATTCGGATATAACCGAATTATAAAAAATATCTAAATTATTAAGAAATTTCGATTAAATTATTTCGATTTTGTTCGATTATTCGATTTTACCCGTTTTTTGCTCAGTCCTAATCACAAGTTCAACTTGTACATAGACAATTAACTAGACTGGTGGATTACAAAGCCAATGAAGAAAGCCATTTTACTAGACCAAGTGCATTCCAAAAACTTGGTGGGTTTGTTAATGCATGCCTAAGTTGTTTTATTCTTCCTGTGTCCTTGAAAAATCCCGTAAAACACGTAATATTCGGTATAACGGTGACATCACATCACCAAGCAATTAGACGTAATGTTATACTGACATGAATAAACCCTATATGGTGCATAATTTTGGACTTGCTTCTAATTTCTTAGTGTTTAATGTTAAGGGTACGATTATGAAAATATTGCATCAGAGCTGTACAATTGAATTGTTGGGTTGCAACTTGTCTAATGTAGGATTGAATCATTTGTCGAGTTGGTGTGCGGACACGCTTTTAGCACGATTAGAAAGCTGAGCGACTCGTGGTGGAGCCAGGCAGAGCACACATTAATTTCATGCTTCTTTGGAAATCGTTCATCTGTGGCGGTAGCCTGCGGTAAATGGTAAGTCGAGCTTAACTAAACAGAGTCGAGTGATGTTTGAATTCGATTTGAAAAAGTTAAATTCATAACAACTCGAATAATTATTATTCAAATTTGATTTAATTTGAATTAAATTATATTTAAACTATCCGAGAACTAATAATTAATTTTATAATAAATATAATTATAAATTTAATTTATTATTTTATTTAGAAATAAAAAAATATATTTATTATTACACTTTACAAATATTAAATTCTAATTAAAATTAAAATAAAATAAAATAATAATAATTAATTATTTTAATTTGATTTAACTTTGTATATATTATAAGAGAATGTATCAAATATCTAATTGAATATGTATCAATCAAGTATATATTGAATAACCTTACTTAAATTTTATTCGTATTTTTATTCGAATTATTTTTTATACTCATATTTGAATTATATTATTAACGGCATTTTTTGGAATCGATTTAGAGCTCTAGCCGGCATGCAGGGTCCATTGACTGAGGTTATAACAAGTTTCAAATCTGGTGGAATCACAACTATATAAGGAAATTAACTTGCATCACTATGATACTTATCCTCCAAAATGTAGACATATTATTATTCTGGATGGGGAAAAATGGCCTTGTAATGAATTGTCAAATCAAATTTGGTACAATTTTTTTTTATTAAATACAGAAATACTGTATCTGCTAGCTGCTGCGGATGCTGCTGCTTCATCATATATCAAATTGGAAAGTGGTTAGTATGAAGTTTATTTTTGGGTAAGTTGGTCAATTAGCCAATAGAATGCTGACACAAAGGCGAGACTCTATGTGTATGAATATTCTATTGGTCAATTGACCAACTTATCAAAAAATAAATTTCATACTAACCAAATCAAATTGACTCCTATCCTATGGGACTCAAGATTAACCCATAATGTATAATCAGAAAACAAAGCCCAATACAAATACCATACACGTATGAAATCGCAAGAAGTTGCCTATAGGTTATTAATTGAGTACGGTTCACGTTATTCTGTCGTTCCTGGAGTTTCCTGCGAACAAAATCTACTGCATTCACGTGTATATTAATCCATCACTACCAATTATCAAGAATTCATCACCTTTAGTAGGTGTGATTAATATGAGTTTTGGTTCAGTACTCAAGGGACCAACTCAGATCCATAATTTGGCTTATTCCAAATATTAATCCAATGAATTAAATTATCACATATAAGTGAATCAATGAGTTGGATATTTGATCCAATAAATCATATGCGGGAACAATGACTTGGAGATTTGATCCAATAAATCATGCAGAAACGGCCCTACAAGAAAAAATTTTAATTTCAAGGGACTATTCTGTCAGTAACTCTGTCGGATATATATGTCAGAATTAATTTCGTCAAAATAATTAAAATCGATAGAATAATTTCGACTAATTTTCCGTCAAAAATAATCTATTTTTGACGCACATTTTTGTTGTCATTATTGCGTTGACGTTAAGGCAAGTTAATTTTGACAGAATATCTCTCGAAAATATTTATTTTTTCGTCGGAAATAGGAATTTTTTTAAAAATCTATAAACTATAATCTTGACGGAATTTCTATAGGAAATATCTTATTCCATCGAGATTAACTGGGATTTATTTTAACTAAATTTTAAAAATTACATTTTTCAGGTTTTTAAACTCTATTTTTGTACATGTATGGTTGTAACATGCTTTATCTCAATAACATATACTGTAATATATTTCACATCCAACATAACTATAAAAACTTGTTTTATCTCATCATATCAAACATAAACTAAGTAATTAATGTGAATATGAAATAACTGATCAATAATAACAAATATATATCAATGTTCCATAAATTATACAATATGATTTACAAAATTCGTACAGACTCAACTAAACTACATTTTTTACAATATGTACAAATGATCTACAATATAATGAATAAATTTGTACAAATGATTTACAATTTAATGAATAAATCTATACAAATGAACTATAAACTAGCTAGTAGGAGGAGGATCATCGGGCAAGGGTGGACAAAAGGTGCTGCTCTGGTGTATGAAAATCAGCGTCGTCGTCCCCCCGCTCGCCATCGCCATCATCATTGCCACCATGCTCTGCATCACCAGCCTGCTCACCATCGCCACCCTGTTGATAGGATTAAAAATATAAATCATTAGTCTGATCCGTATATATGCGAGAATTAAAGAGACTACAAAATAAAAATAAAATAACATGCAAAATACCTGAGTAGGCGACGAGACTTGATCTAAAGCCTCTAATAGTAGGGTAACCACCATCCGGAGCACCTCATCACTTAACGCGACGAACTGCTCTTGCGGTAATTTTGTACTCTCGACGGTGGCCCCTGAAGCAATTAATATCCTGAGCTAGCTGGTGAAGGCGAGCACGGCTAGTCAACTCCTAATGACAAAAAATTGAATCTGTCTGAAACCTATCCGACACCGCCGCTATAACCCTCTAGAATAACGAGTCGTCCAAGCCAACTCCTGTATAAGATGGTCCAACTAGTGTCAAAGGTATTTGGTGAGAACTGCAAAAGTAAATAGAAAATTACGTGAAGACGTATTAATGTGGCGCCCCAAAATAGGTATACATCACCCATCTTGAGTCACAAATACATGGTACATAATACAAATACAATCTTAAATATACAACAAGAGTCGAGTTTTAATACAAATATTGTCTTCAGACAATATCCACTCTCGAAATAAGTCCTCATTACAATTATTATCACACTATTTTATAGAATAGTGAGGACTACTAATGCTATCATCCGGACCATCACGCCATCCCCGACTAGTCCTGCTTCGTTCTCTCATTTCACAAGAGAACGGTGAAAGAAAGTGTGAGCTCAACTAGCCCAAAGAAGAAATATTATGACTAAAATAATGCAGGATAAATTATCATTAGCCTTCAACAATGTTAAACCGATAAAATATAATGATAAACAAGTTTAATCATGGCGGAATAAGCAATCCATTAAAAGAGTCAAGTAGAGAACAAAATCTACTATCTTTTATGATTTAAAAGTTTTTCATCACTTTTATCGCCGAGACTCGACTTAATAAATAATCCACATCATCCCCGCACTACTACCAAAGATATTCATTGGGGTCACGACCACAAATTATCCATGCACTACGGGCAAGGATATTCGTGTATTCATCAATGGTCATGATCATGCCAACAATCGTCCCCATCAATGCACTACGGGCCAATGAGGACTTTTATCACATCATTTGTAACATTACGGTCATGATTATACCGAATAATCCTCGGTCATAATCATACCAAGTCCATCTACGCACTACTACATACGAGATAACTTTCAAAAATATAAAAACGAGGATGATGACAATTATATAAGAATTGAATAAAACAAGTTCACGAATTAATTTATCCAGAACTAATAACGTCCAAATTGTCAACATGATACTTCTTTGTAGAGTAAAATTCAAGAATGCTCGTAAGAATATTTCCATGAAAAGATATCTTTGGATGAAGCGCAAATATCGAGGATATTCCACTAATTTCATGGAGTATAGAAGTTAAAACTTTAACCAACCGAGTATAATAAATAATGGAATAACAAAAGAAATCACCGGGCGTGTGATAGATAAGATATGCGAGTTATTCCAATGAATAATAAATATGAAACCGGTCCCAAGCGTAAATGCACAGACGTGATATTCTCGGCGAGAATAATAAATACGGAATAATAAATAATGGAACCAGTCCCAAGAAAAATGCATGCATGGGATATTCCGGCGTAATAATAAATGCGAATAATAAATAATGGAACCAGTCGAGCAAAATTTGCGCAAGCGACAGGATATTCCGACGTAATAATAAAGAACGGAATAATAGAAGAATTTCACCACGATGCGGTGATTGAGATAAACAAAGTTATTCCAACATAATAATATAGAATGGAATAACAGAGAGATTTCACCAAGTATAGGGTATGCACATGATATCTGATTATGTATAGGGTATCTGGCGTATCTGAGTTATTCCAACAAAATAATAAAGAATGAAATAACGGAGGATTTCACCAAGTATAGGGTATGTCACAGATACAAAGTTATTCCAATGTAATAATAAAGAATGGAATAACAGAAGAATTTCACCACGTATGCGATACTTCGCATAAATAGGTTATTCCAACATAATAATATAGAATGGAATAATAGAGGGATTTCACCAAGTATAGGGTATGTCACGTATACAGATTATGTATAGGGTATGCCGCGTATACAGGTTATTTCAACAGAATAATAAAGAATGGCATAACAGAGGGATTTCACCAAGTATAGGGTATCTGCCATGTATACAAGTTATGTATAGGGTATCACAGATATCACAAGTTATTCCAATGTAATAATAAAGAATGGAATAACGAAAAGATTTCACTAAGTATAGGTACGCCGCATATACAAGTTATGTATAGGGTATGTCATAGCGTTCTGAGTTATTCCAATGTAATAATAAAGAATGGAATAATGAAGTTCTCTTCATGAATAAGAAAGAATAACACCCTTACCGTAAAAAGACACCGGATATCGAAGTAGTGAAGTAGCAGAATACTCTTCTTCTTTCTCTCTATAATTTCTCTCTCTAGAGTTTCAGTGAATTCGTAAGAAATAATGAAGGAATGAACTTTTATTTATAGAAGAATGGATTGAATAGTAACTAATTCCTGAACGGTCCAGATTGATTTACTATTAAAACTTAAAGCAACGGTCCATACTGATTTACTATTAAAACTTTAAACCAGCGATCCATATTGATTCACTATTATAACTTTCCACCAGCGGTCCATATTGATTCACTAATATAACTTCAACCAATGGTCTGAAAAATTAACACATTTTCTCATGGAATAATATTGTACCCAAATACCCAAATGCACAATACTAGAGTGAATAGTAATCGGGTGAATAGTAACTCGTGAATAGTAACTCATGAATAGTAACTCGTGAATAGTACTTCGACACGAAAAGTTTCCCGAATACCCGATTGAACAATATAACCTCCAGACATCAATTATCATCGGAATAGATGTTGATTTCTACTAACACAAATAATCCCAACACAATGAAACTATCAAATTCATCTTTAATCAACACGAACTTATTTATCATTAATATTATAACTCACAATATTTAGCAACCAAAGTTGTTCCCAGAAAGCAGGGCTTTCCAATAAGGATATCTCCCATTGGCGCCGCAATTAGGTGACCAAGCCTCTCCTCGATGTAACTTCTAAACATTGTAAATATTGCAATTTAATAATATGAATAACTTTGTCGTCTCAATTATTGATTTAATAATATAACATATAATGCGGATGATCTTTGTGACAATAATCAAATAAATAATATAAGAGATATGATGCGTGAATTATCAGTAATAATAATTGAGTATAACCGAGTGACTTCTCACGTAAAGATCAATAATCAATACCGTGTATTCTTGTCGCAACCATGCGTATTCATCGTACTTTTACTACTACCGGTAGTTCAATAGCTTTTAACAATAACACCTCCGCCGTTTATTTATAAAATATTTTTGTCGCTTTTCTTAATCCGACAATAATTACATTATAGGGTCAACCAATGATTGTCTGCCATTGCATTTAATATTTCCGACAAAAAGAATATTTCCCGACTAATCGAATATTTTATAACAACTTGTATACTTAGCAAAATTTATAAATATTACCCACAACTATAACATTATATCAAATTCATTCCATAATATTCAAAAATGATATTTATAAAAAAATCATCTTTATAAATAAAAAAAAGAAGTTGGGGTCTTATATTAATTTATATTATTCTTATAAATTAAGATATAACGAGAAATATAAGAAATATATATTATTACCCCCAAGTAGGATATACGCAGGTAACCTCGGCAGTTCCAACACGTGATGCATGCTTAGATGCATCGCTAAGTAGGGTAATAATAGGGACAAAAGTTTGATATTTTCGATTTTTGCCAAATGCAGAATGATCCAAACAATCGGTTCGATAACAGATGCAGGAATCGAGTACATCTTTGGATATATTCTAATCGAGACATCGGGTAGAGTTTGGCTTTTCAAGATAACCCTGACCGAACCGATTACATTAGTGATTTATTAATTTTATTCCTAAATTTCAGTCATCTCACTTCTCACTTCTCTGTTCAACCAACACCTTTCTCACTTCTCACTTCCAATTAAGTCCAGGCATGTTCATCCCTTTCACACCCCTTTTTTTCTCTAGATCTCTCTCTCTCCCTCTCTTCTCTCTCTAAATCTGTGAAAACACGTCGATCGAATCTGCTCAAAAATGCTCTTCTAATTTGATCCTTTCTTTATCCCTTTTGTATCCATTTTGTTAACTTGTAATCTCTCTCATTAAAATTGTCTTTCGACTCCCAGTCTCACCTGATCCCAACACTACAAGAAAATCGGCTATTTTCGACGGACTTATCCTCGACGGAATGGATTCTGTCAATATTACTCTATTTCTGACGAAATACTCTGTCGATTATAACTTTGATGATGTCACGAGGCCTGGACATACCCTCTATGGCTCCATCAGGTACACGATCTAGCTCCATTAAATCTCGATATAATCAGAATTTTCGTTCAATCAAGTGATTAAGGTAAAAATTTTAACTGAAATATGCAAAAATCAATGAATTTGGCAAATAAAATAGAGATGCATAGAGGAATTAAGGATTGACAGTATGGAGTAATTTATTTTGTTTTGAGGAATTAACTGTGAATACTTGTGTTTTTGTGGTAATTTATAGAGACTGCTTGTAATTAACTGCTTGAAACGTCGTGTTATTTTGTAATTTGATTTTGTAAATTAAAACTTTTCATGGAAACATTCAAACATGACTGAAAAATAACCGGTATATATAAAAGTAGGTAAAAATCAAGATCTATTCAATCTCGAATCGCTAACTTAGGTTTTAAAGATACCGCTTCAACGGTATTGATATCGATACCCGGCCAGACAGATTCAAGAACTGCTCGTCCGATTCTAATCGATTCTAAGACTGATAATTTCTGTAGATGAACACCCCTAAGTATGGGGATCCCAAGATGCGACCAATAGTCTTAGCTCTTCATCCCGAGATAATACAATTTAGGGCGGGGGATGGTGGAATCTAACGACTCAGAATCCCCCTAGCAGCCTCTAACTCAGCTATACGCTGGTCTCAAAGCTTCTGAAATCGGTTCTGTAATTTATTTTTTATACGTTAATTAATTGTATCATGTTATTAATGAGTAAATATTAATAATTACTTAATTAAAAATAAGATTAGTGCAATATCAAGGTCAAAATTTTGCTCACTAACAATCCTCTTGAAATGAATCCCTGATTGTGCAATATCGTATATAATATGATTAATTAGGTAAAGATTATTTTCTAAAATTATTGACTTATATATAATTATGGTCCTAAACTCTGTAGTTAACCAGGGTTAACCAACACTAACAAATCATTAACCATAATGATCACTTTCCACGTACTATATATATACAACACACCCCGCATGCAATACCTACAAGACTCTCTACACATTTCCATTACCTTTAATTTGACCCCCCTTCCTAATTTTAGATGAAGCTCTCTACTCTAATCATAGCTCTTATAACTCTCTTCTTATTCCTATGTCTTGGAGCTACTCTTAATAATAATTACCAAACTCAACATTGGCCTCTCGCTTTCCTACTAGTCCTCTCTTTTCCCTCCCTCTTTCCCTTCTTCTTGAACCTATGGCTGGTCCCAGGAGGCTTTGCATGGAGAAATTACCATTTCCAAAACCCTACAAAACTCTCTGGCCCTGTAGGTTGGCCCTTCTTGGGGACCTTACCTCAAATGGGTCCTCGTGCTCACCAAAAACTAGCTACCATGGCTTCGTCATTTCGAGCCACTCGGCTCATGGCATTTAGCCTCGGCTCGACTCGGGTGCTCATCAGCAGTCACCCGGAGACCGCCAAGGAAATCCTTTGTGGGACATCGTTCTCGGACCGTCCCATAAAAGAGTCAGCTCGTTTGTTAATGTTTGAGCGTGCCATTGGATTTTCACCCAGTGGGAAATATTGGCGAAATCTCCGACGGATTGCCGCCAATAACATGTTTTCTCCGAGGAGGATTGCCGGCCTTGAGGGGATTCGACAAGTCGTGGCAGATGAAATGACGGAGGGAGTGTTGAATATTGAGGGAGGGGTTGTGGGGGTGAGGGAGATATTACAAAAGGCTTCTTTGAGGAATGTGGTGGAGAGTGTCTTTGGAGGTAGTTTGGGAATAAAAGGGGAAGAGCTAGGGTTTATGGTGAAAGAAGGGTATGAGCTGATAGCTGAATTTAACTGGGGAGATTATTTTGCATTAGGGTTTTTGGACTTTAATGGAGTAAAGAGAAGGTGTCATAAACTAGGGGTTAAGGTGGGAGGTGTTGTGGGTGAGGTGATACGAGAGAGAAAAAGAGAGGGAGAAATAATAATAAGTGGGAGGAATGACTTTCTTAGTGTTTTGCTTTCTTTGCCGAAAGAAGATCAACTTTGTGAGGCAGACATGGTGGCCGTCCTGTGGGTAAGCTTTTCCTTTCTCTCCCTCTAAATTTACAAACATGAAAAGTATATATAAACAACTTTACATGCAACAACACCATAATTATTAGAGGGCAACAAGAATATACTATAGGAGCTTGGACCTGCGTAATTAATGTAATGCTCGATCTTATATATACAAGTACTCTTATCATTCTAAATTAGAGATTTTTAACAATAATTTTATGTTATCAAATGTAATCTTAGTTATACGTATTATTAAAAAAATTAGTAATAATAATTGTGGGATATTAGAAATAATAAAAAAATACTGACAAATTAATTATAATAATAATAACAAATCTCTAATTTTGAAATGACAAAAATATATCATCTATTACTTAAAGTCATATAAGAACCAACAAAACAAGAAATATATAAGTAATAACTTGAATTTGCTTTAGTGAAAAGTGAAAACTTCGAATACAATTGGTTAATACTGAAATGTTTATTGTATATATATATAATTAGAAAAAGTCTGCAACAAGATTCCGGCGGAATTTGCCTGCTGATTACATCGTACTACACTATTGATCGATGGTAATAAAAGATATAGATAGGGAGATAGATATAATTAATATACTATTACTGTAAATAAAGGTAAACTTTTTATAAAGGCCAACGTTTATAAGTTTGTCTTTTCATTTTAAATATTTGTTTGTCTTATGCATGAAGACAGCTGTTTTCAGATATTTTCCATCGTGTGCAATGTGCATGTACTACTTACAGCTGTTGGTGACATGATTTCGCTCATATCTATTTATATTATAAAGCTTCATCAAAGTTTCTTTCACAAATTTAATGTAATTAAGTCTTTTTTTTATTAATTCTTTCCTTTTTATAACTTTAGATATATTATTAATTTTTTATATTTTTTTATTTACTCTTCAAAATTTTATAACTTTTTATTTTATCATACATAATTTACATACATAATATGTGTACAACGACGATTAATTTAATATTAAATATTTATTTTATTTAAAAATCTTATACTATTACTGTACAAAATTTTAACGACCCCGATTCGGCCGTAACTATTTTTATAGAGTAAAAAATTACAATGTCTTTTGTTAGATCTTATGAGTTATTTTCATAAGTTATCAAAATTAATTCAGAGTAATTTAAGGAGTCTAAAATTAATCACCCGTCAAATTATTGTATTCGTTATTTGAATAAATGAATAAAATCCATTGACCATACTAGTCAAAAAATTAAGACAGATAGAATCTCTTTACAAGTATATGACTTTCTAAATCCGATTATTACATATATATATATATATAAATATTAATTGTGATTGGTATAGGAAATGATATTCAGAGGAACAGATACAGTTGCCATCCTTCTTGAATGGACCTTGGCAAGGATGGTTTTGCACCCAGACATTCAAGCAAAAGCTCAGCAGGAAATTGACACGTGCGTTGGCAACCTCCGACACGTGCAAGATTCCGACATTCCCAACCTCCGTTACCTTCAGTCCATAGTCAAAGAGGTCCTGCGGCTCCACCCGCCAGGTCCATTGCTCTCGTGGGCCCGCCTGGCTATCCATGATGTCCATGTGGGCAAATTCTTTGTCCCAGCTGGCACCACAGCAATGGTCAACATGTGGGCCATAACACATGACCCGTCTATTTGGAATGACCCGTGGGTCTTCAAGCCAGAACGTTTCGTTGAGGAAGAGTTCCCAATTATGGGGTCGGACCTAAGGCTGGCACCGTTTGGGGCGGGTCGTAGGGTTTGCCCGGGAAAGGCACTAGGGTTGACGACGGTTCATTTGTGGCTTGCTCGACTTCTTCACCAATTCAAATGGCTTCCGGTCCAACCGGTAGATCTTTCCGAGTGTTTGAAGCTCTCTCTTGAAATGAAGAAACCACTGGTCTGTCGTGCAGTTAGTCGTGGTCGAACCGGTGTAATTTCTAGCTCTGCATGAATTAATTAAGGTTGTTGGTAATTAGTTATTAATTATGAAATTAGTTAAGTACAAATGAAGATCAGTTCTTGACCCTCAGCATGAAATGTCTATAATATTAATTGTAAGCTTGATGGAAAGAGCAATAAGTTCATGCGATCTGTAAATTAGTTATTAAATAAAAGCTTTGTTAACCAATTCATGAATTGTCTCTCTTTCTTAATTTCATCTCTAGATCAATCTTTAAAATCCGTATGGTACTTATTTGAGCCAATGAAAATTAATTTCATTCTTTTTTTACTACTAAATGAGATCTGAGTTTGCACACCTACCTAGCTCAGTATAATACGTACGGTACTTATTTGAGGCAGTGTTAATTCAATGATATGCATGTACTCTTTTCACATTTATGTATATAAGTATGTATAGCATGTATATATATACATATTTACGACTAGATATATATATATATATATATATATATATATATATATATATTAATTCCTCTAAGAATTAATTAAGCTTTTAAGATTAAAAAGAAAAAAAGAAAACGAGTAAACTTTTATATGTGCATGCCTATATATATATATATATATATATATATATATATATATACTTAGAACTTTTAAGAGCGCGCAGCTTTTAAATATTAATGATATGCATGGTGGAAGTAGGAGTGCAAATCAGAGGAACTCACTTTTATTTGTTGATAGCTAGTTTAGTAAAGCTAGAGTCGAAGAACCTGTACGTACGTCCCCGTTTACAAATGAACTTTATATCTAGCTATGCTTGCCACGAGCTTTATCTAGCCAAACTCGAGTGCAATCTCAATGCAAAAATAATTAGTGAAGCTTCAAATTCAATGTCAATTCGTTCTTTAATTAATTATACGTGGGCCTTATGATTTAAATCCATGTTTCCTTAGTTTACATAATGAATCAGTACGTTCTATTGAGATTCAAGGCCCAATCAAGTCCAAAACCAATTAAGCTAATCAAAATTTTCACGACAATATATACCCGTACATGCATGCATGCATATAAAAATTATTAAATAAAATCCGGGTTAACGTACGGTCTTGGTCTTGCCACAAAAAATATAATTATATATAGTTAGTTAATCATTTTTCTTTACAAGCTAGTCAGCTCTCATCTATGATCATGCAGCAAATCAAATCTACGTACACAAGCATAATGCGTTCTGACACGGCAAAATTAAGTTGGGAAAACCCACACTCATGACATTAGCACATACAAATCATAAGATTCAAGATTTAGATTTTGTTAATCAGTTAACATTAGTTGGATAGAATATGCATGCATGGCCACTCGGAGCTAGAGCTTCCATGGACTTCTTCATCGTCATGCTACATATAGATATTTTAACATTATTCCAAAAGTTTTGGCTTTTTTAAAGATCCAAATGGGATTAATTAATTATTCTACTACTTAGCTAATCTCTCACAGCCTACCTACCTAGCAATTAGCATGAATATATTCCATTTATTACAATTTGAATTTTAATTAGTATATAACTCGAGCGATCTGGACCTTCCATGTAAGCTCTACCTGTGAAACTTGATTAATATCCAGTTAACACGTTGTTGGGTAATGGTACATCTTTTTGGTAAAAATATGATGTTGATTGTACGTGTGGAGATATGCTTTTCTTCTAGTTAATGCCTTAGTGCTACTTCTTTATCAATTTTTTTGGTTAAATCATAGATTTGAAAGGATGATTAACAAGTTCCATACCTTTCCTCCTACACCCAAAATGAGAGTTTTAATTCTTTTTGATTTAAAAGAAAATTTTCAAACAATGTACGTGCAGTAAACATGCATACCTTTTTTTTAATGTCTTATATTAAATAGAAGTGAGTCATACCAGTAAATCAAGTAACCATCTCGTGTGCAAACTGTAAACATACCTAAATATCTGCTTAAAAAAAGAGAGAAGATTTTAATGGACGACTTCCATCAAAATGCAGGACTTAGATAGCATTTATCATCTGTGGAAGGGACCTACTCTGAAATTGGCTACTTATTTTGGGATGAATTAATTTGATCATATCCTTGGGAGCGAAGAAAAGCGATTATCATTAGCTTTATAGGATTATGCTAGACTAGTGCCATTTCCATATATATCTGTAATGTTGAGTATGATCCAATTAACTCATGAGATGTAAGAATGCATGATAATGATAACCATATATATATATTGTGCGATGCTATATGATATCATCCAACATGTACAAAATATATACAACTTCAGTTATTTCATTCACACTAGTATAAAAATTAAAGTGGACAGTTGCTAGTATGCTTTTTGTGGAGACCACATTAGCAATCAAACCAATTCTGCTTCCTCCGATCCAAGCTAGAAATAAAAGTAAATATATAAATACAAGTTAGGAATATCAATTTTTTTATAATCAGTTTCAAATACATAGCGTGTCATTAATATTGGTGAATTGACTCATTGCAGAATATTATAAAGAGATACGTTTATTGGTCACCGTACGTGTATTGATTGGCACTTCAAATAAAAAAGCGTGGATATGAATTTGCAATTTGATTAATTTACTCTCTCGTCATGAAGAAAAGAGTTATATTTTGTCTTAACTATTTTTTAAAACAATTAAGGCATACATTAATACATACGATGCGTTTACATACATATCACATATAATCAAAAACATTGCGTTTGAATTGCATGAATGAATGTGGGAATTGAATAACTTATTTATATATAACCAAAATTGTGTTTGATTATTCTATTGAAATGGAATGAATTATTTATATTCCTTTCAAATTTGTAAATTTTATTCCTTTTGAGGAAGGTATGAAATGACTTGTTATAGCTGAAATAGAATAAATCATTCAACTCTTCATTCCATTATCTTTTTTATTTTATTTCTTTATTAATTCTATTTTTTCAATCCAAACCTAGTAGTATAAAGATTAAACTTTAAATACTAAATCTGTTATTGAAAAAAAAAATTAAAATAAAAAATAAGCAAAAATCAATTAAGAGAAAAGGGCAGTGGCCAGAGGGTATACATTTCATGGTATTGGGCCTACTACCAAATTCAAATACTCCAATATGATTAGACAGTAATGCCTACGAGCCCCGTTTGAAGTTAGCCCAACTTATTGTTATTCAATTGGGTGACTTGTCACAATTAGATGAGCACTGTTTGAAGTTGGCCCTAAATTAATTTTACATAAAGTACATACTATTAAATTTTGTTTTAGATAATTTTGAAACGATATTTTAGCCGGGTTAAATATTATTTTGGTCATTGCACTTTAAATTAATTTATAAATAAATAATTAAATTTTTTTTTTTTTACAGTCAACTAACTGTACTCGATTCTTCAAATATAAAGTTGATTTTCTATCAATGGGGTTAAGTTTTTAAGGATTAAACATGTAGACTTTCACATTATAGAAATAATCCATATATGGAATTTAGAGCTAGGAGCACATTTTTGATGAATATTTTGTCGAAAATGATACCGAGAGATTTATGTTCTTTGTTAAAATATTAAATATATTTAATTCAAAATAAAATTTAAAGTACAACTCAATTTTAAAATTAAATTACAAGGTACAAATTAGAATTTAATCCATATGTAAACTTTGTACTTTAATTTCTTGTATTAGTTGTAATGTGTAAACTTTGTACTCAATCAATATATATAATTATATAACAAGTCAAGAGAATATCTTATCTAAATTAATTTAGTTGGTTATTTTAAGAATAATTTGAATATTAACTTATAATTTTCAAATACAAATTATATAATTATAATAATACATGTTTAAATTGTATGAATGAGTCAATAAAATAAGAGAAGAGTCATAGAAAATATTAATGCCATATATAATAATTTAAAAGAAAAACTTACAATTAAATTATTTTGATAAACAAAATATATATAAAAAAGATAATATGTGTATTTGGCATGGGGTCCAAACTTGTGTAAAACAATGTGTTGAACAAGTTATTCAATAACAAAGGCAGAAAAAACAAAATATAATAGTTTAGTTCTATACACAAACTTTGGGGCTTTCGAAATTAACTTAATTCATTACTTTTACATAAATGATATGTCTCAATATAAATTTTATTATTTTGAAAATATTTACAAATTTATAATTTAAAAATAATTTTCATCTACTTCAAAAAATAAAAAGTTATGATAACAAACAATTGAGCATTGCAAATTTGCAATACTAGGGACTAGGGAGTAAACAAATACGTCAAATACTCAAATGTGTGCAAAACAGTATTCAATTAAGAGTCCTAATTTTTGAGTGACAACCCATTAATTACGGAACTCGCTTAAATATTTTTGCAGAAAATTGTCACGCGGATCCTTTTTCGTCAGAACAAAAAAACAAAAACCAAAATATACGGAGTACAAATTTTTGAGACGGTCTTATTTTCCCTCCCATTTTATTTGGAGGGAAAATCTCCCAATACTAAGGATTGTATCTCTTATTTTTTTTTTTGGTAAAAGCCCTAGATTTATAGGTTTTTAGTTTGATAGACTTCAATCCTCTCCCACTAGCCTCAGCCCTTTCTAGTGAATAAACGGTTTAGTTTACGCAGGAACTTTGGAACTTCTATTTTAGCTGTTGTGAAATTAACTTGTTCGATTCATGTATGATATGAACTCCTATTTTAGCTGTCGTGAAATTAGCTTGTTCGATTCAAGTATGGTATGAAGTCTTGATCCTTACTTTCAGCTCTAATTGTTGAATTTGTCTATGTTTAATCGAGTTTGTTTCCCTATATCTTCGGTTAATCGTGCTTTTAGGGTTTTGCAGAACTCAAATTTGAAATTGTTGTTATTGCTAAACTTTAGCTACGTAAATGATTGTTTCTCTTTCTTTTTTTTTTTACTTCATTTGGAATGGCTTTTCAGTTCTGTTATTTGAGCTATGAATAATGGAGGAGTTAAAAAAGGTCGAGCTTTCACTTAATTTTTTAATGACTATTAACTTTTTCCTGCTCGTGTGAACGACATGTCTAAATATATCTTCGTTGTTTTTCCGTATCATATTAAAGAAAACAGCAGCAGTATTGAATATTGACCGTTATTGCTAGGAGTCTTTATATGTGAGCTGGTCAATTTGTTGCATTTTCAGATTTAAAAAGTTCAGTCAAGTCAAGAAATTCTTCGATCTGCTTCTCACGTTCCGTGAATAGCCGAGACATTGAGGAATATACAGAAAGGCATTAAAGGCTTTCCATTATCATCCTAGCAAAGTAGATGGATGGTACAAGAATTGAGGAGATTTAAGCAGAGTGAGCTTTTAATTTTTTTTTCATTTCTTTTCCTATCTTTCTTGTCATTAGTTATTGCCCTAATGACTAGCAGTTCTGTACCAAGTAGTAAATGTTTTAACTTCTAACATATATAGTCTATTGTAAAAACATGCATGTTTGTTGGACCTATTGTTTAGATTTTTGGGAATGCATTGACATGCTGTCAGAGAAGTACAAGAGGACAGGCAGACAGTTTGCATTTATGATTTCAAACATTTTTAGTTTTAGAAAAGTTCAGTCAGTTTCCGAAGTTTTAAGGTTCCTTAAAATATTTACATGTATGCTCTTAGGTGTCTTGATATGGACAAACAGCCCCTAATGTTGTCAAGACTATAGAAGCAAATTATTCAATTCATTTTAATGTTTAGCTTCTTACTCTAAAGTCAGCATTGTTCATGAGTATGAGCACGTGTTGAATAACAGTAACAATGTGTTTGTATGTGTTCATTCATGAGTTTGATGTTCAACATTTAATCTTCTAGAATACGTAATTTTTCCTTTTCTTTTTGATGATTGGTGAACTGGAGTGTTCTGTACAACATATTGGTTTTGTAAGAAGTCAGAAATAATCTCTGCTTGTATCTGTTTGTTTACCAATCTTTATTTCTTGAGTCTGTGGTTGTTAACTTTGAGACCGCAGTACTTCATAGTGATGATATTGCGTAGTTGTTATTACTTTTACCAGATTCAGTGTGGTGGTTGCTATCCACTTCAATTTCAAAATTGAGCTTTTTATTATCTTATTTTAAGGTTTCATCTTCTTCTTTTTTATTAAGAGTTGCTAGTTACAACAAGTTGATTGTCTGGCAGGAGGCGTGTACCGATTTTTTTTTAAATTCTGGTAGTAGTTAATACAGTCTTCTAAAGCACATCAGTTCATAAGCATCTCCAGCTGTCTAGCCTTAATAATCTTCTCTGAGATGCAAACCAAGAAAAAAGTCACCGCAAGAAATTCTGCTCGAGAGCTTGCCAGTCCAAAGGTTTCAAGGCATCAGAAGAAGGTATCTGAAAGTGTGGAAGTTCAAGAAAGGAATGTTACAGAGCTAATAACATCTTCTGCTAGGAAGCAAAGAGTTGGTAAGTTGATCTC
This sequence comes from Panax ginseng, assembly GCA_020205605.1. Classification (NCBI taxonomy): domain Eukaryota; kingdom Viridiplantae; phylum Streptophyta; class Magnoliopsida; order Apiales; family Araliaceae; genus Panax; species Panax ginseng. Next base: position 1,713,629 of record CM035149.1, on the reverse strand, counting down.
TTGAATCTCTGTTTTATGCTACGACAGTGAGGATAGTTATTTCTCAATTTTGGCTTATGTTTGTAGGGAAGGTTGATTGATTTCAATTGCTGTAACAGGACATGAGTATGTTGAATGATTCCCACAGATATGATTTGTGTGGCATTTGTAATATTGTGATTGGCACTGAACAAACAGAAAATAAAAAATAAAAAATAAAAAATTTATCAGTTATTGAATAGTCCCTTAAGCTTTTTTACAGGTGGATATATTGTTATATTAGGTGTTACTTTATAGAGTATATGATTTGGTTAGTTTCTTATAATTTTCTTTATAAGTAAAATTATTTAACTGTGCAATTCAAAATTTTCTGGAAACTACTGAACTTATATTTGCCTGTTTCCTGTTGCGACATCCAGCAAAGAAAACTGAAGACTATGTTGCGGTGAGAAATTTGGATGGTAAATACAGTTCAGTGAATGACACCGCTGCGCGTTTGAGGCTTGATGCTGATCATGCTACTGATAATGCTGCTGTAAATACTGAAGTAATTTCTAGCCTTTTGTCACAGCATTCATTATCTGTTAATTGATTTTTTTCTTTCTCCACTTTGTCATTACTGTTGAATTACGTTGTTTAGTATGTGCTTAATCCTTATATGTTGCATTGCTTTCTGTGCTACTTTAACAAGATCTGTACATTACTTGGAGTTGTAGTGTTAAGTGTCTTATATTTCACAATAGGATGAGGCCAAATCATTGCAAATTATGCAGAATTTTGTGATATGCAAGTATCAGATAAGGCTGTTAAATGAAGGAGGAGTAGAAGATGACCTAAAGCAAGAAAAGAAAAAACAACACTCTCAAATACCCAGGTCCAAATTAACCAACATATTCTCTCCCTTCTGAACAGGGCCATGAAACATGAAACAAATAAAATTATAGGATTCAAAATGTATTCAATATATAGATCCTGTTTGTCACTGCTCAACTTATCATAACAATTATTAACAATATGTAAGTTGAAATGAATTTCCTTGAGTGTGTTCTTGAAAGTTCCAAAAATTCATTATAATGATTGGCAATTTATAATATGATCATCTACATCTAGGCAATTATGTATATTGTAACCATATTATAACAAGTTAACAAAATACAGTTTAATGTAAATAAGCTACAACAAACAAAAGAGGACTTGCAATGCTGAATATGGTGATCTAAATGCATCTTAGAGATAGATGTTACTAATGAAGCGGTTCACTTATTGTTTGTACCCATCAAGATTGAGTTATTATTAATATTAAATATGCCAACAATAACCTGTAGTTACGTATATGATGTTAACGCTTCTTATATATATATATATATATCTTAAGCATACATACATTCAACTATATATATCACCTCCTTCCATCGGACTCGGCAATGAGCTGTTCTTTGTGGAATAACCGCTATACTTTTTAGCTGTTGAAATTTTGGTTGGAGCAAAAAAAGACGAAAAATAAAAATTCAACAGGCCCGCCGCTAAAGGGGTTGCTCCACAAAAGGTGATTGTTGTGGATGGAACCCCTATATATATATATATATATATATATATATATATATATATATAAGTTTGGCCAAGGCTACTTAGTAAAATGACATAGTTTTGGAGAGAGAGGGAGGGGTAGAGAGAGAGAAGGCAGTAAAAAAAATGCTGTTGGCCACTTGGATTGCAGAGAGAGGAGGGAGAGAGCATATGATACTACAGATTCCAGAATTGATCTTGAGAAAATTTCAGCTAAAGTTAATAACAAATTTTTTTGTTGAAAGTAAAAATGATCCCTAAAAATTTTGAGTATATATATATATATATATATATTAAAATCCTCGTGCACGATATTTTGAATATCTCAAAATGTAAGATTAATCTTCTTTTCTTTGGATGGTTATCTATCTATTGCTGAAATAATTAATAAGGGAATCAAAATTAAATGAACGAGAATATCCGAGTCTAGTTAAATATTATAGATTAATGTTTATATGTTTTGGTTATATTGTAGGTCTGTGGTGATGGAAGTACTCATTGCATGAAGGGAACCATATTTTCTCCTCCCTTCCCTAATTCTATAAGCGCTAGAGGGGAAATTGAGAGTGGAGGTAGAAAATGAAACTGTTATTTGTATATGATGTGGTATTGTTGGTTTGTTTCTCTGCATTATATAGTTACTCATATCTAATGCGTTCTTGTTTATGTTTACTTCAATCACTTTATTGTATGCAGCTGACTTCATCAAATACTTCCAGAATGAGGACCAGAAATTTCAGGATTGTAGAAAAGAGAGCATTTCAGGACTGAGTGTTGGTCATGTTATGCAAGAGAAAAGCAATTCTGACGAGGATACAATGTCTTTGATGGATCTTTCATGCCTTGGTAATTTGGGGTTGGATACCATTAATTCTTTCAGAAACTGAAATGGTCTGTCTGATTTATCCTTCAGATACTAATGCTTTGTGTTCCTTCCATTATACAGATTCAGCAGGCCATGTGTTGTCTGAAGTTTCAGCTATTTATCTTTCCATGAAAAACTCGAAGTTGGACTGTGTAGATGAATACAGTCAAAATCATATTTCAAATGATGTTCATATGGAGGACAATGAATGTGAAGAATTTGATGACTTTGATCCCTACTTCTTCATGAAGAACTTACCAGACTTGTCGTCAGTTGTTCCAACTTTTCGTCCAATGCTACTACCTAAACAGACACGGAGTTGCCCATCAACTACTCTTGTTTTAGACTTGGATGGTAAGCATACTTGAGATAATTATATGTTCTATTACATTATTTCTGTGGTAGATGACCATGAATTGATTCTGTAAATACTCCCAATTTCCCCCATTTTTTTCTTGTTTCAGTGCAAGTAGATGTATACCTTTTCAAATTCATCCAAGTCTTTATGTTGGTCCAGTTCTGGCGTTTGATTCTCTCGTTTTCAACTAAGCATATCAAGTAGATATCTTTATACACTACTTGGTACATCTGGCAACTGCCTTGAACCTGTAACCTTGTTGCAATAGCTTAGTTCTGATTCAATTTTGGACATGCAGTTGACATCAAGTCTAGATATTTATAAGCTATTCTCTGAAATTTCATTTTTATTAGTCCCCCCACCCCCAGATGGTAGTCCTCTGGTTTAGTTATTACTTCCTCCGTCCCTAATTATTTGACGTTTTAGAGTTTTTCATTTGTCCCTAATTATTTGACGTTTGTTCAAATTTAGGAGAATTAATGACAATCTTTTCAAAATTACCCTTCATTAAACTCTCTCTCTCTCCTTATTTCAACAAAACTCTCCTTATCCCAACAAAAGATTTAAGGGTATTATAGACAATTGAGTACTATATTTAATGTTTTTCAATCATTATCTTAATTCTTGTGCTCACCTCTAAAACGTCAAATAATTAGGGACGGAAGGAGTATTATAACTGTTCCACTTCTCAATTAAAAATTAGGGGAAGCGTTATAGCAATTTTGAGATTTTATTTTTTTCTTGGAGTGATTGATGCAAGCAAGGTAATAATTTTTTCAAAAGAATTAATTGAAATTAATAATGACATATTATTGAGATGATTAATTTTCAAATTTAATTTAATCCCACCTTTAGTAATAAAAAAAATAAAAATAAGTTTACATTTGAAATGAAGATACAGTAGAACCTCTATAAATTAATACTCGCTAAATTAATAATATCTCTAAAATAATACTTTTTCCCGATCCTGACTTGGGCTAATGGGATAAATTAATAATTTCGATAAAATAATAAATTTTAAAAAGACCCGTATAAAAATATATGGTCCCATCAAAATCATAAATTAATAATTTTTTTAAATTACAAATATATCTAGGGTAATCTTGTAAAATATGATTTTATTCTTTGTTTTTTTTTGAATTTTAATTGAATTTCATCCTTAATTTTTCCTAAAAAGTTTAGGTGTTGCATATAAAAACTTGTGAAGAGTTGTTGACGCTATGAGTATTTTCTTTTGCGTTATTGGCTCCAAAGGTATTGTATTATCCTCACAAGTATGATACATTAATTTAATAAGTATGATACATTGCATCAAAAAAAAGTATGATATAAACATCAATAAAATGTAATAATTTTAATGTAATTAAATTTATGTTCACCGAATAGAAAAACACTCTTTAAATTAATAAATTATTAATTTATCGATTAAATAATAACTCTCTAAATTAATAAAATTTTCCAATTTCAACAGTATTAATTTATAGAGGTTCTATTGTAATAGAAATTTACTAATGTAGGTATTTGAGATGTGAAAACTACAAAACTAGTAGTATATGTTTACATATGGTAGAAATGTATGTTATACATGTACTTTATATAAAAGCCAAATTATTTTTAGAAATGAGACCGAGTATAAGAAGAAAGGCAAATATAAATTACAGAGAGAAATGAGCAATATTTATGATCTACATCTCTATGTTACTCCTTTGTACTATTAAATTGAAAATTGATGCAACATAGGAGGTTTTTTTTAAATGATTCATATTGGAGAAAAAAGGAATTCAAAGTATGCCATGTAGGAGAGGTAAGTATTTTCCGCTGTGCCTCAGCTTTATAATAGATGTGTCTGTTCTAGGTTGACCCAATGATTCAGCATATTTGTTTTAAAATCTTTTGGCTTGGTAATATGTATCCATGGGGTAGTTGAATTTCTGTTTTATATTAAAGGCAGACAAATATTACAGCACACAAAACTATTTTCATTTGGGGACTAGTCATTATTCAAGTTTTCTCTTTTTAGTAGGTTTGAATTGCTCATTCTGGATATCACAAATGCTAACGTTAGCAGAAACATACTAACTAACTCTAAGGGAAGGCCTAGCTTGACACATAACATAGGGGATCAGCTTAATTTCTAGCCTATGATTGATAGCCCATTAACTCTATAGGTGAGGCAAAGTAAAATTTGTAATCGCGTATATACTTTTAACATTTGTGGGTAGGGGGGAGCACTAAACAAAGCTTCCGGTTCTTTTTGTGATGTTTCTGTATACATCCTATGTCAAGTATATTATGTATATATTTGTGTTTGTGTGTGCGGATGGTGAGAAACCACAGTTTAAATCTCTCACCTGTCCTTGTTTTGTGCTTTACTATTTTTTATTGAATTACCTTGATTTCGATATTTGCAACGTTTACTATTGAAAACCTTACCTGTTCACTTTAACATGCAATGATGATGACTATCCTCATTTTGCAGAGACCTTGGTGCACTCTACCCTTGAATCATGCGATGATGCCGATTTCACATTTTCTGTTAGTTTTAATCTCATGGAGCATTCAGTCTTTGTTCGATGCCGTCCCCATCTTAAAGATTTTTTGGAGAAGGTATCTGGCCTGTTTGAGATTATTATATTCACTGCCAGCCAAAGCATTTATGCTGAACAGCTACTGAATGTGCTAGATCCAAAAAGGAAAGTATTTCGCCATCGTGTTTTTCGCGAATCCTGTGTTTTTGTTGAGGGAAATTATCTCAAAGATCTTTCTGTTCTTGGCCGCGATTTAGCACACGTCATTATGATTGACAACTCTCCACAGGTAATGTTGCATACTTAATTGTCTTTGGAGATGTCTATAATCATGCTTCTGTTGATGGACTTTTTAAATTTTATATCCTATTTGAATCTTATTGCTTCACGCTCATATATATAAATGACTTAGCCTGTTAAAGGTTCTTTAGTAGTAGATAATCCAGCAGAGCAATAGGTTGCGGAACCAATTTGCTTTTCACTTCAATGACAATAGGTGACTATATGGAAGAAATCATAAGCGTTGTGTCTACTTTGTTGAATGTTCTCTACTGCTGGTTGCTAATAACTATTGATTGATGAAGAGTAGGTTTTTAAAGTTGGACAATATGCAGCAGAAGAATTGGCAGTGAATTGCGCGATACTTTCAACTGATCATTGTTTTCTGTTTGTAAAAAGAATCTCCTAAAATGAGTGGGACACTTGCATAGTGGTTATGTGAGATCCACAGGATATATAAATTTTCAGCTTTATTGACGTAGTTGATGATTTTTTTTTCCCCCAGGCATTTGGTTTCCAGGTGGACAATGGAATACCAATCGAGAGTTGGTTTGATGATCCTTTGGACAAAGAATTGCTCTTGTTACTTCCGTTTTTGGAGAGCCTTGTTGGAGTTAAAGATGTTCGGCCACTCATTGCAGAAAGGTTCAACCTTCAACAGAAAATAGCTGCAGCCAAGTCCTTTAAAGTGTAGCATAGAGGATCCTTTTGAAAGGTAAACCTGCCATGTGGCATGTTGATTGGCTTGATATGTATTTTAGACTTTCTTCTCGTGTTTGCTGCCATCTTTCAGAATGTGACTTGAAGGTGAAGCAGTATAACAAAAGAGAGAATTGTTGAATGGTGTATCCAGGTGTAGGCTGTTTAAGCCTTTCTGGCTAGATGGCGTCGCTGAAAGAACCAAAACACACCAGATGGTTATTTTATGGATTTTAGGAATAAAAACTCTGTTATTCTCAAGCAGAAGAATCTTGTATTGGAGGACCAATATTTTTGTTTCCTTTGATGATTTTTGATAATGATTCTATTTATAAAAGCATATTTGTAAAAAGTTGGCATCTGAGTAAGTGCGGTTCCAATTAATTGTTTTTTTAAAAGTAAGTAGTTTTATTAATCACGAGGGAAAAGATACTAAAAATGAAGGAATTCATGCCGCGCATGAGAAGAGCTGCTTTCCAAAAGAAATGACGATGAGGTTCCAAAATTTTCCTCCCACTCATAAGATCCCATCTCCCGATGAACTATCCGCGCGGCTTGGTATAATGCCAAACCCATTTATGTATCCCTGGGTTTCCTTTCTTTCACTGACTGATTAACAACGGGATAGGATAATAAATTACTACATGAATTTGCATTCGCCTCACAATCATTAACTTTGTGACTATAAATGGAAAACGATAAAAGTTTGTGAGAAGTTAATTCACTTCACCTTTAATTCTTCTGTTATCAAAAGACGAGCTTTTCTGATTACTTTTTTTATATAGCATTTATTTTAAATAACCAAAAAATATATAGAAATTATGAGTCAATTTTTCAAAACCGGCCTTTATTTAACCACCGAGTTCTTTGTTACTTTGTGAGAATGATTTCCCTCTTAATTTTGTGAATTTGGAAACTTTAGAGGGAGGGATAATTTACCCCTCATGTATGGAGTCACGTTTAATAGTAAAATAAATTGTATTACTTATTTTTTTGTTTTTTTATAATGAAAATAGTAAGTGATACCTGTAAAAATGAAACAAAATAAATAAATTATTTGAAATTGCAACTAGAAAAATTATCCTTGCGTCTCTCTCTCTCTATATATATATATATGATATATATATATACAATCTAAGAAATTTTATTAATAGTATTTTTGACTATGTCTAAGATACATATTTTTTTTTTTCCATATATATATATATATATATATATATATAAAATCTATTTCAAGGGCTCATTTATTTTACATAATATATTCAAATTATCCTTTAACTTTTAGCGATGAATAAATATATCGATTTTGTTGGTAAAAGAACTGTCCGTCGCTGAATTTCAAACATATAAAATATATATATATATATATATATGTGACTCGGTGACTTTTGCTGAATTTCAAACAGAGAAAAATCAATGACAAAGGTGTGACTCACTACAACACATTCTGTTTCCCGGCTAACCATGGTAAGGGGTCTGTTTAATCGTGGTTAAATTTTTGCTTCCAAGTTCTATATAAAGGCAACTCAACGCCTTCACCTCCCGCCAGTTTTCATTCATTCTTATCTTATTCTATTCTATACATTTCATTTTCAAAATCTCAAATCAACTTCTCCTCTCTCTCTCGGTTCTCTCTTCAGCTTTTAACAATGGTGAGTGTGCGAGATTGCATTGAAGAATTCGTTTCTAAGTTATTATCGTGCCTCATCTTCGAGCACTCGTTTGCTTATCTCCGATTCTTAGTGTAATTCTCCGGAATTTCAGGTTGTTGCACAGAAACTTAAGGAATCAGAGATCACTGAGCAGGACTCGCTTCTCCTAGTAAAAACTGATCTCGTTTTCTTTCCTCTAATTAGGCCTTATTTTGATTCGCCGATGAGGATATTAGGTCGTTTCTATGATGTTTATTTGACTAAATTCTCGTGAACCTTATTCTTATTTATGGTTTACGTTAACTGAAATCATTGCGTGATGCGTAATGTGTTTCTCTAGCAATCAATCGGTTAAATAATTTTAGAACCTCATATTCTTCAGACGATTCGGAGTGAAGTTATTCTGGATTTCCAAAATTTGATTTACATTTCAAATTAATTGCTGTCGTTATGGTTTGTAAAAAGGTCAGTTTTATGGTAAGTTAACCAATATAGTATATGTTATGAGATTATTAATTTAATTACTTAATTAGCTGAAATTCATCGGGAACTTGCATATGTTGAGCTGTTTAATAAAATGAACTGGATGAAAGTTTGATGGTTAGTTAATGAAGCTGAATCTTTGAAATGCGTTGATTAGGTTGAAATGTAATCTACTTTCTAACCTGTTCATCTTATGAATTGGATCCTAAATTGTTTCTCATTAACGAGAATTCACTTTACAATCCTCTGATAATGATTAGATCTGGATGCTTCTTGGCCATGAGCATTACAGAATCAACAATATATACGCATATATGTACATGTATTTTACTTTTTGAATTGAAGATTATATGGATTTGATTCATTCGATTTGTGTTAATGTAATGATCCTTCTAATTTTTTTACCTGAACCAGACAAGGAACCTACTACGCATTGCTATATTCAATATTAGTTATATCAGAGGACTTTTTCCTGAAAATTATTTCAATGACAAGTCTGTTCCAGCCCTTGGTAAGCCGATTTCTTATAACTATATCTTCTCAATTATCTACCTCACAAATATTTGCATCTAGATTGCTAATTCATTTGTTACCACTGATGGCAAATCATAAACAGAGATGAAGATCAAGAAGCTTATGCCAATGGATGCAGAGTCACGGAGACTGATTGACTGGATGGAGAAAGGCAATTTGATTTTATTAATGTCGAGCTTCTGAGTTTGAAGAAATTTTTCTACTAGTTTGTTTAACCTGATTTCATTTTTTTTGTTCAGGTGTCTATGACGCATTGCAGAAGAAATACTTGAAAACACTTCTGTTCTGTGTGTGTGAAACAATGGAAGGTCCTATGATTGAGGAGTACTCCTGTAAGATCTTGAGAAAACCTGACCCTCTTTTGTCAATTTAGTGTTGTGAAGTGTAATCTTTGATCACACTAGTGATCTGATATATCAACATGCAAATATAGGAATTCAAAGAGAGACATGCTTCTTATCTTGTGCTTTATACAGTTCAAGAAATAATCAGTTTTTAGTCTGCTGCATATTGTTATTAGTAATCATTAATCGCTGAATTAAACAATATAGAACTGACTGTTTTCTATTTTCTCTACAGATGAACAAATCTATTCTAGCAGGATGATTATATCTTGAGATTTCCTTGGAATATAAGTCAACTAGAATTACATTAATAATTTCCTTTTCTGCAGTTTCTTTCAGTTACTCAAGTGCTGACAGTCGAGGGGTTTCAATGAATGTCAATCGCATTGGAAATAAAAAGCAAGGCGGCACATTCAAATGTAACTCCATTACAGAAATTACTCCAAATGAGATGAGGTATTTCTATGTACTGTTGATTCAGCCTAATTAGTTGGCATTTGAACTTCAGAAATTTTCATTGTGCGTGAAAATGTTGATTTTCAGGAGTTCTGCTTGTAAAATGGTCCGGACACTGATTCAATTGATGCGAACTCTGGATAAGATGCCAGAAGAGGTGATATTTGCAATAAACTAAGAGTTGCTGGATAATTGGCATCTTGCATTCATTTTTCCTAATTTTTATTCATCGACTACATGCACTTTATTGTATTTTTCAGCGCACCATAGTGATGAAACTATTCTATTATGATGACGTTACGGTATGCCCCTTTATTTAACTTGGGTTCACCTTCATTTTCTTGTTAGCTCAAGTGCTTTCATTTTATTTTCTTGTTAGTTTTTAGTGCTTTCATATCTTGTATATTATCATTTCTTGTTAGATTTTAGTCTTCAACTTGCTAAACCATAAGAAAGTCTAGTGAATTTTGATACTTGATAAAATATTAAGGCCTATGAAAAGTGAACTCATATGTTTTACCCTTGTCTACATAAACATCAAAAAAAATCTGAAACAAATTGCCTTTCTAATATAATCTGTTTTACTGGAAGTGTGTTCTCCTTTTTAGACAATAACTCTGCCAAACTCAAAGGTGTACAGCTATTCTTATATAGTCATCTGAATATTTGAGAATGTCAACAATCTGATTATGCATATTAAAATACTTAACTTTTCTTCCTTAATACTAAACCATATAAAGTTACTGTTACACATTTCCTGATCTTGCAGCCTATGGATTACGAACCTCCATTCTTTAGAGGCTGCACAGAAGAAGAAGTTCATAATCCATGGGCCAAAAATCCTCTGAAAATGGAGATTGGCAATGTCAACAGCAAACATTTTGTATTAGCTCTCAAGGTAATGGACGAAGAATGTAGGAAAACTGAGTTACTTAGATTCCTATTCATATTTCAATAAATTGTGTTATTGTACCTCATACAGGTTAAAAGTGTGCTTGATCCTTGTGAGGATGAAAATGACGACATTCAAATTGATGATGTCAGCTTGGGGGCTGATTCTGTTGAAAGAGATGAGGATACTGAATCTGACAATGAGGTCATTTGTCAATACTACTTTTAGGTTTTGATAATCTTAAGATAAGCATAATTATAGGAAACCTTAAATAAGTTTATACAACACTAACTTCTTGTTAAAATTTGCAATATATTACAGACCTCAGAAGATGACCAGTATATAGTCGCACCAGTAGGTAATTACATTTCTCCGTCTTTGGCTCTATCATACTGGTTCCAAAATATGAATTGTAATTGGTAAAGTTTCTCCTGCAGACAAGCAAAGGGTACAGAAAGAGGGAACCATGATTGATGAAGGTATCACTGCAATCCCTCCCAGAAAACCTTACATATTAATAAAATTTGATACTGCCTCCAGGGAAGTTTTAACCAACTGCGCTGTCCAATATGTAGATGATACTCAGGATCCAACTGAAGATGAAGAACAATTGGGTCGAGTAAAGGAATGGATCAGCTCTTACCACCTAGACACTATTGCACTATTGAGATTACTGATGTTCTCTCGAATTTCTCAGACATTTCAGTGGTAAAGACTTCTACTTTGTCTGTTAAATGGATCAACATATGAGTATTGTTTTAACTGGCAAGTTGGATAACTCTAGAAATAAACTTTTTCCCACTTTACCCGTTATTTATTTTGGTATTTAATTAAATGATTGCAGGTGCTGACTGAAGGTAAATGGAGGATCTGATCAATATTCAAGTTCGTAAAAGAAGACTTAGCAACTTCCTTCTGTAAAGGAATTTTAACTATTTTCAATTTTTATTGACGGCTTTCAGAAATTATTGACAAGCTTATAAAGGAAGGCATTCTATCCAAAAGTGGAACAGACTGTTATATTATTAACAAGCATAAGGTTGTTTTGTTTCTTTCAATTAGATATTTGTCTCCTTATTTTGGTTTCCTTTTCTAATTCTACTTTGTTGGTAACAAAACAATGATTCCAGAAATCTGACTATGAATTCGACACTGTGAAAGAAGAAATGGAGGGCCAAGTAGTTGCAAATGGCAACCAGACTCAGCAGAGCATGGATGAGGATCACATGTACATGAAGGTAAGTATCAATTGACATTTTAGGACAGTATCCCTAACAAATTATAAACCAATTCGCTTTCTTAAGAATATTTTTGCGAACAGTTTCTTTTCTATAAATTCATCTTAGTTCACACCATTATGTCTTTTATACATGAACTTTGGATTGACAAACTAGGGAACTATGTATGAATATTTAAAACAGTTTCTTTTCTACTAAACAAATCTCTGTTATAACCTATTTCTTTCCAACGGTCAAATTAAGGATATGGTAATTTTGCTCAAGTTTATTACATTCATTTGTAGGCACTGTATCATGCTCTTCCAATGAACTACATAAGTGTTTCCAAGCTTCAGAATAAGCTTGAAGGAGATGCCAACCAGGCTACTGTGCGCAAGCTAATTGATAAAATGACAAAAGATGGGTTTGTTGAAGCCCAAAGCAATCGAAGACTAGGTATATGCCGTCAAATAAGAACTATACTTTTATTGCTTAAACTTGATAAAATTGCTGCTATTTACATGTTCCAATTATTGCCACAGGAAAGCGTGTAATCCATTCAGATTTAACTGAGAAAAAACTGACTGAAGTCAAGAAAATCTTGGACCTAAATGCAATGGTGAAAGTTTAATTTTTTGGGCGCATAATGCATTTCTCTTCTGAAATTTCTGTGTACGTAGATTCTTAAATTTCAACTATGTTGAACAGGATTTGGATATGAATGAACCCCAGAACAAGCTAAACCAATCAGAATTTCAGACAGCAGGTGCATAATTGATAAAATCAATAACTTCTGAATTAGTTTCAACTATTAGTTTATATATAACAATTGAGCGAAGCGTTTTATGACAACCAGGGAGCAAACAGAGGGACATGTCTACCTGTGGCGTCCTTTACTCTGTTGGATCAGATCTCACACGCATGAGAGGCAAATCCGACACATTTCAAAATGGATCCATTAGGAGTGAGCAAACTTTTTCAAAGACGAAGGGGCATGGAAACAACACCCCCACCAGCAGAGCCCAGGTATGTCTCCTCAACAACAGGTAACGAATTTTCTTTTACCAGAATCCTATAAATCTGAAATAAATCATGTTATTTTGGTAAATTATGCAGCCAGTAGCGTCAAGAGAGAGTTTTGCACAAGTTATGGAAAATGGCAATTGTGATAAGTTTGATGCAGTCATTTGTAGCAGATCATCTACTCAGAACAAGCGCTCCAGGAAAGCAAGCACGGTAAGCTTCAAGTTCCTTCCATGGCTTTGTCTATAATCTGGTATACTATATATATCCATCACTGATTAGAATTTCAACGTTGAGAAACTGATATATTTCCATGCCCTTTTTCTGTTTACAGGTTAAGGAGCCTATCCTTCAGTATATAAAGCGCCAGAAGTCTCAAGTTACCTGAAAGAATTTGGAATGCATGCATGGCTCTTGGTCCCGTCTTAAAACTTCTTGAATTCCTTTCCCAGTTGTAGTTGGTAGATATCTAAAAACACTATTATTTTCATGCTCCAGTTAGAGTCGTCGATTCGTTTCTTCCTCTCTCTACTAAACATAGTTATGATGAGTGGATTTCTCTACGTATGACTCTGAAGTTGTGGTGCTACCAGTAATATTGCATCTCTTAGATATATAATAGAAATATTGATTCTTTATGTCAGAGGTACACTCTGGCAATATAGTTAATTAACTGTTGAGTCAAATCATATTAACTGGAACTAAATGAGTTAGTTAATTTATTCAGGTTAGTTAAAGTTTGAATCCATATTTTTTAAAACAAATATAAATTTGAACCGATTAACCATTTTTTAATCCATATTTCATTCCGATCCAAATTGAAAATTATTATTCCTTTAGCTGCTAGCCGCCTTTCTCTTCTTCATTTACTGGTAGCAGTGTGAATGATGAGTAGTATAACGTGTAAAGCGTATACTCCATAATATTATAATATAATATCAAAAGGAAAAAACTAAACGTACAACTGAATACCTTTTTGGACCGTCCACGTTAAGTAATCCCAATATATATTAGGGAATTGTTAAATTCATAATATTTTTTGTTATTTTCATAACAAGTGTCACTGTAAATGTATAGCGACAGTGAAAACTGTAGCTATAGGATCTATAGTGACACTTTTGTTGTGGAAAACATTTTTTGTTGTGAATTTAACAGTTTCCTATACATAAATACTACTCCTGTTCCTTAATATAGGTCGTTTTAGAGTTGTGCACAAGTATTAAGAAAATGATTATATAGCATTAACTATAATATCAATTGTTTATTTTGCCCTTATATTAGAAAAAGAGATTGTTATTTATTGAACAGAAAATAGTAAGAGAACCAAAGTTACATTTAATACATGGGGTAATATTGAAAACTAAGCAATTAATGCTTACTTGAAATTCTAAAACGATTTATATTAAGAAATAAAAATATTTTTCTAAAACGACTTATATTAAAGAACGGAGGGAGTACTTAGTTTAAGTTACTTTAATCATTATTACTGTAAGACCCCAAATAATTAATAAATAAAATTTATTTTTCTCTATTTATTATTTTGAAATAGTAAGGGTTGATGTGATTAATGTGGATAGTTATGGGTAAAATACGCAAATATTTCAAAATAAGCAAGTGGTTATAAAATATTCATTGTTGTCGGAAAATATTCGTTTGGTCGTGGAATATTCAATATTACTTTTTGTCGAGAATATTAAATGCGACGACAGCGACCAATGTGTGGGCCCCATAACGGAAAGCGATTGGATGAAGAAAACGATAAATACAAGTTATTTAAAAATAACTATGAAGTTGTTATTCACAATTAATCTTTGTTAAAATACTTTGGGTGGTTAAAACACAAGAAGATACTTTGCAGATTGCACCAATTATTGATTCTTATGTAAGAAGGCACTACTCAATAATGGTTACATGTAATTCTTGCTTCAATAGATTTTATTTTATTGATTCAATAATTGTTGTGTTGATATTTTATATTACCGTTGTTTCAATAATTGTCACTACACAAGATTTTTCATTATGGAAGCAATAATTCATATTATCCTAATAATATTATTGGATAACATTATTGGCAATGTCTAGAAAGTTACATCAAAAGGAGAGGTTTGGTCACCTAATTGAGCGCCAGATAGGAGAAATTCTTATTGAAAGCCCCCTCTTTCCTTTAGAACCGTCCTAAGTTGTCGATATTGTGATTCATAATATTATTTGTGAATAATTAATTATTGATTCATATGATGAGAAAAATATTGATTTTATGTGGATATAGATGGAGAAAATTTTTAATGTGACAATTGTTGAAAATTGAAATTTATCTTTTTACGATAAAATAATTCATTTAAATATATATATTATTATATTTTAATAATATAATAATGGAGATATTTTTTTACAACGAATGTGGGATATATGAGTATACTGAGAAGGAAGAGTATTTTTGTTGCAATAAATGTTTAAAACATGTTAAACATGTAATGGACCCCATTTATTGATCGAAATTTGATTATAAATGTAAAATCGCTTGCTTGTGAATTTCTTGGTCATTTTACATTTGGAATTTGAAAAAACTTTCTTCTGCAAAGTTGTAGAGAATTGAATTTCCTATAAAAAAATCGCGAGATTCGAATTTTCTGATAAAAAGGCTATTTATTGTGAATTATTGAAGTTTCAAATATCCGAAATAATTAATTTTTGAAAGTTTTAATTATTTTAAATAAGAAAAACGTTTTTTCTTATTTTTTTTTCTAGAAGGTTGGCATGTGTGAATTGTTGAAATTCAGATTTCAAGGAATACGTATAATATTTTTATAAATATTAATATTTTATTAAATTTTCTGCTTTGGTGTTCTAAGCATTTTCCTATAAATAGGGTGCTTAGGTTAGAATTGAAAATCACACCAGAAACTGAAGTTTTCTCTCTCTATATTATTGAGCGTATTCTTGTGAGTATTTTGAGTATACTTTGAGTATTGCTATACTATGAAAAAGTTCAAGTTATAGCTTTATATCCGATTATTTAGGTTAAATCTTTGTCTTTCCGAGTAAGGGATATTATTTTTTTCGTAATGATATTATTTCTTCAATATCATTATCTTTGAAATATTGATCTGAAGTTTTTATCAAATTTGAAACTTTTGGTGTCTGAGTTACTATTTACGATATCAAGACTATTCACGATACTGATCTTATTCATGAATCTTTAAGACTATTCATCGAAAAATAAAATTTTTCTTTTCGTCCAAAATATCTATTATGGATACTAGTTTTGATTGTATCCATGTTTTGATCATTCTTGAATTTTACACAACTATAATTATTTTTGAGGTATTTTTGGGCGTGGATAAAACAAAAGTACTGAATCCTTAATCTTTAATCCTTGTCATTTCGTTTCCGGATTCGCTTCTTTAAAAAAAAAAAAAAATTCATCATCCTCGGTCTTAAATGATGATATTATTGAATATCTTTACACCAGAAGTGCAAAGATGATTGATTTCGATGAATATCTTTGGCCCGTAGTGTAAAAAAGATGAATGATTTCGATGAATATCTTTGGCCCGTAGTGCAAAAATGAACAGTGTTTGATGAATACATGACCAATCGGTGAATGTCATTGGCACATAGTCTGAGGATGAATATATAATTTCGGATATATATTAATTGATGTTACAGGATAAAAATATTGATGATGGATCATTAAATTCATAGATATTAGTAGATTTCATCCTCTACGTAACTCTTCTATGAATTAATATTTTTCGCTGCGAGTATTGATTTAAAACTTGTTGTCTATTGTATTCTATTAAATTGCGAGTACGAGTCGGGGTATGGAATGATGGTTTTAGAGAGTTGTTTAGTAGTCCTCACCATTTTTGTAAAATAATGTATCAATAATTATGATGAGAATTTATTTGTATGTGAATATTGTCTAGATGGCAATATCTGTATTTAAATTCACAGTTTATATGTTGTAAAAATAAAGTTGTAGTTATTTCTGTACCTTGTATTTGACAACTCAAAATAGGTAATATATACCTATTTTAGGGGTGTCACAATTACTTTCTAATAATGCGATTTTTAAAATTCTTTTCTTTCCATATGCCTCCTATTCCTATTAAAAAAATTGGGTCCATCTTTGAAATGCATGATTAATAATATTTTTTATATGTAGCATTTTATAATTATAATACAAATAAAGTTTTTTATAATTCTCATACCACTTATACTATGGTGTATTTTGAATTTCAACCTTTCTATTAGCGGAGTTAATAATATATTTAAAAATTATTTAAATATAGAAGGGTATTAATAATTTCAATTTAAAATTTTATTAGTATAATTTTTTAGCATTTTATTATTTATATTAATAATTTTTATATCATATTATTATTTAATTAATTTAATTATGACGGTCACAATTTCATTTTTTAAAAATTCTAACCCACACAACCCATATTAAAAATAATTAATATGATTTTAATTCTTAAATAAAACCATAATCATATTTTTAAAATTAAAACCAACTCATAATTATATTTTACCAGTCCTAGTCAGAGGTGTTTTTAATTGTTACATAAAATGCTTGCCTTGTTCTTTTTACACGCGTCTGTTTTCCAGTTTAAGGCGGCCAATATACTGTGACCATGTACATGAAATGTCAAGTGAGAATGTCATGGGTTTTCAAGAAGAGAGCGGGAGGCTAGCAAGCGGGAGGCTAGCAAGCCACTGATGGTAAAGATATTATACTCTGCCTGAAAGTTGAAATAAATTTTTTTATAAAAAAACACAATATTTTATTTAAAAATTGTCAGGAATAAATTGGGGAATCATTTGTATGATGATTATATTTTTTTTACACCGGTGTGAAATGGGAGAGCTTGAAAGTAAAAAGTCCTTGAATCAATGTGTTGAGTAACTAGAATGGAAAAAAATGAGTTCGATAATGACAATGTAAATTGGATCAACAGATACATTTAGAGTGATGAAAGATAAAATTTAGAGAAAAAAATGATAAGAAAAATATTAGACAGAGAGAGAAAGTGACCAGAGATAAATTTCAGAGAGAGAAAGTGACCAGAAATAATTTTAGAGAGCGAAAAGATTTAATCTAGAGAGAGAGAGTGAAGAGAGATACTAATATTTAAAGAGATAAAGTGACTACAGAGAAATTTAGAGAAAGAAAGTGGTAAGAGATAAATTTTAGAGAGAAAGTGACGAGATAATATTAGAGAGATAAAGTGACGAGATAATTTTGTAGACATTTAGAGAGAGAAAGTAATAAGAGGAAAAAAAATTAGAGATAGGCTCTAAGACCAGCAATTTTAGCGATTGACTCGGTTCTTTTAAATTATTTATTATTATTAAAAAAAGATAACAAAGATGACATACTAACAATAGTAATTAATTGTTGTTGTTTTAAAGTCAATCTATTCATAATATTTTTTCTTTGTTCACTAATAAATCGACTAATTAAACTCGTGTTTCTATAATTATTTCGATCCCCTATCCAAATCGGGAAGGCAAACCCCAACAAAAATATCATTTAGATTTAAGAAAAGGTCTATTAAATTTATACATGAATTGTAATAATTTTTAGAGATAAGAGTGACGAGAGAAAAATTTTAGAGAGAAACGATAGATAATTTTAGAGAGAGAAAGACACCAAATATATTTCAGAGAGAAAGTAAAGAGAGATAGTGACTAGAGATAAATTTTAGAAAGAGAAAGTGACTAGAGATAATTTAAAAGACATTGATGAGAGATAAATTTTTATAGAGAGAAAGTGATGAGAGATAAAATTTAGAGAAAGAGTGACAACGGATAATTCTAGAGATCAAAAGTTGAGTGGCTAGAGATAAATTTCAGAAAGTGACGAGAGATAAATTTCAGAGAGAGGAAGTGATAACAGATAAATTTTAGAGAGAGAAAGTTACAAGAGTAACGAAAGATAAATTTTAGATGAAGTGACCAGAGATAAATTTTAGATAGAGAAAGTTACAAGAGTAACAAGAGAAAATTTTTTGATGAAGTGACCAGAGATAAATTTTAGATAGAGTGATTGACAAGAGAGATAAATTTTAGAGAGAAAGTGACGATAGATAATTTTAAAGAGTAAAATGCTGAGTGATAAATTTAGAGAGGGTGAGATAAATTTAGAGGGTGAGAAAGACCAAAGATAAATTTTGGAGAGAAAGTGATAACAGAAATTTTTGAAAGAGAAAATGATAAAATTTAGAATGAGAAATTTACAAGAGACAAATTTTAGAGAGAGAGAAAGTGACCAGATAAATTTTAGACAGAGACGGTGATGAGAGATTTTATTGGGAACAAGTTTTTCGCAAGCTTTAAATTTAACAAGTAGAAGAGAATGCAGAAAACCAAACAGAATAGTATAAATACAGAATGTGAACATTCAAAACATAATATCTTCACAGAGCAATTTCGTTATGGACATTTATTTAGCATTGGGGTATGAAGTACAAAACATTACTGACTTGACAAAGTTTCAGAATCGTCCTTGTTTTCTCCACTTGTGAAGATCAAAACACTTTTCCTCATGGCTTCTAATCTTTCCTGCGTATGAGGCGATAGTAAATATAACCCATAGGCAAGCAATGAAAAGGGATGTAAAAGACTCGATAAAAACCAGACGCATTAGATGCTAGAAGACAAAATTTAGATTAGAGTCCGGAACCAAAACAGAATGTTGAATAATGAATGTAATTTTAGTGAAATCACAAAGCTAGTCAAAAATGATAACATGCTTTTTTTCCCCCTTTTTGAGGAATAACTAATAAGATACTTTTGTTTGTCATTTCTGCTGATATCCTACTGTGAACAGTTGATAGCTATTGGAATTTGCCGTTCTCTCTTTTGTAAACAGTGTGTGAGCAAGATTCAGCCATGAAGCGTCACATTATCTAACTCAGCTGATGGGTTGGTAAAATGTTTCTAGAAAGATCAAACTAATTCAGAAACCGCACTGGAACATCCTCCTCTGATATCTCTACTAGAATCCCACACAGAAGGACAGCAGTCACAGCACTAAAGATTTCTTTCAAAGTCTTATTTTATTTATTTATTTTTCCGTTACACTGACTATAGCACGAGCCTCAGGTTCTGTGTTCAGAGGTTGAACCTCCACAAACCCAAAATTTTAGGAGCAGGGACTCGGCTTCAAAAGTGTCCAAATACAGGCCATACGGCTTCTGTGTACATGGACAGATTATGTGTAATTATATTGAATAACATCTTGCACAACAGTTGTTCTTTATATTAAATATAGCACGGAAGAAGGGTTTCTACCTCTTTCCTAATTTAAGAAGCAAATAATTCTTCATTAGAATATTTTATCTAAACATCTATTGCCGAATGAAAAAGAATCCATCTAACATTGATCCCAAGAGTAAATCCATTTTCAAGCAACTTTTATTTCAAATATAAGATGGACCATCATCTTAGCCTTAATTTCAAGTAACTTTTATTAAAAAATATAAGATGGACCACCATCTTAGCCTTAAATTTCTTTATATGAACTTGAGCATACATATATTAGAGTAGTAAGTCTAAAAGTATCTCATATTTATCTTTAATTCTTAAAGATGACAACCTTGATTCATTTCAAAATCCTAGGGTATTTATGCATCTAATCTAATCTTCTCTTATTTTATTGTTTCAGCATATAATTTTTTTTTATATATATATTTTTCTTCCTTCAACTTGGGAACATTTATACTTATGCTGCCTTATAAATTAGTGTCTACTGTGAGCCATAAAGCTAAAATACAACTCAACTCAGCTCAACAATGTCTTTATTCCAAACCAGTTGGGGTAGGCACCAATATGAGTATATGAATATGAAAATGTAAAAAGGCATGAAGGAAAATAAACAAATATAAATAGAACATTTTTCTTCATACTTTGGTCACAATGGGAACTTGATCTCGATAGCTTTAAAAAAAAAATTCTCAACACTTCACAAACAAAATAAATTTTGTCACCTGATATGACTGATAAATGGGGACGGAGCAACCTAACAATAATGTCACATATTCTATAATAGATTCGAGGAAAACCATAATTATGTGCCGCAAAAGTTATTTTCCAGGAAAATAATAACATTCAAGAGCTCATGGCATATTATGCAGAACTGAAAAGTGAGTAATTCAGAGTTTAAAAGTTTTAGAAGTTATTCAAGGAAAATGTCATGGTTAAGGGTCATCTTTCACAAATTTTTTCAAAAAAAAAACATACAAAAAATGAAAAGATGAACAGCAATCACGCACACAATTGCAATATACTGTCTCCATTACAAAAAGGAGTCCTTTTTTGTTACGATGGCACAAAATGACAGTCTTTTAAGTTTAACATCAAAATTTCACTACTATACCACCACTATTAAACTAAACATTCATTACATATTGGGATAAATATGGAAAAAAAAGAGTATATTCTTAGAGTTTAAAGTTTGCATATAATCCACATACACAATCACGCGCATCACACACAAAGGTTATAAGTGGAAAATTTTCCAGGAACAACAAGATTTATAAGCTCAACAGCATCTCGTATACATCAATAAAGATAACAGATTGAGTATATTTAACAAGTAATAGACTATAATCAACAACCTAAACAATACTAGAAAATTAATAATGTATATATACACGTACAATGTAGATGCACGGATACATATATGCACAAACAGAGGAAACAAAAGAGAGTAAGAATTGGGAGCTGAAACTTACAAATTATTTGTAGGTGGAGTCATCTAGAAGGAGATCATCGTAGGGATCCCTGCGACCAGGGACCTGGCTAATCTGAGCGTCCCAAAAGATCTGAGCGTTGTGCCTATCAAAAGTCCAGAATCCGTATGGACGGATCGGAAGGCCCCACATCTCCTTGGTCTTGTTGCACTTATCCTTAAGCGTATACACATGCTCTCTGAATTTCCTATCTCTCTCCTTCGGATCCTCCATCATTTTCAGTATCAGATTCTCCGCAAACTCCATTATAAAAGCCATCCTCTCTGAAAATTCGAAACCCTAGTTTCCCCTATTTCGTCAAAAGTCAAAATCTAAAGAATAATGTTTACTCTACTGAAATCAGTTGTTATATATCTCCAAATTAACTGAAATGAAACTCGAATCCAGAAATCTATTAAATTTTAATTGGAGAGTTTAATTTACCTTATCGCCAATCGATATTTGATGGAAGCTGATCGTTGTTATAGTCACACACAACGCACAAACTAGGCTGATTGAATCTCCGGAGCCTTTAACTCGGGCGACTTTATGTCTGGGTTCTGAATTGGGCCCAATGATGTTAATATGCAAATCCAAAACCAAAACAGCATATGAAACTGCTTCTGATGGGTGAAGTTTTATTTGATACAGTTTCGGTTCTAAAACTTAAATAACAAAACTTTATTCAATTTATTACACAATCAGTTATATAATGAGAAATGCGTAATAACAAAGATTAATTCTATCACCTTTTAATCATGCTTAATTACTACCAATATTATTGCCAAAGATAATAATAAAGAAATCAAACTAATGGATACTCTTACTAGCTAATCAGGAAAGACTAATTATGTTGATACTAATTAGTTCCGAAAATCATGAAGTAAATTGTTTTGGTATATTCAGTAGACAATATTAATAATAGTTTCTTTGAATGGAATTATATGAAAGAGGCCATTAATAGATGCACAGCATTCATACTATAAACTGAGTAATACAACTTGTTAAAAACAACCATGAAAGAACAGCGAGAGACAACGAGTTGTTGACTCCTCGCATCCAACATACTTTATGCTCTTGTACTCCATTCGCCTCTGTATACATACATACACACACATGATGCGGTTTCGGTTTTATGCGTGCGGTTTTGGTTAGTAACCAAATTGAAACCGTAAATTTGGTTTTTTAACCTATCTAAAATCGTCGCATACGTCGAAACCGTTGGTGTGATTTTAATTGGTACAGTTTGTGCGATTTCGGTTTCAATTTAATTCTTTACTCGGCCCTAATGCTTACACCCAAAATAATTGATATATAACTTGATCGGGTCACGTTGGTTTTCCATCTTATAGGGACACTTTAGATCCTCTCTATTCTTTATATATGATCTCCATCATCATGTCTCTTTCTCACATTATCATGCATGATATCATATTTCAACATATTTTATTTTATTTAAAATAAAGAAGATCCTAATTCACATTTAAATAGTTTTCTTTTGGTACAAAACGTTACATAATCTAGAAGTTATTATGAAAATATTGTTAGACATAAAAGAATCTTATATTGTTGGCACAACTGTACAACATATAGACAATTATTGATATTGTTAAGAGTACAAATTATTGAATATAAATCGTTTTACAAACTACATGAAATATTAAGATAATAATTGTATAGTTAATTATAATATCAATTGATATTGTTGTGTCGTTAATAAGATATTGTTATTTATTTATTAAAAAATAGTAGATAACCAAAAGTTACATTTAATATATATGAGGTAATATTGAAAACTAACAATATTAATTACTTGAAATTTTCAATGACTTATATTAAGGAACAAAAATATTTTTTTTTCAAACGAATAATATTAATCTATTGAGTAAGATATGACATAGTATTATAGTAATAATTATCACTTTTAAGTGTTGTGTCATTAAAAAAATATTGTCAAATATATATTTATTTATTTTCAGAGTTTACAATTTCAATACAACAATAGATCTAAGTAGCTAGTTTCAAAACGATCTATCAACTTTCTTTGTATGAAAGTCATATCTCAACAATTTAATTAATACTCTGTTTGTTTCATGGAAACAGTTTGTTTTGTAAGAAAAAAAATTATACATAGAGAATTTATTTTTACTGATAATAACATAATATTGTCAAGATATATATATATATATATATATATATATATATATATATATATATATATATATATATATATATATATATAGGTTAGGCAAGACCAAATGCCTGATCTGATTCGTACTTGATCAGTCAAATGGATATCACATATACACCCCATGCATCACTTAACTTATTTGTTGCTATAAAGCATGGAGACATCAAGCAAGCTGGATCGATGAATGATAGTTTTGATGTAAAGTCGTTTCAAGATTCCCAAATTGCATATGTGGTTTAATTAATTTCCATGGGGATCAGAAAGAAACTATTATTATTATTATTATGCCCATCCATAACTCCCAACAAAAACATACTAGAAATAGTATTAACAACCACCTAGACCTAGCTAGTATTATTATTATTATTATTATTATTATTATTATTATATATATATATATATATATATATATATAATATATTACCTGCAGGAGCAGGACATAAACTAATTATAAAGACTAAGCCTCATCCTTCCTGTCCCTGATGAGTTGCCAAATCAAAATAGATATATAAGACAGGCACCTGCAAAAACTTGCTCACATAAATGTAAAAACATTTTAAAGTGTATATAGTACAAAAATAAAATGAAGTTGCCGACACGACAGTTGATTCCATTTCATGCATTATATATATATATATATATATATATATATATATATATATATATATATATATAGTAGTAGTATATATGTTGAACGATTTTAAATTGAGTTTTGCTACACAGACAGGATTATTGGACCGGAGCAGTTTTTTTTGTTTTTTTTCTTGCGATTCTTAAAAAATGTATACTATTTATTTCATTAGGAATTTTTATAAAATATAGTGTTATTTTTAGGTATAATTTAGATACATATACAAAAATAGGGTTATATAATCAGGGTTATACGATGATAACTGTGTTTTATATGTGTATCCAAATTACATGTACTATATTTTATAAAAATTTCTAACGAAAATAAATACTTACATTTTTAAGAATTTAAAAAATTTATGCCTAGAGTTATTCTTTTAAATTACTACATTGGCCCCTTATTTGAACAGCCGAAACTGAAGTAATATTCGATGTACGTACATTATTTTTTAAGTTTATTTCATGCATTATATATATATATATATATATATATATATATATATAGTAGTATATATGTTGAACGATTTTAAAGTACTTACATAATTAATTTCTCTAATTTGTTATTACGTTTTTACTAATGTCTAGCATCACACTACGATTACTAAATTTGTAATATTTAATATTAAAAAATACCGTTACCCAATATGTATGTGGTAGCCATGACCTTACATTTTCAACCGCAATAATGTTAATGGAAAATGGAGCTTAATTTATGGACCACCTCTTTTCTTTATTTTTTCATATACAGGTTTCAATATATACGTACGTACTGATTTTGAATCCGAAATCAATAATACTGAGTGATGATACCGATGATCATATGATATATAAAAAAAGAACAAGTGCACTACAACCATTTATATGCCTTTTTCACGGAGTATATTAAATATATATATATATATATATATATATATATATATATATATATTCCTTTCTACTAATGGGATTCAAATTTCATGGGGGCATAAAGCTCACTAAGCAGCACATCCTCCCACTTGCAAAATGCACTTCTCCCTCAATATCTCTCTTTCCCACTACTATTCCTTCAATTGTTAGCTTTCTTTTCCTTGTTCAATATGCATCACCTTTTTTGACCAACAACATAAATGCTCCAACAGAGAGAAATAAAAATAAAAAAAAGAGGCTCGAGAGAGAGAGAGCTTTCGATATTATTTTTTTAATTTTTTTTCTTTAATTTTAATAAAAAATTATTATTTAAAATAGTATGTTATTTAAAAAATATATTTTAAATCCACCATTTATATATATGTATATTACCTAGGATACCTTCTGTTACGTACCCTACCTGTACTAGTGAATAATTGTTGAATTTTAGTAGTACTCCGCTACTAACATTACTACTACTTACTTTTTTCTCTTTGGCCTAAAGCTAAAGACAGATTTTAGGTATTAACGTGGTTGTTAGTTAAACTTACCTAATTTCACATTACTTTCTCTTCGCCCCAAAACCCACACGCATTATTATATATATAAACAAGCATTATCCCCTCCCTTAATTTAATTATTACTAATTAGTAGTATTTCCTTCACAAAAATAAAAATATAAACTTGATGTCCAATAGTGCAATGCAACTAACAGAGGAAAGAAACTAAACTAATTTAATATTAGTCTTGATTTAAAGAAATTGGAGTTAGAATTTCATTTTAATACCAGATAATTATACTGTACAAAAATGCCTCCTTAAGGAAACAGCAGCATCTATCATCACTAAACAAGTTGTGAATTGATATATTTTTTTTCTTTCTTTTTCAAAATTGGCTTCTAATTTCCAAAGACTCGAGTGCCGTTACCGTCACATTCACAGTCCCCAGTCTCCCTCAACTTAACTCTCATCCACGCCATTACCAACAATATCACCGCCCGCATTAACATTCCCGTTAGCCTCGCCATCGCCGTTACCGTTTGCATTTCCTTCTCCCTCCTCATCCTGCCACCTCTCCGCCGGTGCGCACTCAGCCTTATGACGCATCTTCCAATCGAGTGCCTGACACGCGCGAGAGCAGTAGTTTACTCCGCCGCACACAGAGCACCGACGAAACTCGTGCCTCCTCGTCTCTGGCCGTCCACAACCGACGTGAGAGCACAACCGGAGCCCCGGACCCGGAATTCCACTGCGACCTGCAAACCAATCAGTTAAGAACTGGCTCGCTGGATGCGCCTCCGGAACCGGAACGTTGCATCCGAAATCACTGAGTAACGGACACCCTGAGCCCACCACGTGCCGGTGGTGAGGGAGCGGGTTCCACGTCAGCCACGAATTGGATGTAATAGCAGCTGGAGTCGTCGAGAGAACGGCGGCCAGCTCCCGTGCGTTGGCCTGGACAAGGAAACGGCGACCCTCGGCTACATTCTGGCGCACGCCGTAACCGTCTTGGAGGCAGTGACCCAATTCACGAAGCGCGTCGATGTGGCCAAGGAAGGCCGCACGAGCGCAGAGAGCAACGCCGGCTCGGAGGTCTTTGTCGTTCTTGGAGCCGCCGCTGCCGTTGAACTGAATGACGGCGAGAGAGTAGAGTGCCGGCGCGTGAGAGCTTATCGCGGCCTTAGCCATAAGCGAGGCTCCGCTGCCTCGATTTTGTAAACAATAGAATCGAATCTGTGCAAACCAAAAAAAAAAAAAAAAACATAAGCGTTAGTATAACTGGTGATTGTTTTTCATTAATGCCCATCATAAAAGAGAAAGATTTGTAACTGATTATACTGACCATGCCAAGAGTGTAACAGGCTTCAACATTTCCGGCATCTGCACATTGCTTAAGGAATCGGTGAGCCGAGTCGGACCACTTCTGAGCTTTCACGCCAAATATTTTCTGAGAAGCTTTGGACAGTACAATAGAACGGAGTCCTAATCCGTTGAGTCTTTTGCATCTGTTTTGTATTCAAATTCATTAGATTCAAACGCTACATTCATACTATTCAAACAATCATTTACATATATAATCAAAAACTAGGGACAAAGAAAAGTGGTTTCTAAAAGAACCGGAAAAACCTTTGCATTCCGATGGAAATTAATACACGTTAATGGAAAAGTTTGTTATTGAAAATTAAAATTTACCAATGTCTGGCATAATACTCCCCGTAAGATAAGACTTGAAGGAATGATAAACGTATAAAAAAAGAAAGAAGGGATTAATATGTGAATTACAATCACTCACGTCATCAAAACGCTGGTAAAATCGGCGGGGCAACCGGCTGAGGAGCTGAGTTTACACAGAATAGAAACGACAAGATCATCAGGTAAATTATCAAAAAAGTCACACTGTGCGATTTTTGCCAATGATGGCTTCCGACGTTTCCGGCAATTAGTGGTATCCTCGCCGGCAAATTCCCTCCTCCTCCTCCTCTTAACAGCGTGAATTTCCTTAGAACACATGTTAAATTTCGGATAACAAATCCCCCTCCTTGTTCTCATGTCCTTTCTCTCTCTTAATTACTCTATAAGAAGATAAGTGTGTATATAGTCGCTCCCAATATTTCAATGCCCTCAAAGGATAAGGCGAAGGTGAAAAAGCAAACTGAAGCCTTAAATAAAAGACGGAAGAACAAAGGGAAGGAGACCAACAAGAAGGACGACAAGCCGAGAGTGATTAATAGCCCTCGTTATATACACTTAATTACCAAAATATCCTTCTTCATTAATTTGTCCTATATGACATAAACTTGGTCAAACAAGGCTGACCAGATCCTTCCCTCCGTCGTCTGACAATGTTTTTCTTTCTGTAATTATTTTTTAACCCTCCCTCCCTTGCTCCCTGCCTGTAAGTTACTAAAATTAATTTGCTTATTTATTTATTTATATTGTTGGGGAGGGGAGGGGAGGGGGAATTAAGAAGAGTTTGTTCCTCTTTCTCTCTCTTTCATAAAATTGCTGGGTTTGTTTTTGAAACGGTTAATTTTGTTGTAACTAAGCAACGACCTTTTAAACATATTTAATTTAGTGGAGTGAGTATTTACTGGCCGATTTAGATTGCGCTAAATTTTTTAGTGTCGGAATAAATATGTGAATTTCACGCTGTTCGTGGGTAACACGCGACCCATAAGGCGTGAATGGTGCGTTACGTTTTCTAAGAAATCAGGTAGCGAGTTTTGGGCCTTCTTCGATGACCTACCCACTTAAGTTCAAACGGGTGATTCAGCAGGTTCAGTTACTTTTGTTTGTTTTTACTTGCCTATTTTTTGTCTGCATTAATTTCTAAACATTAGTACTACTACTATTTTTCTATTTTGAACTTTTTAAATTCAATTATTATTATTTCGTATTTTTTTTAGAATCATTAAAATAAAGTTAAATGGACTTATTTAAACCAAACAACTAACTAAATTTTAATGAAATTTGGAAAAATAGGAGGAGAATGTCTGTAATTAAAACAATATTTTCTAATTATAAATCACAAAACATATTTAGTCAGCATCTCTTCCATTGTCTTTCTAAATGCTATATTTAGTCAGCATCCTTATATCCAGTCTTCCACATCCATGGCCATGGGATGATAAAATATTTAATTAAAATCTCTTAACAATAATTAAACCCTTAACTTGTCCCAATGCTATGACTAAAACCTGCATCTTTTTGTAAAACGACTTACGGTGGGTTAAAATTAGGAGTAATAACTATCGGTTAATGATCAAGTCTTTTATAGAAATATGTTAATCTCGTGATCTTACAAATTAATTGCATGCAATTAATGATTAATAAGAGACCCACCCCACTCCTTCAATCTCGTGATTTTTATCACAAGCTACCTTAGCTTCTAACCGATCATCTCGTCATTCTCGATATCCTTTTCTAATCCCAAATTTGTGAACGAGTTTAAATTTTTATAAGCTTCAATAAGAAAGAGTATCATGAACATTAATGTTGTCTAGGTTGTGCTAATGTAGTATTGCAGTACTACTTACTTAAGCAATGCAGTACTCCGTTTATATATATATATGTGTGTGTGTGTGTGTGTGTGTGTGTGTGTGTGTGTGTGTGTGTGTGTGTGTGTGTGTGTGTGTGTGCAATCTCAATTAAGCTGAGCTAGCCTGGCCGCCTGTGACAATGAAACTTCAACAAGATCGATTGGTAAAATTTATTTAAGGGATCGACGTCGGGTGAGGCACGTTTTTCCGCCGGCCATGTGCCGTAAAATTAACAATTTTCGTCACGTCAAATAGTTACGTGGTTAACAGTATGATGATTGATGGTAGTCTCATTCCAAGTTTACGACCATTTTTTATTGGTGAGAATTTATATGTTTACGAATATAATTAAAATATTTTCTCATCACATCTCCACACATTAATAAACACATTTATGAGTTCAAATAATAGTAGTAATCGTTCAAAAAAATTATTATTCTGTAATTTAAAATAAGGCCTAATTTACAAAATTTGAAGTATAACAAATTTATATTTTTTATAATTTAATAATAATGGTATGATAATATAGTTCTGTTGATAATTTAATTATTTTATATCACAATCAACAACAAAAAAAAGCTACTTTTTGTGAAATAAAAATAGAGTCCTTATACATGGACAGTTTGGGCCGGAAAATTAGACCGGTATTTATAATATTTATTTTAATTTAAAATTTTAAATAATTCAATAATTTAAGTATAATTTGGATACATATAAAAAATAACGTTATACAGTATGTGCAACCCTGCTTTTTACATATATCCAAATTATACTTAAATCTCTGAATTTCGTAAAAATTTAAATTAAAATAAATATTACTCCCTCCGTCCCAAATTAATTGCTCAGTTTTGACTTTTTAAAGTCAAATTGACCATTTTTAAAACTAATCTTTTTACTATTTTTTCTAAAATATAGGTGAAGAAATTATAACCAAAAGAAAATATATACAATTTATTACTAACCCCAATTTTTATAATTTTAGAAATATATTTATATATGCTTAATTATTAATTCTAAAAATAATCAATTTAACTTAAAAAAGTCAAAAAGTCGAAAGAATTAATTTGAGGCATTTTATGATATAAATTTTTGGGATTCAAAATAAATTTTTTTTTGGACCAGTCCAATTTTCCGGTCCCAAAAATATGTGCCCCTAGACTTTTTCATAAAAATATTTAAAAGTTTGACTCTTTTCAAGATATACAAATTGAAAATGAGAGCCTATTTAGTTGATATCTTAAAATTTACTAAGGATTCACTGTATTTCATTAAAAAAAGTGAGCTTTGAATAACATATATACTGCTAAATTTTAAAATACATTATTTATTTTACATTTTGATTCATAATTTGTAAAATACAAATGAAATAATATTATATTTTGAAATTAAAATAAAAGACATATATTTTACTTTTAGAGGGACTAGATTGAGTATTAATCTCGATCAAGCTGTTAAAACAACTACTACTAAGTTTTACATGAAAGTATTACTACTCCATGCAGGGTGGAGCCACAGTTAGGCAAGTGTGGGCTCCGGCCCCCAATAAATTTTTAATTTTTTTTAGGTATATGGTATATTGGTAATATTATACAATTTAGGGACTAATGAGTAATGACGAAAACTTTTCAGGAAATGAACTCATTTTCACTCACTCTCTGGTATTAGAAAATATAAATATAAATACAAATACAAATTAAATTCTCTACTATTTCATCATATTCAACTCGAATTTTATAATCAAATCTTGGAATATCTTATAAGACCCCAATTTTTAATCAATAAAACTTAATTTTTTTATAAATATTATTTTAAACAATAATATGTTAAATTGATAAAAAAAAAAAAAACTTAAAGTTAAAAATGATATATGTAACTTATAAGAAACAAAAAGAATGTCGAGAAATATTAGATATAAGAAACAAAAAGAATATCGAGAAATATTCGCTATAAGAAATAAAAAGAATGTCGAGAAATATTAAATAAAGTATGACCGCGCTGAAACAACTAATTATTGGTGAATCACACAATCAAATAATTGCCTTATATAAAAAACGACAAAAATAATTTTTTAATAAAAAAATTATCGACGAAATTTTTAACTTTAACTGTCAAAGTACCCGATTACTATAAGAATTTTAGGCTACGACAACGAGCTATACCGACAACCAGCGCAAAAACGTAGCGATAGAGTTCTATAGCGACGATCCCACCTCGATCGTAGGTAAACAACTAAAGAGCAGCCATATAGTTAGTCATATTCTACATTCTCTCTCATCTCTCATGTTTTCATTTTCAATTCTCATATTTTGGGCTCCCAATTTCTTTTTCCCTTTATTTATCCCTAAATTTCGTAACTAAATAAATCTAGGAGTTTAAACATCTTTATCCGATCTCAAAAATAGGCACTTGAAGAGTGAGTTTTATACCTATTATTTGGGTCTTTTTTGATTTAAAAATTTATGAGTTTCTAATTATTATTGTTATTTTATTGTGTTTAGTATTTTTATTTTATTTTGTACGAAGAAAGGAATTTTGGTAGCAAAAAACGTAAATATTTGAGCAATAAAGTAAGGAGGAGGAATCAACAGGATTCTTTAGCCTTCTTTTTCCTAACAGGACCCAGTTGTTATTCTTTACTTTTTTACTAATGTTGCGAATTATTACTATTGGGTCCCAAGAAGATGATTTAAAAGATGGGAATTAGCAGCAGTTTTGGATAAAAGATTTTGTTATAGTAGTTTATTTAATTTAGGATATTATGTATTTAATTTTAATTAGGATTTTAATTCTAGTAGGAAAAATACTCCTACAAATATTCTTATATTGTGATATTATAAAAGTGTTGGGAAAAGAGTTAATGAACACCATGTGAGGCTAATTTTCTTCCAAGTTTAAGAGCACGCAAGATATCATCAACGATATACGAAGGCGATGAAGTTTGGAGATAAAAAATTGGCCGAAGACGATTTTTCTTCTCTAATCCTTTATTTATTCTTGTCTCTTATTAATTTTGAATATTTTGGGTATTACTATTATTTTATCTGTTATGAACAATGTTTTTAATATAATAATTTTAATGGAATTACATATGTCGTTTAGATTGATTTTCTCTCTATTTGATTGACAATATATGAATTGGTTTATTATATTTTATGTGTTCACATATAATTACCTGATCAGTAATCAATTGAGATAACCTATATGAAATTGGGAGATGGATTATAAATTTAGATCGGAATATAATGACATGTGATTATATTATTCTTCATAGGAGTTAATTCATAATTTGTGTATAGGATATAAATTTATTTATATGTCATGTGTAACCAATTAGAAAAATTGATCTTAATGAATTTATTCTAGTTTAATTTGCAAAGGAATATAGTAAGTTAATTAGAATGAATTTTTTTATTTGCTAATTGGAAGAGGCTGATAAAAAAAATTAAGTATTTTTGATTAACAATTTATTGTAACCGTATAATTAAATGGAGAGTTAAGATATTTGAATGTTGCATTGAGTACAATTGAATTCTTAATTTTATTTATTTATTTAGTTATACTTTATTATTTAGTTATTTATTTTTAGTATTTAGTTAAATTATTAATTTTAATTAATTTATCTGTTTAAATAAAATTAATTTGATATAAAATTAATACTTAGAAAATTATTAAAATTAATTATTCGTGAAAATAATATTTTTTTTGTCTCTAAATTACTAAATTAATCGTGTATACTTACTTGTATTTTTAAGTATTAAATTTAGACAAACAACACTCAAATTACAAAATTCCGCACGGCCGGAAATTCGTATTCTTCTCTTTGAAATTTTAGCTCTGAAAGTGTGATGACCAATCACGGTGTCAGATCCATTATTCTTTCTTTAAGAAAAAAACTCTTTTATTTCTACAATTAGAAGGTAGTATGAATAACGTTATATTCAATCAAATGTCCATCAAATTAAGTGCAAAAAACTTGATTTATTAAAAGGCGACTTCTATTTTAGGAATTGTTGATTACTCTATAGTAATAAATATAAAGAATTATTACCTTCATTTTTAAAAGATTGTTGTTTATATAAGATTTTTTAAAGTTGTACATGAATATTAAAAAAATAATTGTATAACATTAAATATAATTTCAAATATCTATATTATCTTTGTATTGAAAAAAAAAGATTATTATTTATTAGACAAAAAATAATGAGATAACCAAAGTTATATTTAATACTTGGAGTAATATTGGAAACTAAACAATTAATGCTTACTTGAAATTATAAAACGTCATATATTAAGGGACAAAAAAAACTTTTCTAAATCGTCTTATATTAAGGGACAGAAAGGGTAACAATTAAAAATTATTTGAAATTCCATCACTATCCTTTATGAGAAGTTAAAAATTATTAATATAAGAAAGATAATTTCTTAGAATAATGAGAGAAGGTATTTGTGATATAGGAAAATAAATAATTTATTTTTTAAAAAAATTATAAAAGATAAATAAATTGAAACAAATTTTTTCTTCTAAAACGATAATTTTTTAAGAACGAAAACAATATTATGTTTGGGCTGCGCAATATATTAGTGAGAGTCAGATTCCTTTAGCTTCGGATGTATCATTATTTGATTTGGATGATCAGGTATGAAGGTTATAATAATACGTGTTATGTCACTATTTGTTCTATATAATTTGATTTTTAAGATCAAACAAGCTCATATTAAATTTTAAATTAGTGTAAATTTATTTAATTTTTATTGATATAATTATTATTATAATTACATAACATATGATAAAAATTATTAATCACAAAAGTTATTTTATTATAATTTTTTATGAATTATATCAATTTTAAAATTAAATATATCGTCGTTTAACTTCAAAAGTATCGTATCTCTAATTCTGAAATCAAAGGGAGTATAATATATAGTATCTTATCTTGGAAAGTGATTAAACATGGAGTATTATTTTGAAATATTCTTATATATTTTTTTTTACAAGTTGAAATATGGCAAGACAAGCATTGACTTTTATATTTCTGCCCACAATTGACGTGGATGTTCTTTTGGAATGTAATAGGGTGAAGATCCTACTTTTCACTTACTGAAATATAGAGTTCAAGTGTGATAATTTTAATTACTTGTCTCATAACTGTGGACTCTTTGTCATGTCAACTTGAATTTTGGCAAAAAAATTATTATGATTTTCACTTGATTGGGCTTTCTTATTTTTTCGTAATTATTATCAACTTGATTGATATTTTTGTAATGTTATTTTCTCGTCTTTGGATCGTTTTCATTTTGTTTCTCTGCTGATTCAATTTATTCTTTTGTATGATTGTTATCGATGTAGGAGTTCAACGAATATTTGAAATATTTTTAGAAATGATTTTGTTATATACATTAACGTTTATTAAATTAATTTTAATTAATTGTTGTCATATTTTAGATGACTAGGTATGCAATTATTGTATTGCGATATAAATAATTTTAAATGATATATATGTATATATATATATATGTTTTATGCATATTGTATTATATTTTTTGAGTAAATATGTACATTAATAAAAACATTTTTTTTAAATCTAAAAAGGCTGGTGACGATCACCTACCATAACTATAGGTTTCATAAATCATAACACATGTACCAACGGTCATGACCATCGCTTTAGAGATCTATAGCTATGGTCATGACAGTAGAAATAGTTTTCAATAGCCGTTGGTATATATCAAAAACACACTTTTGGTATAAGCTATAGCAACGGTCAGAATCGTCGCTAAAGACCCATTGGACCGTAGACACGTGGCCTAAGACGAGTGTCGACGACTGTCGCTAATACCTTTAGCTACGGTCATGAAGCCTATAGCTACGGTCGACGACACTCGCTATATCTCTCTTTTCTAGTAGTGGGTGATAAAGGAACAGTAGTACGCAGTACTCCACAGTATTCTACTACATTATTTCATATTATTGAACCAATAATTATCACAGTAACAAATGCATAAAATTTCATATTATTTAACCAATAATTGTTACAGTAACAAATGTATAATATTTCATATTATTGAATTAATAATTGTCTCAATAACAAATGCACCATATTTCATATTATTTAACCAATAATTATCACAATAGTAAATGAATAATATTTTATATTATTAAATTAATAATTGTCACAATAACAAATACATATTTTTTTCATACTACTGATCAAATAATTGTCATTGTAACAAGAATAATAATGAAAAGTTAAGTAATTAAAAATTATAAATATTAAATTGTTAGACTAATAAATACTAGAAATACGTGAGGACGTGAAAGGGGTTGCTGATTGGATGAGATGGAT
The DNA here is from genome assembly GCA_020205605.1 of Panax ginseng. Lineage (NCBI taxonomy): Eukaryota > Viridiplantae > Streptophyta > Magnoliopsida > Apiales > Araliaceae > Panax > Panax ginseng. The sequence continues at coordinate 1,677,924 of CM035149.1, read as the reverse complement.
CTGGAGGAGTGATGTGGACCACTCATGCCAATCCACCAGCAGGGGTGCTAGTTTTAGAAATATTAAGATAAGAAAAATATATAATTTTGAGCGTTGAAAAATAACAATTCAGTTGCATAGTTATATAATTAATTGAAATTTGATGTTTTCATTTTAAAATATGAATAACACCTCTTATGTTTATATAAATATTAAAACAGCTTCAATAGTACACACAACCGTCTAATTTTTTGATTTAACTCTCTCACACAAGCGCAGAAAGGGAGTGTTGCATTTTTTATTTTAATATATATGTAAGATAATTTATTATTAAAATATAAAAAATAAATATAATTATCTTGAAAATGAAACATTCCTTTGTATATATATAAATTTAAAAATAAGTGTACTAAAATATTTAAAACGAAAGTGGTATAAGGATAGGATTGTGTGTGCTTACGTTGATAACCTGTTAAGAGCATTAACAACAGTTTTTTAATCAATTTTTTATTCTTAATTTTGAAGAATACATCAACAAATCATTATTCAACAGTTTTCTTATCCTTATTTGACTCCCTATTTTAATCCCTATATAAGATTTTACTCCCCAGTGTGAGGGAATCAAAAGACCGTTCTCTATATATACAAAATGATATTTCACACCCTCATTTAAGTGGACAACTAATCAATCATACACATTTTGACATTTTTTTACTATATTTTCAAATTATAAACTTAATATTTAATTTTTAAAAAAAAATTAATTTCAAACGTATTCAAATTTAAAATTGATATAAATTTATTTAATTTATGTCAATATAATTATAAATATTATAAAAGTACTATTAATTATAAAATTTATTATTTTTAAATTTTAAATCAATCATATTAAATTTAAATTTAAAAATATCACAAATTAACTTTTAAATTTTAATATGGATCTTATGTACATTTGGAACTACAATCCATTGAATACTCACTCCATAAATTACTTAAAATTTAAAATAAAATACAAATTCTTTTACAAGTGGAATATAATTGATAAATACTCGATCTCTTTTAATTATAAATTATAAGATTATTATTAATTTAATGTTTTAACTGTTAGAATTTTTAACTTTTAACTTTTAACTTTTAACTTTTATTATTTAAAGAATCAATATAAGGAACATGTTGGGTACATAGTGAAAAATTGAATCCCTATTTTGTAGAATGACTCAATAATACTGCAGAGTAAGAATAAAAATAAGAAAACTGTTGTGAATGCTCTAACGAGTAAGATAAAAAACTAAAGTCTAACGGCCGCTCGAGATCACAACAACCATAATTAAGTTAACAAAGTCGAACTTAACTTACAAAATTGCATGTTTGGTCAATAATATATATATAGCGGTCCGCATGCGGACCACCTATAGCGACAGTTCGGACGACAACCCGACTTGTCGTTATAGGTCAAAAAATTGTTGTCATAACTATAACAACAGACTGAATCGTCGCTATGGCACTTATATACAATTAATAGCTCTATAACAACCAACCAAACAGTCCGTATGCGGACCATCCATTCCTGAAACGAACTATATATATATATATATATATATATATATATATATATATATATATATCCTACGTTGTTTAGCTATCGATATATATACTATATTCTTTTGGTGAGTAAAATATATAGGATGAGCTCTAATTTAGTTGGTGTACTAGTAAGAGTTACTAGATTCAAACTCTCTCCCTAAATTAACAAAAAAAAAAAATATGCATGTATTATCGAGTAATTCGATTATCGGCTATTATTTTGATTTTATTTTTTTTCCTCTTGCCAAAAAAACAGTTTAATTTAATTTTTGAACATCGACTGGGTTGTATCTAGGAAACCTAAAATGAGTTCAATCCATTGCTCCTCTTCCCTGAGTACCTTTACAAATAGGGAAAGAACAAAATAACCCATTAATTTTGTTTTTAAAATATTACCATCTTTTTAACTAACCCACCAACCTATTTCTCTCTCTAGCAACAAGGGATTGGCATGCTTGTTTGCATATTAATTTGCATATAAGAGAGAGTAAGAAAAAGAAAGCCCAATCATAATTAATATAATTAAATGAATTAAACAGTTCGAATTCGATTCGTATTCGCTCGACTAAAAATTCAATTCGGATTCGTCTCAATATATATAAATGATTCAAATATGAATAAATTTTTAAGGTCGATTAATTACTCAAACTTCTTTAAATTATAATTTTCTATTAATATTCGGATCATATTCGTTCAAAATATTTAAACTGTTCTGCCTCGATTCAAGATCATACTTGACTTGGTTTGCTAAACGAGCCTCAATTATATCTTATTTCATCATTTGATAAATTTTATGAACCAAATCTAAACAACTCAGTACACGACTCGACTCGGTTCATTTACACCATATTATTAATCAAGTCTCGATAAAGACTAAATGAATTAAATAATAATATATAATAAAATGATAAGAATTAAACAGGAGATTGTATGCTAATGCTGTCATAAGAAACAACAGATATCCCTGCCAAACCTATTTCTTAATGAAGGATTCATGATAAATATAGAACAGAAAGAAACACCCATCAAAATCACTGTCTACTTGGTCGGCAAATATTAGCAAAACATGATTTTGACAATTACTTGGTTATTTTTTATTTAGCTATTGATTATCTTTAGCTAGATAAAAAAATATAATTAGTTTTAATCATGTTGACTATTTTTTATGTGATAAAATAAAATTGTAAAATTGATGAGTTGGAGATGTCAATTTGGTAGTTGGTTCCTTAACTTAAAAGTTGGGGAGTTTGATTTCAACATGTCATTATCTTCATCACCAAGGAGTCAAAGACGTACCACTCCTTTGTGCCTATTTTTTTCTTTCCACCCCTTTAATTAAAACAAAATCTCCATTCATTGTGTTTAGTTAGTGGAATGACTTTTCGTCTCAATCGGTTCCATGATTTATCAATTATTCTCTCTCCCTTTCTCTCACCGTATATAATATTACGAATAAGTCTTGGCAGACAGCTTTTTGGACAGAAAAATTAGATATTTTCAATTTATTTTTTTATTATGACTCCCAAAAAATATATATTATTTATTCTAACAGAAATTTTTATAAAATATAGTGTTTTAGGTATTATTTGGATACATATATAAAAATATGGTTATACAGACTATATAACTCTATTTTTATATATGTATCCAAATTACACTTAAAACACTATATTTTATAAAAATTCCTGTTGAAATAAATACTATACATTTTTTGGGAATCACAATAAAAAAAATCCAATTTTTCTGTTCAAAAAAGCTGTCTGCGTAGGAGTCTAATATTATTAGTAATTATCTATGGTTGAAGGCACGGCGTAACAAAATCATCCTCTCCATTTCAACAATCTCACTTTTATTTTTCTCTCTCCTCCTTCCTCTCCCACTATCCTTTCCCGCCTAAATAAATTAGAATTAATCTGAACCGTACGTGTAATTTTCCGCCCAAATTTGAACCGGTTTAGGAACGAACTGGTCTGTTAATGGACCAGCCTTTAGCGACGGACTGTCCGTCGCTAAAACTCATAACATGCAATGTTATGAGTTTTAGCGACAAACGATCTGTCATCACTAAAAAGACTGGTCCGTTAATCTGAACAAATCCGTTGAAGAACGATTATATATATATATATATATATATATATATATATATATATAAGATTGCTTTTCGGAACACTGCCGAAACATTTAGTAATTTCTTTGGAGTGAATTCTATTACAGTCTGTTATATGCGTAATTTTTTTTTAAAAATGTACTCCCTCTATTTAAAATTATAAATTTTGAAAATTCAATTTTGTATATTTAAAATTTAAAATTAAGATAACTATCATTAAAACTTATAAAAAACAAATCTTACAAAGGAGTAATATTTTTTAATAATTTAAAATATGCATCATATACTGTATTGATTGATTAAAATTAGAGAAATTTATGTTAATTTAAATTTAAATATATTTTAAGTTGGCTTTAAGAAATTAATAATAATTTTATATTTTAAAATGAGGGAAACTTAAGAAACAATTTGGGGGTAGAAGTTAAATATCACAAACATATAGGTATGAAGATATTACACCGTACGTCATAAGTATTACTTTTTTACTTGAATAAGTTATTTTAAAGTATTAACGTAATTGGTTTTTAACTCTTAATAAAGAATAAATTTTAGTTAATGACAAAGAAAGTAATTAAGTAAGATGTGACGTCCCAAAAATAGATATACAACATTTATTTTGAGTCGTCAAATACATGGTACAGAAAGCAAACTACAACATCAATAATATAATTGTCGTGCAAAATACGACAACACAAACTGTGAGTTTAAATACAAATATTATTTTCTAGACAATATCCACACTAAAATAAATCCTCATTATAATTATTCATAAACTATTTTACAGAAATAGTGATGACTGCTAAAACATCTTTCTAGAACAATCACTCCATACCGCGACTAGATCTTGTTATGTTCTCACCTCCTGAGAAGAAAAATAGAACAAAAAGGAAAAGGGTGAACTCAATTAGCCAAGTAAAGAATGTTATGACTAAGATAATATACAACAAATTATCGTTAGTCTGCAACAGTGAAAAATCTAATGAAATATAATAGACAACAAGTTTTAGATCAACAACGGCAGCGAAAACAGCAATCCATTAGAAGAGTCACGTAGAGAATGAATTCTACTGTCTTCTAAGGTTTAAAAGTCCATCATTAATATTGTATCCCTGTAACATCAATCAATATACATCTTTTAATCAAATATTCATCTTTGCACTACAGGTCAAAGATATTCATTTATTTCACCAGTTGGTCATGTTCATCTCAACACCTGTTCATCTTTGCACTTTGGGCCAAAGATATTCATCAGTTAATCATTCATCTTTGTACTACAGGCCAAAGATATTCAGTAATATCATCATTTAGGACTGAGGATGATGAAAAATATTTTAAAGAAAACGAATCCAGTGAGACAGAAGAACAAATATTAGGGATTCATATAACAGTTTATCCAAGATCAATAATATTTCATAATAACCAATTGTGAAGCAGAATTCAAAAATAACGATCAAAACATGGATACAATCAAAGATAGTAGCCAAAATAGACATCTTGAATACATTTTTTTCCCTGATGAATAGTGCCGTATACGTGAATAGTAACCCCGACACAAAAAGTTCTAAATTTTATTAAAAAGTTCATCAATATGTCGGCATAATGATATTGAAGAAAATAATATTATTTAAGAAGAAAATAACATCTCTTACCTCAAAATAACGGTATTTCTGATCGGAATATCGAATAGAAAGTCGAAGAAAATTTATACCGAACAGCAACTCTCAAAGTATCAATATACTCACAAATATACACTCGACAATATAGAGAGAAAGAAAACTTATTTCTGGTGTGATTTTCAATTCTAACCTAAGCGTCTAGTTATAGGAAAATGTTAAAACGCCAAAGGAGACTAAAATATTAAAATAATATTTTATTTATATTTTTCTTTACGCATGCCAAGACCATGACTATCAAGGCATGCTAATTACGAATTTTCCAAAGAAATTTCACATGCATATTCATCACCAACCAAAAAGTGGGTCCCACCCATAATTAAATAAAAATTATTTTATTTTCAAACTTCAGTAATTCATAGAAAATAGTCTGTTTATCGAAAAATACTGAATTTTATGTCCATTCTGCACCAAAATCAATTCTCAACAACTTTGTAGCTTTAAATTTTTCCAAATTCCAAACTGAAAATATCCGAAATCTTTAAACGGGTGATTTTTAATACCTCCATTCTGACAAAATACTGATAAAACACCTCAACATTAATTCCTTCATTTATAACCACATAAATAAATCCATCATTTATATCCACGTCAAATAATTATTTCCTTATTATATAAATCAATAATTAGTTATTCACAAATAATATTACGAGAATCCTGATTAAAGACAACCGGGCGGGTTCGAGAGCAGGAGGCTTTTCAATAAGGATTTCTCCTTCTCGTCATGTGATTAGGTGACCAAACCTCTCCTTGCACGAAACTTTCTAGACATTGCCAATAATGTTATCTAATAATATTATTCAAATAATATGAATTATTGATCCGATAATGAAAAAAAATCTTTATGCGGTGACAATAATTGAAACAACAATAATATAAAATATCAATGCAGCAATTATTGAATAAATATTATAAAATATTTAACAATAATTCACGTAACAAATTATTGGGTAGCCCTTTTTACGTCATTTAATCAATAATTCAACAATCTTTGTAATACCGCAGTAATCTTTCTTGTGCCCAGACAGCATATTCATGTATTTTAACCACTAGGTATTCTAATAGTGTTAACGGTAACTGTAAGACCCCAACTTATTATTAATGAAATTTAATTTTCTCTATTTATTATTTTGAAATAGTATGGGTTGATTTGATTAATGTGGATAGTTATGGGTAAAATACGCAAATATTTTAAAATAAAAGCAAGTGGTTATAAAATATTCATTGTTGTTTGGGAATATTCGTTTGGTCGTGGAATATTAAATCGTAGCGATCTTTGTGGGCCCATAACTAAAGCGATTGGATGAAGAAAAACGACAAATATAAGTTGTTTAAAAATAACTACAGTAGTTATTCTCAAGTAATCTTCGCTAAAATACTTCTGGTGGTTAAAACACAAGAAGACACGATATTGCACCAATTATTGATTCTTACGTGAAGACACTACTCAATAATGGTTACTGATAATTAATTATCAATATTTTATTGATTTAATAATTGCTTGCGTTGATATTTTATATTCATTGTTGTTTCAATAATTGTCATTACACAAAGATTTTTCATTATCGAAGCAATAATTCATATTATCCTAATAATATTATTAGCAATGTCTAGTAATTACATCTAAGGAGAGGTTTGGTCACCTAATCAAGCTACCAAGAAGGAGAAATTCTTATTGGAAAGCCCTCTTCCCTGGAACCGCACTCGTTGTCAATATTGTGATTCTATATTATTTGTGAATAATTAATTATTGATTTATATGATGAGGAAAATATTAATTTTATGTGGATATAGATGGAGAAAATTTTTAATGTGACAATTGTTGAAAATTGAAATTTTATCTTTTTTTGATAAAATAATTCATTTAAATATATTATTATATTTTAATAATATAATAATGATGATATTTTTACGATAAATATGGGATATATGAGTATATGTGGAGGAGTATTTTTGTTACCAAAAATATTTAAAGCATGTTTTATGTGTCGGTGGATTCCATTTCTTGACTGAAATTTGATTATAGCCTGTAAAATCGCCTGTTTGTGGATTTCGGTCAATTTCTGTTTGGAATTTGGAAAAACTTCCTTCTGCAAAGTTGTAGATAATGGAATTTCCTATAAAAATTCGCGAGATTCGAATTTTCTGACAAAAGGGCTATTTATTATGAATTATTGAAGTTTCGAAGTCCCGAAATATTTTTAATTACAAAAACGTGTTTTTTATTTTGTGGCCCTTATGTAACATGTGATAGAGGCTTAAATCAGTTGGAAGAAGTGTGCGTATGAGATTTTGGAAAAATATAATAATATTTAATAAATTTTCTACTTTGGTGTTCTAAGCATTTTTCTATAAATAGGGTGCTTAGGTTAGAATTGAAAATCACACCAGAAACTGAAGTTTTCTCTCTCTATATTATTGAGCGTATTCTTGTGAGTATTTTGAGTATATTTTGAGTATTGTTATACTTATGCAAGTTCAAGTCATAGCCTATATCCAAATGTTTTAATTTAAATCTTGATCTTTCGAGGTAAGGGATATTATTTTTTCGTAATGATATTATTTCTTCAATATCATTATGCTAAAATATTGATCTAAAGTTTTTATCAAATTTAGAACTTTTGGTGTTGAGTTCTTATTCACGATACTCAAGACTATTCACGATAATGACACTATTCACAAATCTGACCTATTCATGAAAAATAAAAATTTTCCCTTTTAATACTAAAATATCTATTGTGGATACTAGTTTTGATTGTATCCATGTTTTGATCATTCTTAAATTTAACACCACTATGATTATTTTTGAGATATTTTTGGACATGGATAAAACAAAGTACGAATCCTTAATCCTTAATCCTTGTCATTTTGTTTCAATCGGATTCGTTTCTTTAAAAATATTTTCATCATCCTCGATCTTAAATGATGATATTATTGAATATCTTTGGCACGTAGTGCAAAAAGATGAATGGTTTCTCGATGAATATCTTTGGCCCGTAGTGCAAAGATGAATATGTGTTTAGATGAACATGACTAATCGATGAATATCTTTGGCTGTAGTAGTGCAAAGATGAATATTTGATTCTAGATATATATTAATTGATGTTACGAGGATAAAAGATAAACGATGAACTTTTAAATTCATACATAGAAGATAGTAGTTTGCATTCTCTACTTAACTCTTCTAATGAATTGTTGTTTCCGCTGCAGTTGTTGATTTAAAATTGGTTGTCTATCAGATTCTATTAAATTTTTCCTGTTGAAGACTAACGATAATTTGTTGTATATTATCTTAGTCATAATATTCTTCTTGGGCTAGTTGAGCTCACCCTTTTCCTTTTTGTTCCATTTTTCTTCTCGTGAGGCGAGAATGTAGCGAAGATACTAAGTGGGGTATGGAATGAAGGTTCTAGAGAGTTGTTTAGTAGTCCTCACCATTTTGTAAAATAATGTATCAATAATTATGATGGGGATTTATTTGCGTGTGTATATTGTCTAGATGGCAATATCTGTATTTAAACTCACAGTATATATGTTGTCGTATTTTGCACGATAAATGTATTAATAAAGTTGTAGTTAATTCTGTACCATGTATTTGGCGACTCAGAATGGGTTGGATGGAATGGACCTATTTTGGGGGCGTCACAATAATCATGACCTGTTATAAATAATGTGATAAAAGTCCTCAGTGGCCTGTAATGCATTGATGAATAGTTTTTGGTATGATTAAGATCAGAGTTTATTCGGTATAGTCATGATCATTGATGATTTAATGAAAATCCTTGACCGTTGTACAAGGATGATTAGATGTGGTCGTTTATTTATTAAGCCGAGTCTCAACGATAAAAATTGATGAAAATCTTTTAAAACCTAAAACATAGTAGACTTTATTCTCTACTTGACTCTTTTAATGGATTACATATTCCGCTGCAGTTAAACTTGATGTCTATTGTATATTATCAGTTTAACATTGTTGAAGACTAATGATAATTTATTACAGATTATCTTAGTCATAATATTTCTTCTTGGGCTAGTTGAGCTCACCCTTTCCTTCACCGCTCTCTTGAAATGAGAATATAGTTGGGACGAGTCGGGAACGCGAGTGGCGGTCCAGATGATAGCATTAGTAGTCCTCACTATTCATTAAATAGTGTGACAATAAATGTAACGAGGACTGAATTTGAGTTTGTATACTGTCTATGAGGACTCCATTGAGAATGGATATTGTCTAGAAGGAAGTATTCTTGTTTAAACTCTCAGTTTATATTTTGTCGTATTTTGCACGACAGTTGTATAATTAAGTTATATTTGTATTTTATACCATATATATGACGACTCAAGATGGGTGATGTACACCTAATTTTGGGGGCGTCACAGTTGGTATCAAAGCTTAGGATATGATCCCCGCTAAGATGTGAGATAAGAACTAAGAGGGAGAGAGACGGGGAATTCTTCATTAGTATGACCTACCTAAGTTTATTTGGTATTTAATTGGTGAAACAAGATTGTATAGGGATAATATGTGACATGTTAATTAACCCTTGTTTTGTGGCGATGTTTGAAAATGGCATCCAAAAAATGTTGAGATAAGCAATGGAGCACAGAGACCGTTGAGTCTCCACGCAGATCAATAATCGAGGATAATGTGCGACGGGATGGCGATAATCCTCCTCATAAACTACAACACCGATCAAATGATGAACGGCAGACGCTTAGGGGCTTTTTAGAATTCATGCAATATCGGTGACGGCTCTGCTTCAAAATGCGGTAAAAATAATGGCAACCCACGGTTTGGCCACACGTTAAAGCGATTCAAGGAGCTGGGACCACCGAAGTTTTTGGGAAAGCAAGAACCACTTAATGCGAAAACGTGGTTAAAGCAGATGACTAAGATATTTGATGTCTTGGGATGCTCCGAGGAGCAAAAGGTTCCTTTGCCACCTTTATATTATGTGAAGAGGCGATTCTTGGTGGGAATCAGAAAACGACTCACTGGACGCTTACTCAAGATGTCTTGGGATAAGTTCCAAGAGTCATTCAACGACAAGTACTTTCTCGAAAGTATTCGTCACATGAAGGAGGTGGAGTTCATCAAGCTGGAGCAAAATAATATGACCGTGTCGTAGTACGAGGCTAAGTTTGCCGAGTTGTCTCGGTTTGCATCCTATTTGGTCGATAATGAGGAGCGAATGACGCGAATATTTTTAAGAGGTTTGAAACCCAATATACGTCAATACCTCATTTCTCACAAACTTTGTTTATATTCAGATGTTGTGAATAGGGCTCAGTTATTGGAGCGCGATAATGAGTCAGCACAACCAAAAGGCAACGACCAACAACAGGATAATAATCATACCGGGGTGGCAATTCAGTCATCCGAACAATGATAACCATCGTGGGGAAATTATCATACCAAGAATGGTAACCATTTCGGTGGTAATCATGGCCAAGATAATAGGAATGGGAATTTCAAGAAGAGAAAATTCAACAATGATGGAAAGACATCAGCACCAGCACCCGTTGTTAAGGAAGGAGAACGACCACCTATCATATGTTTTAAATGCGGAGGAGGACATATCGGTCAAAATCATGCGATGTCATTCAAAGCATGTTATAATTGTGAAAAAGAAGGTCACTTAGCTCGATTTTGTCGTTCATCAAGACAAGTTCAAATAGAATGGAGGCACCAAAGACCGCTCGAGAAAAAGTCAAAATCGGTGAGTGTAAGGAGGCGTTTTTAAGTGACTTCTCAATAAAGTGAGTAACTTACGACGAAGTTAGCATGTGTTAGTTAATTTTTATAAATTGCGAAGTCTATACCTTATAAGATACCGGTTCTACCCATTATTTTATCTCTCTTACTTGCGTTCAACGTTTAAATTTGACTCCGGAGAAGTTAGACTTTGACTTATTGGTTGAAACTTCGTTAGTAGGAGCCTTTGTTACCTCTACTATTTTTAAATCTTGTTTGATTCAAATAAACACTTTCACGTTACCTGTCGATCTTATCTTTTTGAAAATACTTGTCTTTGATGTGATTTTAGGAATCAATTGGTTAACTACTCATCATGCTTTTCGTAAAGTTGTTAGCTTTTATATTCATAACCAACTTGTTGTGCAAATTCAAGTAACCAAACCACTAAAGTCAATCATTGTCATTTTAAGCCATAAGTAAAGAGCCCCGAACCTTTCGTTGTTGACTTCCTTGTATGGAATGCACTGAGGCCATACTTTCTGTAGGCGACATCGTGAATGAAGATGGCAAATTGATAGGTATCATTGTGAGGTGCTATCTAGGTTAAGGGATAGAAGTCACAGTTGGTATCAATGTGACGTACTATCCAAGTCTTGGATGAGAGTCACAGTTTTGAATGATATTTCTATTATTAATAAATTTCCTGGCGTATTCTTGAAGACTTCTTAGCCTACTTAGAGCGTGAAATCGAATTTTGTATTGACCCCAGTACAAAACCCATTTCTTAAACCCTCAAATATTTTTTCAACTAAAATGAACAGTTTACGTGGATTATGATGAAAGTCATAATAAAAGCATTGGACTAATGAAAATCATGGGTATACGTGGTATTAGTAAGTGTTATGATGAGTTATGTTGGTTATTATGTGAAAACATGAAAGTTTCTTAGAAATCACAAAGGGTTAAAAAATCAGATTTTGGTAAAAAACGTAACATGAAATTCAATTGACCATATCTCTTATTATATTTTGAATTTTTGAGTGTGGTCAAGTCCTAGAGTTAGATCTATGAGTTACCTAACTTATCCAAGTGGAATCACTGGAAAAGTTATTGTATATTTTGGTGTGGAGTAATTTTAGTAAAGGATGAAAAATTTGGAAATAGCAAAAAGGCTACTGCCCATAAACTTTAATGGGCTATTTTGGCCACTTAATTTGTGAAAAAAATTCTGGCCTTTTGGGACATGAAAGTATATGGTATAAAGAACGTCCTGTCCAAAAATGAGCTCATTCCGACTTAAAATGAGCATGTTATGACCATTTCAATATTTAGGTTTTTCCGACGAAAAATACTATAACCGTAGTTCTATAACTCCGATGACCATGAAATTTAAACTGGAAGCTCACGTTAACATGTGTAAGATTCTGCCAAGATTTGGGAATTTCTGGAGTTAAACTTGAGGTAGCTAATTTCTTAAGGAATTAATTAGAAATTGATTTTTGAAAAATAGTAAATAAATTTTAAATATTTCGAGAAAAATATATGTTCATTATAGGACTATATTCTACTAAATCCCTGAAAAGAAATATTTTTAGAACTAATTTGGTATTTTTCATGAAAATGATTTAGTTACGAACATATTAGTTAAATATGTTATGTGAAGTAACAAAATTGAAAAATAGGATTTTATGGCTTGGGAATCCTATATAGGGTATATGCATATTTTTGATGAGGGGTTTAATCATTAGTGATGATATCTTATGATTATGGCATTTTTGAATGATTAAATACATTATGTAGTGAAGTGTAAACAATTGAAATAAATTATTTATAAATTTAAGAAGTGATTAAAATATTGTTATAATATTAATGATATTAGATTATGAGATTATTAAGTGATTGATAATATTGGGATATTCTTGAACCCTGGATAAATTATATTATAAATGTTTAATATTTATCCTTTATCTCATTTGATTGATTCTTTATATCATTGTCATGATCCTCATGCTTATATATTGTGTTGAAAGTCATCCGTGGTGGCTTACGTGCATAGATGGACTTGGTATGATTATGATCGAGGATTATTCGGTATAATCATGGCCAGTAATATTACAAATGATGTGGTAAAAGTCATCTTTGGTAGTAGTGCGTAGATGGACTTGGTATGATTATGACCGAGGATTATTCGGTATAATCATGGTAGTAATTGAAAACATGAATATCCTTGGCCCATAGTGCATGGATAATTCGTGGTCGTCGTGATACTATTAAGTTTGAGTCTCTAAGATTATTGGTTTTACTGATTGTATAACTTTGGCACCATAGTGCAAAGATGAACTGTTAATTATTGATTATCAAATGATTGACACGTAGTCAAGGATGAATTGTTAATGAATATCTTTGGCCGGATTACAAAGATGAATTTAATGTTTTAAACGATAAAGGTATTCAAGGTATCCTCACCTCTTTATCATACCAGGTACGTACATAAATTTCGAGGGTGAAATTCCATAAGGAGGGGAGATTGTGAGATCCCAGATTTTATAAATAAAGATTTAAATTTCTCGAAATATTTTTTTTATATTATGGTGTGGATTTGAGATAGTGTTATAGTTGTGGGTAGTATTTGAAAATTTTGCAAAATATGCAAGTTGTTATAAATATTCGTTTGGTCAGGGAATATTCTTTTTGTCGGGAATATCCGTACGACGGCACAATCATTGGTGGACCCCTTAACAACAGAAGTACTGTCGTAGTTAGAAAACGACAAAAATATTTAATTAAAATAACGGCGGAGGTTTTACCATTAATACTGTTGAACTACCCGATAGTAAAAGTACAGTAATACGCGTGGTTCCATAGTAGCACATGGTATTGATTATTGATGCTTACATAAGAAGTCACTCAGTTATCTTGCATTATTACTTCTGATAATTCTTTGCATCATATCTCTCATATTATTGATCCAATTATTGTCACAGTATCATGTGCATAATATGTTATATTATTAAATCAATAATTGAGACGACAAAGTTATTCATATTATCAAATTACAATATTTACAATGTCTAGAAGTTTTGTCAAGGAGAGGTTTGGTCACCTAATTGCGCGCCAATAGGGAGAAATCCTTATTGGAAAGCCCCCTCTTTCCTGGGAACGACCTGGTTGTTAAATATTGTGAGTTATGATATTAATGATGGATAAGTTCGTGTTGATTAAAGATGAATTTGATAGTTCCATTATGTTAAAATTATTTGTGTTAGTGAAAATTGACATTTATTTCGATAATAATTGATGTCTGGAGGTTATATTGTTCAATAGGGTATTTGGGAAACTTTTAGTGTCGGAATTACTATTCACGAGTTACTATTCATGAGTTTTAATAGTAACTTGTCCTTTCAGTTTTCCAAGAGTTATTTGACCCTTCAGCTTTCCAAGAGTTATTTGCCTCTTCGGTGTTCCAAGAGTTAATTACCCTTTGCAAATAGTAGTTGCCTCTTCAATATTACCAAGAGTCATTTTGACCCTTCGTTAAGACCAAGAGCCATAGTTTTTCTATAAATAGAAGCTCATTCCTTCATTATTTCTTACAAATTCATTGAAACTCTAGAGAGAGAAATTATAGAGAGAAGCTATAGAGAGAAAATTATAGAGAGAAAGAAGAAGAGTATTCTGCTATTTCACTACTTATATATCCGGTTTCTTTTACTACGGTGAGGGGTGTTATTCTTTCTTATTCATGAAGAGAACTTCACATTACTCCATTCTTTATTATTCGTTGGAATAACTTTGATATCGCTGTGAGATACCCTATACTTGGTGAAATCCTTATGTTATTCCATTCTTTATTTATTCATTGGAATAACTTTTGTATGTGCAGGGCTTACCTATACTTGGTGGAATGACCAGTATATGTGGTTTACCCAATACTTGGTGATCTTCTTCATTATTCCATTCTTTATTATTATGTTGGAATAACTTTGTTTATCTGGCAAGTACCGCATACTTGGTGAAATTCTTTTATTATTCCGCTCTTTATTATTACGTTTAATATCACATGCTTATGTAATTTCATCCGACTTTGTTCCATATTTATTATTTCGCATTTATTATTCTCATCGAAATATCCATCGGTGTGAATTTCACCGACCGGTTCCATCATTTATTATTCCGCATTTATTATTACATTTGGAATAACACATTTGCATGTGGATTGCCACACGCATGGTGAATGATCCTTTGTATTCATTCCTTATTAAATTGTGGAAATGATATATATCGTGGATTACCACATAAATGGGTGAAAATCCATTTGCGCTTTCATATATTCTTTATTATACTCGGTTGGTTAAAGTTTTGACTTCTATACTCCATGAAATTGGTGGAATATCCTTGATATTTGCGCTTCATCTAGTATCTTTTCATGAAAATATTCTTCTGAGCATTCTTGAATTTTACTTTACAAAGAAGTATCATGTTGACAATTTGGATATTATTAGTTCCTTGATAAATTAATTCTTGAACTTGTTTTATTGAATTATTATGTCATTGTCATCATCCTCATGTTATATTATGTTGAAAGTCATCTTTGGCTTACGTGCGTAGATGGACTTAGTATGATTATGATCGGGGATCATTCGATTGTAATCATGACTTAATTCGTTATAAATAATGTGATAAAAGTCCTCGGTGGCTTCATAATGCATTGATGAATAGTTTTGGTATGATTATGACCAGGGTTTATTCGGTATAGTCATGACCATTGATGATTTAATGAAAATCCTTGACCGTGGTACAAGGATGATTAGATGTGGTGGTTTATTTATTAAGCCGAGTCTCAGCGATAAAAATTGATGAAAACCTTTTAAAACCTAAAAGATAGTAGACTTTATTATCTACTTGACTCTTTTAATGGATTGCATATTCATTCACCGCAGCTAAACTTGATGTCTATTGTATATTATCAGTTTAACATTGTTGAAGACTAATGATAATTTATTCTGTATTATCTTAATCATAATATTTCTTACTGGGGTAGTTGAGCTCACCCTTTCCTTCACTGTTCTCTTCAGGAAATGAGAATATAGTTGGGACGAGTCGGGGAACGGAGTGACGGGCCAAATGATAGCATTAGTAGTCCTCACTATTCTGTTAAATAATTTAAATAAGAAAAATATATTTTGTGTTTGGTGGGCATCTTTAACACATGTCAAGTGGCTGAGTTCAGATTCATGGATGCGTAGGTAGATGTGGAAAATAAATAATATTAATTTATTAAATTTTCTACTTTGGTGTTCTAAGCATTTTTCTATAAATAGGGTGCTTAGGATAGAATTGAAAATCACACCAGAAACTGAAGTTTTCTCTCTCTATATTATCGAGTGTATTCTTGTGAGTATTTTGAGTATACTTTGAGTATTGTTATACTGATGCAAGTTCAAGTCATAGCCTATATCCTGTTTTTCACTAAAGTCTTGTCTTTCGAGGTAAGGGATGTTATTTTCTTCTCAAATGATATTATTTCTTCAATATTATTATGCCAAAATATTGGTTGGAACTTTTTATCAAATTTAAAACTTTTTCATGTCGGGGTTACTATTCATGAGTTACTATTCACGAGTACTATTCACGAGTACTATTCACGAAGCATGATGATTTTTTTGTGAAATTTCTATCTTTTAGTGTCGGAGTTACTATTCACGTATACGGAACTATTCACGAATACGACACTATTCACGTAAAAATTAAATTTTCTTTTCTCGTGTCCAAGATTATGCATTATGATTCCTATCTTTGATTGGATCTATGTTTTGATCTTCATTCTTGAATTTTACTCCACTCGATTACTTATGAAGTATTTTTGAACTTGGATTGTTTAAAATACTGAATTCTTAATATTTGTTCTTTTGTTTCACCGGATTCGTTTCCTTTAAAATATTTTTCATCATCCTCACCCTAAATGATGATATTATTGAATATCTTTGGCTGTAGTGCAAAGATGAATGATTTCTTGATGAATATCTTTGGCCCTGTAGTGCAAAGATGAGCAGTGTTGAGATGAACATACCGATCGATTAATATCTTTGGCCGTAGTGCAAAGATGAGCAGTGTTTAGATGAACATGACCCGGTCGATGAATATCTTTGGCACATGTAGTGCAAAGATGAATATTTGATTCGGATATATATTGATTGATGTTACGAGGGATAAAATATCGACGATGAACTTTTAAATTCATATATAGAAGATAGTAGTTTGCATTCTCTACTTAACTCTTCTAATGAATTGTTGTTTCCACTGCAGATTGTTGATTTAAAAGCCGTTGTCTATCAGTATTCTATTAGATTTTTCCTGTTGAAGACTAACGATAATTTGTTGTATATTATCTTAGTCATAATATTCTTCTTTGAGGCTAGTTGAGCTCACCCTTTTCTTTTTGTTCCATTTTTCTTCTCGAGAGGCGAGAATGTAGCGAAGTCTTAGTCGGGGTATGGAATGAAGGTTCTAGAGAGAGTTGTTTAGTAGTCCTCACCATTTTTGTAAAATAATGTATCAATAATTATGATGGGAATTTATTTGCGTGTGGATAATGTCTAGATGGAAATATCTGTATTTAAACTCACAGTATATATGTTGTCGTATTTTGCACGACAAATGTATTAATAAAGTTGTAGTTATTTCTGTACCATGTATTTGGCGACTCAGAATGGGTTGGATGGAATGGACCTATTTTGGGGGCATCACAAGGGATATATCAGTCCAAACTGCGCGATGCCGTCCAAAGTATGTTATAATTATGGAAAAGAAGGTCACTTAGCTCAATTTTGTCGTTCACCGAAGACAAGTTCAGCTAGGATGGAGGCACCAAAGTCCGTTCCAGAAAAGTCAAAATCGGTAGTGTAAGGGAGAGCATTTTTCGTGACTTCTCAAAAAAGTGAGTAACCCGAACAAAGTTAGCACTTCGTTAGTTAATTATAAATTGCGGAAGTCTATACCTTATAAGATAATCTGGGTTTCTACCCATTATTTTATCTCTCTTTTACTTTGCGTTCAACGTTTAAATTTGACTCCGGAGAAGTTTGACTTTGACTTATTGGTTGAAACTTCGTTAGTAGGAGCCTTCGTTACCTCTACTGTTTTTAAATCTTCTTTGATTCAAATAAACACTTTCACGTTACCTGTCGATCTTATCTTTTTGAAAATACTTGTCTTTGATGTGATTTTAGGAATCAATTGGTTAACTACTCATCATGCTTTTCGTAAAGTTGTTAGCTTTTATATTCATAACCAACCTGTTGTGCGAATTCAAGTAACCAAACCACTAAAGTCAATCATTGTCATATCAAGCCATAAGTAAAGAGCCCTGAATATATATAGGGTAATCTTGTAAAATATGATTTTATTCTCATTTGTTTTGTCTTAAAATTCAAATCTAATTGAATTTCATCCTAATTTTTTTCATTTCGTCCAAAAGTTTAGGTATTGCATTCTCAAATTGTAATAAAAACTTGTGAAGAGTTGTTGACACTAACTATGAGTGCTTTCTTTCGCGTTATTAGCTATAAATGTATTATATCATACTCACAAGTAAAATACATTAATTTAATAAGTATGATACATTGCATCCAAAAAACTATGATATAAACATCAATAAAATGCAATAATTTTAATATAATTAAATTTATATTTACCCAATAGAAAAATACTTTTTAAATTAATAAATTATTAATTTAACGATTAAATAATAATTCTCTAAATTAATGAAATTTTTCAATCCCAACGGTATTAGTTTATAATGGTTCTACTGTATATATATATATATCAAAATCAGGGAGTATATTTGGCCTAATTAAGTAAAACCACATATGCGGGGTATTGGAAAACATAATATCCAATGTCAAAAATTAAGATTTGTTTGGATTTGAGTTTATATAAGATTAGAAATTAATTCACGTACAAGTATAATTTAGGGAAAAAGGCCTGTATGCTAAGTACTTGTGACCTTAATTGCTTTGTCGGCACCTGTTGAAAGCTTAAGCAGATGCACTTTTATATCTCTGAATCAGATTTATTGTTTTCAAACGTCGACGAATATACGTACATTCTTGCAAAGTAATATGCCCAAGTTAGCTGGCTTAATTATCTCTCTCTCTCTCTCTCTCGTTTTCCTTTTCCTTTTTCTTTTCCTTTTCTTTTTTCCCTCTACCCGGGCTATTTAATATATAGCTTTTAAAAGATATTTGAAATCGCTTATAATTAATCAATTTATAATCAGTTTGAAAAGTAGAAATTAGAGTTTGTGATTATTTGTCAAATCTAATTAATAATTAGGTTTAAACAAGTGCATTACTAATCTATCCATATTTATTTTAGTAATTCCATTAATTTTATATCTTTACTTATTCATACCTTCTTTTTTAGTAATTTATGGTTGAAATAAGTGATAATCCATTTTTTTATACTTAATACTTTTTACTTTTTATTAGTCCAAGTGCTTTTTATCTACAAAATAAAAACTATTTTTTTAAAATTAATAGACAAAATTAAACAGTAATCATAATTATTAATCATATTTTTAAAACAATTCCAGTCAAGTACTGTAACATAAGTTGTATCCCACATATTAATTGGATAAGATTTATGAAGTATGACACGTGATGCATTGGTTATCGGTAAAGTTTTATCCGATTTTGTGTGGTTGTGTGATTATATTTTTTCTCAACTATTTATTTTACTACGTTAATTTTATTCTCTTAACAAAATGAATGATGCTCTCTTTAATTAGATGTGTTGGCCAACATGCAGATCTAGTAGTAACTTGCAAGGATAAAAGGGGGTTTTTTTTTTAGGAGGAGTACTTGTCAAGTGGCTTCAATCTTAAATATTGTACGTGATACCTTCACCAGGGTTGGATAAAAGGGGAAAGAATGAACATTTTCCTTTAGAATTTTTTTTAGAAAAAGGACTTATATCGTATTCACTTTTTCACTTGTGAAGCTGAAATAATGGGCCCTGGCTAGCTAGCTACCATACGCATTAAATATGTACTCCATATTTAATTTTAATTTCTTTTTCCCACTAATATGTTAGTCCTAATTAAGTCATACTACTGGAGATCGATCAGATAATGGTTAAATGGGAATTAAGCAAGAAATTAAGTGCATGAAATGCAAAAGCAATAACCCTAGCTAGGTAGGGTACGTAGGTAGCTTGGAAGGAAGCAAACATGTTAAGTAACAGGTAACCTAAAAACCCCATGCTCATATAACAACTTATTAACCCAATTAATTAAGAATAATGCTACAAATACAAACTATTTTATAAATATTTTATAAACTGTTGATGTGATATACTCCACCTCAGCATATTGTGTGAAATCGAAGACTACATTAAAATAATTTATTGATCAATATGCTGAGATAAAATATATCACATCAACAGTTTGTAAAATAATTTAAGTATATAGCATTACTCATTACTTAAGCTGGTAAATTAATTAATTACTTAATTCTCACTCTGTTCTAGCTAGCTACTTGCTAGTCGCTACCACGTAATTTTTTCTTGGAGTAGATTTAAAGGGTACCTCTTAATTAGAAGATTCCCAAATAATTCATTTGAGTTTAATTTTTGTTTGTTAATTAATTTAGGAAATTTTAGAATTGAATGCGTAATTAATGTAAAATTATTTTAATTTTTAAACTAAAAAATTGTACTTAATACATATATAATATTTTAAAAATAATTATTGTACTAAAATAAAAAAAAAATTGGGAAGATTGGTTCAATGCATGTCATTCCAATTGTAGGACATGCTAAATTTGGAGTGTTTGTTAAGAAGAGTTGTAAAGAGGCGTGGTCCATATGAGAAAGAGGACCCGCATTTTGTTGGGACGTTTGGAGACAGGTAGGCTGTTCCCTCATTAGTGATGCACGTCTCTTTTCTGGGAGAGACACGTGGAAGTCTTTGGTGCTCTGTCAGCATTGTTTAAGATGTGGCATCTGCATGCGGGTGCCACGTGAGACAAATTACTTAATAGAGCTTCATGTTGCGTAAGGTGACATAATTAATACTTATATAGTAGTAGGAGTACTAGTCGTCCAAGTACGTTGAAGAGATCAAGTCAACAAATGTGCCGGCAGGATGAGTTCAAAGCTAACTGAACTCAAGTATTTGTTGGCTTCTGCTATATTCTATGGCCTTGCCAGGGACAAAAATTATGTATAAAAAAGACAAAAAATAAAATAAGAAGAGAAGTTATAATTGAATATTTTATATACTTTTTACTAATAAGTAATGTACGGCATAATTTTTTTATGTATAGTTTGCGCATACAAGTATGTCTTAATCAAGTTTAGTTTAGATTACTTAATAAAATAATTTAATTTTATCCTTTTTTAAACAAATTTCATACAAAATTATCTTGCTTTATTAAATAATCTTGGCTAAATTTAATTAAGACATACATTGCGGTGCGGCTGAGATTGTGGAGGGCCGGCCGCCAGGGAGTCCGAACCACCTTGGCTGCGGTGATGCATTCCCTGCCTCACTACTCTTGTCTCTATCTCATGCATGCGGTCTCTAGTCTTTTTTAGTTAGAAATACAAAAAAAAATTGTAGCTGATGATCAAGTATTAATTTTTTTAAGCTAGGAATCAATAAATATCATATAAATTACCAGCTGGATTCATTTTCTTGAATTGTATATAAAGATTCCGTAGGAAAATAGATACTAATTAACCAACAGAATATTTACAAAAGCTTTACTTGTTGGAATTAATGGGGTTTCACTACACTAGCTTATAATAATCTTTTCTTGAAGTCCCATTAATTAGGCAAATAAAATGATACTTCTTCTTGATTACAGCTCATTTAATCATATATGCTGCATTATATAATACTACCTCCGTTCCATAATAACTGTCTTTTTAGAAGAAAAAATTTGTTCCTATTTATTTGTCGTTTACAACTTTCTAAGAGAATAAATTATTTATTTTCTTATATCACCCCTAACTTCTCTCATTGTCCCAAGAAATTTTTTCCTTTGTATTAATAGTTTTCAACTTCACATAAAGGGGTAGTGATAAAATTTCATATAAATTTTAATTTTTAAATAATAATATTAAATAATTTTTTTAATTCATATATATAAAGCTAAAAAAATTATTATTATAAAATAAAGATAGTAATAATAATAATAACAACAACAACATTTAGAAACGACATATTGGTTATAAATTTGTAAGCAAGTGCATGCATGCCTGGGGAGGTAAATTGGTGGAGTATAATTAAAATAAAGTAGGTAGGATGGACAAGATTTGAGTCAATCTGAAACGTGTCAAGGAAATTGGGTAACTTGGAATTAATTATTTATATAAATCATGAAGTGGAGTAGTATATCTCATTCCATATTCCTTCTCGAGCATGCAACTCACTGAAAGATGGAGTATAGCTAGCTAGGAGGAGTACTACTACATATTTTAACACTTGTAGTTAAAATCCGTAAACGAGCTAACATAATTCGGGTTTGACTCAAAAAAATATAAATGAGATTCGGATTTATTAATAATATGATCCAAATTTGAGCATTAAAAATAGTTCGAATAAAAATATGAGTAAAATCAGAACAAGGTTATACTCTAATTCGCTTTAAGATTCAAACTACTCGAATTTTTGATTGTGATTCGATACATACTAGGCTAATACATATTCGATTAGATGTTCGATACATTCTCTTATAATATATATAAATTTAAATCAAATTAAAATAATTAGTTATTATTTTATTTTGTTTTTAATTTTAATTGTGATTTTATATTTGTAAAATGTAATAATAAATATATTTTCTCATTTTTAAGTAAAATAACAAATTCAATTTATAATTATAGTATTTATTATAAAACTAGTTATTATGTGATGACTCGAATTCGAGCTTAAATTTAAAGCTCGCGAGTAGTTTGAATAAATATTCGAGTCGAGTCGGATCGAATTCGAGTAATACATATTCGAGTCGAGTCGAATCTGAGTAGAATTTTTTAAATATAATTCGAATTCGACTACGAATTTATCATTTTGACTCGAATTCGAGTAATTTTTTGTTCGCTCAAGTTCGACTCGTTTACACCCTTACTTGTAGTAGTACTATATACATGCATTAAATTAATTACTAATACTGACTCAAGAGAGGATGTTGCTTAACGCATATTCCATTTGTTAGGAAACCTCGTAACTCGAGTTAGATACGCTTACATGCCTGCGCACGTGACGGTGCACCGATTATATTGATCGAGTATTCTCCAAGCTGTATTAGGAGTAATTAATTAATTACTAACTTTTGTAGAATGTGGATTAATTATCAATCCCCATTAAATAAAGGATATATCAACTCATTTCATATTATAGTTTCAGTCTTGGTCAAACCCATAATGGTGGACGGGTCGGTTCTCTTTTAGCCCGGACCACCACGTACGTTCTATGATTTCTTAAGCAGCTGATCAATCGTACGTCACGTGCCATCATCCTCTCTCTATATATGGTGTTTTCCTGGTCAAGTAAGTATATTGGAGCTAGCTAGCCGTCCGATTGAAAGCGTTGAGTCTGACTAGTGGTTGGGTTGACTATGTCTTGACAACATATATGTGATCCTCCACGCACGTTGCCTTTTTTGCAGTCTCAAGTTTAACACGCGAACGCAGGCACGCACGCACGCCTGTTAATGTTAATTTAACGTGTATTGCCCTTTAATTGCCCCTACCGACCCTATCCTTCCTCCTTTTCACGTTACATTAATTTTTAATTCGAACCAAAGCAAGGCCCTCCGTCTCTCTATATCCTTCTCTCTCTTTTTTCTCAATCTCTCTCTCTCTCTCAATATATATACTCCTATATATATATATATATATATATATATATATATATATATATATATCATTATTAATTTCTTCACGAAAGATGAGAATGTTGAAATTACATTAACTAAACTAGGCTCATTCATAGGGATACAGCTAGAGCTAGAGTGGTGCATGACATGATGATAGGGGCCGGGGTTTCTTGGAAATTTTTGTTTACACCACTTGGCTGTGCAAGCAAAAGTTAGATATATAGGTTTCTTTCTGCCTCCTGGTCCGGCGACAATGCTCGGTTGCCTTGCCTTTACGTGCATGGTAAGTGAGCTTCAAAATTGACCAGGCCAAGCTAGCTAGCTACAATATACATGCCATTTCTAATATTATTTGATGATAAATTATAATCTTAAATAAAAATACAGTCCGCACATTGAAATAAATAAGAATTAATTATGTGATAACAATATCTGTAAAATATTAAATATATATAGTAAAAATAGTCTCATATATCTCATTCAATTATTTTAGCAAACAAACATATTTATAGCCTAAGTTATTATTTTAAGTTTGAAAAATTCAAAAAAACAGCAGAATTGAAAATTTGAAATTCACTTCTTAATTGAGCAGTTGTACGTAAATTGTATCTACTTCTGCTTTAGTAATATGATAATATCTCATTCAATATACCGACACAAGCTTCTTTTAAACTACAAATTATACGATCGATAATACAAAATAAAGTAAAGGAATTAAATTGTAGTCTATTTATAATTTAAATTAAACTGGGGATACATGTATAATTAGAGTCTCCTCTTAATTAATTATTTGGCTAATTAGTCACGTTTAATTAATTTGTAGAGCATATATGGAATTCCTCTATGTGACGATGGAATGACCTTTGTTAATTTGTGGAAAAGGGCGGGCAAACAACAAGAAAGAGATAAGGTTCGTAAATGTGAAGTGAGTTTAAATTAAAAAAAATCTCTCGATCGGTTTATCACCTTAGGTTGGTATATATGGTAGAGAATGAGTTGATTTTGTTTTGTGGGTAGACAGGGTAGCTAGTGGAGTATGTACAATTAAATAGAAAGGATAGATAGATAGATAGATTGATAAGTTTTCACCGCCAAGTATTTCACGTACGTAATATATACACGTACGTATATCAATATACATGCCACAAGAGAAGTGGGAAACCGGTGGAATTACTTTTTTGCTGATGATTCATTCAATTGTTGGAACATATTTTTATATTTACACATTTTTGTGGGGCACGAAAAGCTCACTTTCTTTTTTTCGGCCTTGCAAACAAAATTAAAGATAAGGGAGAGGGAGAGGGAGAGGGAGAGGGAGAGGGAGCTAGCTCAGCTGGGGTGGTTAATAATCATGAAGTATATATATAGGAGTATCTGAGATCAAATCATTTTCATTTGACACATTTTGTGGTGGAAAATAGTACGTTAACCTGCATGTACAAATAAATACACTTGTGTGCGCGTGACATATTTGCTTTCAAATCTTAGATATTGAATTAACTTACAGGGAAAATATATATAGTCTCAGTTCTGTAAATTTCATGTTTCTTTTTCTTTTTCGTTTGTTAATGTGTGCTTTTACTTTTGCTCAATAGTCCCACTCCAATATAATTAACCCATGAAAACCTTACAACCACAAATTTGAATCACAGGAGCCTGCAAACTGTAAATTATATATTAATCATATTAATTAATGCATGGATGTACATATATATATATATATATATCGGAATGGATCAAGAAGATTTCTCGCTTAATAAATAGATTTCCTTTAAATAATGACTTTTTTATCAAAGCGACGTAGTTTAGGAGGAATAGCGGTGACATTTTGTAAATACAATGTCACCGCCAGATTTACTAAAAATGCCATCATGGCGTCCTCCAAAACTATATGTCGTTTTGATAAAAAATCTTATTTAAGACAGTCTTATTATTGAAGTCTTTTTCTCTCCTCTCTCTCTCTCTCTCTCTATATATATATATATATATATATATATATATATATATATATATATATATATATATATATATGGTGGTTGTTAGTCATAATTTATGATTGAGAAAAATTAGGCACGATAACGTAATAAAGTTTCTCCACTAAAAAACTACAAGAAAGACCTTACAATTATTTTGTCATATGGCCAAAGGTCGGCTACTAACCCTAATTAAAGATATCACGAGAGGACCATAAATATAATTTTATTTCAACAATATTTAATTTTGATGGCAAAGAAGTGATTACGAAAGATAGATTATAGATACAAGATGATGTGATGTGATTAATTGTAGTTGGGTATTAATATCATTTAGTTCACTTATTATGTACACTGCATTATCAATTAATTATTATATTCTGTCATATTATTTTGTATGTCATTATAGCAATACTTATTTTATTTTCATTCAAATAAAATAAATATTTTATATTACCCACAATTCCACAAACTACTTTAATGCAGTTTTTTCATTACCTTTGATTACTAAATTAAAGTAAATTGAACCATATTATTAAAAATGAATGAGAAAAGAACTCAAGGCTCAATGGCTCATAGCTATTTTAGCAAACTAATTTTGTAACAACTCGAATTAAAATCTAAAAACGCAACCGTTACACAAAATTGATACTATGGCACAAATAAAATGGGCGCATATAAACTAATTAATTAATTTAGTACTTAAAGGGCAGCAGCAACCGCCTTCTTACAAAGCAATAAATATTTCATGGACGTAGTAGGTAACGTAAAATCCCGTCATTCTCATTTCTAAAAATTCTTAAAAAAAACAAAATGAATAAAGAAATCACTACTACTCCACTTAATTTAATGGGGATTTGTGAGAATTTAGCGTAACGAACCATAAATGGGATTATAGAACCGAGGCGTGGGGGGGGGGGGGGGGGGGTGTTGGGACCCACGTCGTGATTGGCGTAGAATCTGAGTGACGGATAGTGTCCTGTCCGGTTCGGTCCAGTGTTACACGTACTATCCTGGCCGGGTGGCCACAGTCCAAAGCTTGAGTCATTTCCAAGCTATCTAACATTCTCTTATTATTCCTCCAATAACCAATTATTCAATTACTTTCACTTTTACGCACCAATCATGATTTGGTCAAAGTCAGATGAATTCGTTTAAATTAATTAATTTGTTTATTAGTGCTCGTTTCATTGGACGAACTTACCCTTCAAAATTACTATAGCTCGTTGTCCTACAGGCCATATATAGTGCGAGGTTAGGTGAGACTTTTAGCCCAGAAGTCTAGCTATAACCTACTGATGATATGATATTTTTTAAGCGAGATGCTACTCTATAGATAATAAATTATATAAGCATGATCACTAAAATTAGAGTAGTTCGGATGAACAAAGTATAATTAAATATATTAAGAAAAATAAAAATAAAAATAAAAATAAATTAATATTTTGCTCTTAAAATGATCAACAAAGTATAATTATACATATTAAAAAAAATAAAAGTAATGAGAAAAAGTAAAAAAAAAAAAAAAATTTATCTTTAGTGGTCCCACAAGATTATATAAAGTGATAAGTTTTTTATTTTTTATATTGTTGGACCCACAAAATGACATATATATTTATTCTTCATTTTATATAATTTATCTTATTCTTTTGGGGACAAAAAAAGAAATTGTATATTTAATCATTTTTTTTGAATGGAGGGAATATTTTACATCATCTATTGAAAACATATCGTAAAAGTAAATTAGGAGAAAATCAAGGGACTTTAAATTATAGTAATAAATTGTGTAATTATTATTTATGATGATAAAATTATATAATTAACATTCTAAATTTGAAATCTTTGATTTACTCCTTATTTACCTACATCACATATTGATATTTCTATTACATGGTCTCAAAATTAAATACTAGTTTTAGAGGTTAATTTTATATGAATTTATTTCCTCCTGTTTTAAAACTCATGACGTATCTCAAAGCGCAAGCATGCATATATTAGTTGCCGCCTGCAATATTTGGTATTGCTGTGATGGTCTGACCTCATGCAAACTGAAATTGAGTACTAGTAGTAGCATATATATATATATATATATATATATATATATATATATATATATATATATATATATATATTAAACCTAAACAAGCATGCATGCGCAGTCAATTCTACGGTACCACCTAAGATCGAAAGCTTGGAAAAGTCGCTCTCATATTGATTACAACAATTAACATTGAATTACTTAATTAAATTCAAACTAAATACTATTAAAATTTCAGAAAGCATGCATGCTGCATGCATAAGATCAGCCGGTTTTGATTCATTGCGCAAGCTTAATGAATGTTAAATGTATTAAAATTGGAGTTAGCCCAACCAAATAACTCACATTCTCTTTAAAGTACAATAAAAACGTATAGATGATCTGATCGGATGAATCGTTAAAAAGTGAAAAAGCGCATAATTAGTATTCATCAGTTGACCTCCAATGCATAAATGATATACTCCTACTACTATATGTATTAATTTTAGATTAGCATCAGCTTGCTCCCTTTGACTAACTAACTAGTAATTAATAAACTGGATATATATAGATGTCGATCAGTGTTGAGAGCTCTCTTTTATCTACTTTCTTTTTCTTGAACAATATTACTGTCTTGACGTGGAAATTAATTGAGGTATAGGGGATATATATATATATATATATATATATATATATATATATATAAGAGTTCCCATCCGCAAAGAACCGAATTCTTGTGGAAGAACCCTTTTTTTTTTTACTTATTGAATTTTTTTGCTCCAAAGAAAATTTCAACCGGCCAAAAGAAGTTCTTCCCACAAAGAACCGGTCATTGTGTGGAATCCCATATATATATATATATGTGTGTGTGTGTGTGTGTGATAAAAATTAGTGATAGACTTGATTATAATAAAAATGATCAATAAATATGATAAGGTTCACTGAGAATGGAACCCAAAAAAAAAAAATGATTACGGTAGCTAGGAGGCCGTCCAAAAGACCGACAAGATGATCAATCCTGGCATGGAAAGGTTTATTTGAAAGAGTAGTCGATTAATTAATTAGTTGGTATAGAAAACAATGTAATTGCATCAACTCATATATATATATAATTTTAACAAACAATGTGATGTTAGGTCGGTGTCTAACCTTAACCAAAGATTACCACTGCATTATTTATATTCTATATAGTTCATTAATCCATTAATTAGTCCTCTCTCTAAATCTCGTGCTCACATATATATATATATATATATATATGTATATTGTACTCCTTCCCCTGCAGAAAAGACTATAGTGTATAATTAATGTCAAATTAATGTTAACTCTTTTTTGTGGAACAGGATGAGTACAATGTATTTTTTAATTATAAATATTTTATTTTTGAATTCCTCCTAATTCTTATTCTTGTAATTAGCGTATTCATTTTTTCTTGATGAGGTCTTAGCCTAGTGATTAAGATTTTAGGTTCAATTCTCACTGTGGATGAGTTTATTTTCTTCTTTATGGAGGCTTGTTTCCTCTTTTACTTGAGACTTATTTGTTGAGTTTATTTTTTCTTCTTCTATATGAGGTTTCTGAGTTTGTTTCTTTCCTCCTCTATGAGGTTTGATTGTTTTTTGATATTGTAATAATGATGATGTACTTAATTATAAAATTATATTGTACGCCCCAATTAAAATGGAGTTTTCAACAAAAAAAAAGAGGTATTCGTTTTTTCTTATCTAGTACTAATATTCTATATATTAGGACAATTTTAATTATTATTTTGTTCTAAATTATAAGATATGACTTTTAAATTGCAAAAGATTAATTTAAAATATTTTCACTCAAAAATTGAGATGGTATGGCTCATTAAAATGAAACAATAAATAATATTTTTTTAAATAATTTACAATATTTATTATTATATTTATTAAAATTAAAAACTTATGTCAAATTAAAAAAAATCAAATTGACAACAAATGTCAATAATTCTCTTATATTTTTGAATTGAGAAAGAACGTAAGTCTTAACTGGCCTCATATGAGGTGATACGAAAAAATATATAAGATTATTTATATTTTTGATAAGTGCTGACCAGTAGTATAAAAAACATGCACGAGTTCCACATGGATAATAAACATATATGAAATATATAGTCGGTAAATATTTTGCTAATTTAGTTGTTTAGTTTGAAATTGATATAAACATATTGTGGGTTCAGGTGCAAAATTAGAATTTACATTATTTAATTAAATTAAATGCACAATTAGAGTTTCACGACCTCATTAAATGTGCAAATTAGGGTTCACACAACCTAATGGAACGAAGATGGAAAAGTCAGAAATAAATGTGCTAGACCCGAGAGAAGCCTCCACTTGTCCCAAGGCAGAAGACTTGTGGAGGCGGCTCGTTTTGGAAATTGATTGACGGATTGGATTGGTGGCTAGAATGACAGGACAATATGGGCATTATTCTAATGACTAAAGGGTATTTATGGAATTTTCCTGAAGGCATGTGCCTTGCACATGACTACTTTCCAGAAAACCCTATAAATACTCCTTCCATTCCATTTGGAAAGGGGACTTCTCTGGATATTCAAGACTTGGACTCTTGGAAGATCAAAAGACCCTTTTTGGTGACTTAAAGGTTCGGAGATTCCACCTAAAAGCACTAAAAAGGGGTTTAGACATTCTCTCAACAATGAAAGGACTCAAGAAGGCTCTTGGAATTACTACTACCTTAACACAGTTCCCGAATTTTAGGAGTTCTGCCACGCGTCATTGGAATAATCGTCCATCTGTCGTTCTCCCATCCTCCTCAGCCAACCAATCCCGTGCTCTTCGTGGATTTCTCTCCTCCTCAGCCAACACGAAACCCTAACAGAAATGAAATCCGTTAATTGGAGCTTAATTTTGGAATTTTTCTTTGCATGTCTGGATGAATGTTGCCACACACACACACACACACACACACACACACACACACACACACATATATATATATATATATATATCCCAGAGAGTGCATGCAGTTACATTTCCTTGCAATCTACTCGATCATAATGGATTAAAAGGCGATCATCAATTCAAAAGCTATTATACATATAATGATGATTGATCTGCATGTTACAGCACATAATTTGAATTTCTCTGCAGATAAACACAATCTAATAAACAAAATGATTATTTATGGGGCCAACTGATGCATATAAATTTGGACATAATAATTAATCTCCTTTTTATTCTTTTCTTTTTCGGTGTTGGATTAGTCATGATAACCACCAAATTAATGCTGCAAAGTTTACTAGTGTACTTTGATCGAGAACACAACTCAGTACTGTTTTAATTATTTCATCTTCCTCACAAGTCAATTATGTAAGGACTGCATTTCACTAGCTTGTTGACCCCGCAACTTAAGAATTAAAGATGAAAAGGACCATGCATATATATATATATATATATATATATATATATATATACACGTCCCTTTGTCATTTTAAAAGTTGACACATATATTAAAAATAGCAATTAATATCATGTTTCTTAGTTAAAAATAACTTTAAATATCAATTTGGGTCTAAACTTTTTGGAGGCCTTAAATCAAATCTTAAATTCGACCTTTTTTTAACCATTCATTATTAAATTAAATTAATACCTATGAATTTTTTTTGCAAAATTATTGATCAAACTTGTATGATTGTACTTGTAGCTACTAATTTACTTAGAGAAAAAAATTTGGGCTTTTTTAATGGGATCTAACATATATGGAATATTAGAATTTGGGGGCCTCAAGTCATTACTTAAATGGCTTAACTATTGGACCGGCCCTGATGTCAATATTGTCATTGTATAAAATAAGGTGTTATTTATTGAGCATAAAATATTGAGAAAATTAAAGTTATTTTAATATTTAGGATAATATTAAAAATTAAACAATTAATGTTTAATTAAAATTCTCAAATGACAAATATTAAGAAATAAACATACTTCTCTAAAACGACATTGAAAAGGGACAGATGGAGTATATCAATAAAATTGGGGGTAAAGAGACAAGTCTTGTAAAAATTGCGAATTAATGCAATTTTTTCTAATACAATTAATAAAGTAAAAGTTGCATTTGTTGTATTAAACAAAATATTTTTCCTACTCTATATATAGGTGCAATTTTTTTTCTATACTAATTGTCCAGAATAAAAGTTGCATTTAAGATTTCTGTTAGGATTTGATTTTCCGATACATGCAAGTAACTTTAATGTATATCAATATGGGAAAGGGGTGAGGGGAGAAACATAGTTGCATGCTACTAGTATAAGGTAGAAACTAGAAACATACAGTTGCATGCATTAATTGATCTGGTAAGACATGTTTCTGTGGTTAATTAGGTAAATTTCTTTGAAACACATTAATTATTACAAAACTAATACTACTAGATTGAGTAGAAGAAGTAATAGCTAGCACGCACATGCATGCCTGCCTGCCCAAGGGGATTCCTTTAGCATTTGAGTAGAAGAAGCAGGCAAGCAGCAGCAGTTGGGGAAGGAAACAATGAATTACTGTATATATATATATATATATATATATATATATATATATATATATATATATATATATATATATATGCATTTAATTATTTCTCTAAGAATTATCCAAACATTCATCTTACACTTTTAACTAATTGTAATTGGCGGACGTAGGTCACACCACTTGTTTGATGGAGTGGAGTGATTTGAATATTTGAGCAAATATAAGATTAGAACTGTCTATATTTCTAATTTTTACACAAGATATATTTAAGGAATCGTGTACGTTAGAATTAGGAAACTAATGTTTCCAAATAAAAAAATTAATATTTTTATATGACCTCTCATGAATACTGAGTGGATCCTACTTTTATATAAGACAAACTCATATAAAAACATTATTTTAAAATTTGAAAATATTATTTATCTAGAGTTAAATTCGTATAATTTTATTGTCTAAAATTATAATTGTATAAGTATATCTTAGGATTTAAAAAAATGGCTTAGAACTGTAGAAGTATGATTAATTTAATTGACTAGTTTTGGTAGTTGAGATGGAGCTTAATTTCTACACCAAACTAATTAAGTGATTATATATGCAGCCAGCAGCCGCAAAAATGTAGATAAGATCCAAGTTGTGGCAGCTTAAGCTAAAGCTAGCGGATGAATTTTTATTATTATTTAATTGTTTATTTTTCTTCTTTCCTTATCATCTTCTTCTTGTTAAAAATAGAGAGAGAAAAATATTGAAAAACAATGAATTAACTTTTTTATTGATTAAGGATGAATATATATATATATACAAGATTGAGTGTTGTCCAATTACCTAAATAGAAAATTATTTTAAAATTATAGTATTATAATTAATGATAAGGATACAAATTGCAAGAATTATGTGATTACAACTAATTATAATGATATTACAATCTGGTGTATTTAATTCTCTAATATGTCCTCTCAAGATAGAGCTCCGGAGGAGACGCTAATCTTGACTCTTAATTCTTGGAAGCGACTTCATGGAAGCGATTTGGTAAGAGCGTCGACACGTTGATCTGCTGAAAAGACATGACTAACACGAATAATGTGACGCCCCCAAAATAGGTTTACAACACCCATTTTGAGTCGTCAATAACATGGTACAGAAACAACTACAATTTTATTAATACAACATAAAAACTGTGAGTTTAAATACAAATATTGTCTTCTAGACAATATCAACACTCAAATAAGTCCTCATTACAATTATTGATATATTATCTTACAAAAATGGTGAGGACTACTAAAACAACTCTCTAAGACCTTCATTCCATACCCCGACTAGTACTCGCTACATTCTCGCCTCCTCAGAAGAAAAATGGAACAAAAAGAAAAAGGGTGAGCTCAACTAACCCAGTAAAGAATATTATGACTAAGATAATATAGAAAAAATTATCGTTAGTCTTCAACAGGGAAAAATCTGATAAAATACAATAGACAACAAGTTTCAGATCAATATTTGCAGCGGAAATAATAATTCATAGATGAGTTACGTAGAGAATAAAATCTACTATAATCTATGAATTTAAAAGTCCATCATCAATATTTTATCTTTGTAACATCAATCAATATTCATTTTGAATCAAATATTCATCTTTGCACTACAGGCCAAAGATATTCATCAGTTAATCATGTTCATCTCAACACACGTTCATCTTCAGACTTGCTACTACCAAAGATATTCATAAGAAAATCATTAATGTTTTGCCTACAGGTAAAGATATTCAAATAATATCATCATTTAGATGAGAATGATGAAAAATATTTTAAAAAAATGAATTCAAAGAAACAAAAGAACAAATATTAAGGATTAAATACTTTAAAACAATCCGAGCTCAAAAATACTTCATAAATAATCATAGTGAAGTAAAATTTAGAATGATCAAAACATGGATACAATCAAAGCTAGTATCCATAATAGATATTTTGGACAAAAAAAAAAAAATTAAATTTTTTGTGAATAATGTCGAATATTCGTGAATAAAGTCTTGATATCGTGAATAAGAACTCCACATTAAAAGACAAAAATTTCACAAGAAAAATCTTACCAATATTCCGGTATAATGATATTGGAAGAAATAATATCATTTTTAAAAAAAATAATATCCCTTACCTCGAAAAGACAATACTTTTAACTGGAATACTGGATATATTGCTAAAGGGAACTTGCACCGTATAGTAATACTCAAAGTATCAAAATACTCACAAGAATACACTCGATAATATAGAGAGAGAAAGAGAGAGAAAACTTCAGTTTCTATTGTGATTTTCAATTCTAACCTAAGCACCCTATTTATAGAAAATTGCTTAGAACACCAAAGCAGAAAATTTAATAAAATATATTATTAATAATAAAATTTCATACGCCTCATTTTGAAATCAGATCTTAGCATTTCCCACATGCTCATCTTCTAGAAAAAAATTAAGAAAAATATTTTTCATAAATAATTAAAACTTTCAAAAATCAATTATTTTGAAACTTTGGAGCTTTAATAATTCATAATAAATAGCCCTTTTATCAAAAAAAATCGAACCTTTATGTCTTTTCCATAGGAAATTCCATTATCTACAACTTTCTAGACATTGCCAAACCTCTCCTTAGACAAAACTTTCTAGACATTGTCAATAATGTTATCTAATAATATTATTCAAATAATATGAATTATTGATCTGATAATGAAAATACTGTGTAGTGATAATTATTGAAACAACAACAATATAACATATCAACGTAGCAATTATTGAATCAATAAAATAAAATATTGAAACAATAATTACCGTAATAATTATCGAAAGTGCCCTTCTTACGTAATAATTAATAATTGGTAACAATCTGGTAATCTATCGTGTTTTTAACCAATTTAGTATTTCAACAAGATAATTGGTAATAACTACGCCAAGTTATTTATAACCAACTTATATTTGTCGCTTTCCTTCATCCAATCGCTTTTTCCGTTATGGGGCCCCACAATGTCAAGTCGCTACTGTCGTATGAATATTCCCCGACAGTAAGAATATTCCACGACCAAACGAATATTCCTCAACAACAATGAATATATTATAACCACTTGCTTATTTAAAATATTTACGCATTTTACCCATAACTAACCACATTAATCCAATCAACCCTTACTATTTCAAAATAATAAATAGAGAAAATTTAATTTCATTTATAATAAGTTGGGGTCTTAAAAATAACACCTAATTGAACTTGATCTCGAATAAAGTGATAGTCAATTGCCACATGTTTCATGCGCGAATGACAGACTTGATTGGAACAGAGATAGGTGGCCCCAACATTGTCACATTAATAAATAACAGGTGATGTAGAGAGAGTGACACCAAACTCTATAAGAAGAGAACAAATCCAATTAATTTCTAAAACAGTAACGGCAACTGATCGATACTCAACTTTTGTGGATGACCTAGCAACAGTTCGTTGTTTCTTGGATAACCAAGAAACAGGATGACGACCAAGATAGACAATATAGACACTCATAGAGGTATAGTCATCTTTGTTGTCAGCCCAATCTGCATCTGAGAAGGCATGAAGAGATAGTGAATTTGCCTTAAAATAAATAATTCATGAGTTAATGTGCCACATAGATATCGAAGCAATCGTTTTGCAGCATTCCAATGTTCAGATGTAGGGCGATGCATGAATTGGGAAAGCTTGTTAACATCATATGTTATGTCTGGGCGAGTGAGGCAAAGATACTACAGACTACAAACAATTGTTCTATATTCGGTACAGTCAGCAAGAGTTGTATACCTGAATGAAGTGTGAGAGTTCCATCTATAGCAAGTGGTGTAGCAACAGATTTAGCATCAAACATTTTTGTTCTAGCAAGAAGATAAGTGATGTAGCGCCTTAGAGTAAGCAAAAAACCAGATGGAGTGGTAAGAACCTTAATGCCGAGAAAATAAGACAAGGGGCCAAGATCCTTGATTGAAAAGCTTTGTGCCAGGAGGTCAATGTAGCACTGAATAATATTGGTGTTGGTACCTGTAATAATAATGTCATCCACATAAACAAGTAGAAATATAGTAATGTCACCGAAGTAGAGAATGAATAGAGAAGTGTCTGCATGAGAGTTTGTGAACCCAGACTCAATGAGGAATTGGCAAAACTCAAGGTACCAAGCTCGTGGGGCCTGCTTGAGGCCATATATATCCTTCTTTAATTTGCATGCATGTGTTAGATTGTCTCTATCAACAAATTTCGGAGGCTGGGCCATGTAGATATCTTCGGAAAGATGGCCTTGAAGAAAAACATTATTAACATCCAACAGTCGCAACTGCCAACCTCTACTGATTACCAGACTTAGAACAAGGCGTATTATTTTCGGCTTGACAACTAGACTAAGGTGTCATGATAATCCACTCTAGGTCATTAATGAAAACCTTTGTCAACTAATCTGGCTTTGTACCTATCAATAAAATCATCAGGAAGCCATTTAATACGAAAAACCTACTTACATCCAACAAGATTCTATAGAGAAGTAGATGGAACAAGCTCCTAGGTTCCATTTCGAACAAGAGCATCAAATTCATCATTCATAGCTTGTCTCTATTTGGGATCTTTTAGGTCCTGGTAGCGATGATGGTCTGATGTCGATGATGGAAAAAAGACAAAGAAAGAGATTCATCTTGGTTAGGGGTTTGTGGATGTTATTTTTCGCTCCAGTGGTCATGGGATGAGTATTTTGATGGGTGGGTTGAGTTGAGGTTGAATCAGAAGAGTTCGCAGAATTGTGTGGTTCTAGTGGTAAATGGTCAACTAGTGTGGTGGGGAGGTCGACCAGTTGATCATTTTGTGACGAATGTGGACACGAGAAATCCCTTTGAAGAAGCGTATTGAGTGAGCCACTTGAAATGGGTAAAATTTGGACAGGGGGAAGCCATTTGGAAATAAGCTCTGGGTGGGACGAGCTATTTGGGATTGGTGATTGGTAAAAGGGAAAGAGTTTTTAAGAAATTTGACATGATAAGTGTAAGACCACAACTTATTATAAATTAAATTAAATTTTCTCTATTTATTATTTTGAAATAGTAAGGGTTGATTGGATTAATGTGGTTAGTTATGGGTAAAATGCGCAAATATTTTAAATAAGCAAGTGGTTATAAAATATTCATTGTTGTCGGGAAATATTCATTTGGTCGTGGAATATTCTTACTGCGTAGAATATTCGTGATTAAATGCAAGTACCTTGACTTTATGTGGGCCCCATAACGAAAAAGCGATTGGATGAAGAAAACGACAAATATAAGTTGGTTATAAATAACTCATTGTAGTTATTACTGAATTAATCTTGTTGGAATATTCTTGTGGTTAAAACATTGTTGGCACCTGTATTGCACCAATTATTGATTCTTACGTAAAAGGCACTACTACTCGATAAATGTTACAAAAATTATTGTTCAATATTTTATTTTATTGATTCAATAATTGCTACGTTGATATTTTATATTGTTGTTGTTTCAATAATTATCACTACACAATATTTTCATTATCAAATCAATAATTCATATTATTTGAATAATATTATTAGATAACATTATTGGCAATGTCTAGAAAGTTCTGTCTATGGAGAGGTTTGTTCACCTAATTGCGCGCCAGTAAGGAAAAATCCTTATTGGAAAGCCCCCTCTTTCTTGGGAACTGCCTGGTTGTCAATATTGTAATTCTATAATATTATTTGTGAATAATTAATTATTGATTTATATTAAAATAAAAATATTTTTTTTATTTGGATATAGATGGAGAAAATTTTAAAGTGACAATTATTGAAAAATTGATATTTTATCTTTTCTAATAAAATAATTCATTTAAATATATTATTATATTTTAATAATATAATAATGGTGATATTTTTTACAATGAATGTGGAATATATGAGTATATGAGGAGGAGGAATATTTTTGTTGCTAAAAATATTTAAAACATATTTTTCATGTTCGTGGACCCCATTTCTTGACTGAAATTTGATTATAGCCTGTAAAACTGTCCGTTTGCGAATTTCGGTCAATTTCTGTTTGGAATTTGGAAAAACTTAAACTTACAAAGTTGTAGATAATGGAATTTCCTATAAAAAAGACATACGGTTCGAATTTTTCTGATAAAAGGGCTATTTATTATGAATTATTAAAGCTCCGAAGTTCTGAAATAATTGATTTTTGGAAGTTTTAATTATTTATGAAAAACGTTTTTCTTACTTCAAAAAGATCTAATTTCAGAAATGCTAAGATCAAAATACTCACGTTTTAGAAGATGAGCATGTGGGAAATGCTAAGATCTAATTTCGTTAGGGGAGAGACGAGTAAAACCTTCGTTAGTGTGTCTTACCTAAACTTATTTGTTGGTTAGTCAGTATATAGGGATATTATGTGATATATTGATTTCTTTAATTAGCCATATATTATGACCGACCAACAAATAAGCTTAGATAGGACACACTAGCGAAGGATTTACTCATCTCTCCCCTCCTAGTTCTATTCCCCGATCTCATTGAGAGACCGTATCCTAAGCTTTGATACCAACCGTGACGCCTCAAAATAGGTATACAACACTCATTCGAAGTCGCCAAATACATGGTATGAAAGCAAACTACAACTTCAATAATACAATTGTCGTGCAAAATACGACAACATAAATAAACTGTGAGTTTAAATACAAATATTGTCTTCTGATAATATCCACACTCAAATAAGTTCTCATTACAATTATTCATACACTATTTTACAGAAAATAGTGAGGACTGCTAAAATATCTTTCTAGAACAATCACTCCATTCCCCGACTCGATCCTCGCTATGTTCTCACCTCCCCGAGAAGAAAAAAATGGAACAAAAATGAAAAGGGTGAGCTCAACTAGCCCAAAGAAAGAATGTTATGACTAAGATAATATACAATAAATTATCATTAGTTTTCAACAGAAAAAATCGATAGAATATAATGATAACAAGTTTTAGATCAACAACTGCGGCGGAAATAAAGAATCCATTAGAAGAGTCACGTAAAGAATGAATTCTACTATCTTCTAAGATTTAAAAGTTCATCATCAATATTTTATCCCCGTAAATAACAATCAACATATATCTTTAATCAAATATTCATCTTTGCACAACAAGCCAAAGATATTCATTTAGATCACCAAGGTGGTCATGTTCATCTCAACACTGCTCATCTTTGCACTACGGGCCAAAGATATTCATCAATTAATCATTCATCTTTGCACTACAGGCCAAAGATATTCAGTAATATAGTCATTTAAGACAGAGGATGAAAAATATTTTAAAGAAAATGTATCTAGTGAGACAGAAGGACAAATATTAGGGATTCGTATAACAATTTATCCAAGATCAATAATACTTCATAATAACCGATCGTGAAGCAGAATTCAAAAATAACGATCAAAACATGGATACAATCAAAGATAGTAGCCAAAATAGACATCTTGAACAAAAAGAAAAATTTTCATTTTTCGGTGAATAGTGTCGTATTCGTGAATAATGTCGTATACGTGAATAGTAACCCCGATACAAAAAGTTCCAAATTTAATTAAAAGTTCACCAATATTTCGGCATAATGATATTGAAGAAAATAATATCATTTGAGAAGAAAATAACATCCCTTACCTCAAAATAACGATACTTCTGATCGAAATATCTGGATAGAAAGTCGAAGGAAACTTGTAACCGAACAAAGAACTCTCAAAGTATCAAAATACTCACAAAAATACGCTTCGATAATCTAGAGAAAAAAACTTGTTTACGTGTGATTTTCAATTCTAACCCAAAGCGTCTTTATTTATAGGAAAATCTTTAGAACGTCATAGAAGACTAAATTAATAAATTAATATTAATTCTTTTCAAACTTCCTACGCACACCTTCACCAACCAAGCCAACCAAATCTGAAAAATAATAGCAGCCCACATGCTTGAAAAACCAAAAGTGGGTCCCACCCATAAAT
Organism: Panax ginseng; assembly: GCA_020205605.1. Lineage (NCBI taxonomy): Eukaryota > Viridiplantae > Streptophyta > Magnoliopsida > Apiales > Araliaceae > Panax > Panax ginseng. The sequence goes on along the minus strand of CM035149.1, from coordinate 1,637,503 downwards.
TTAATAAAAATTATTTTATTTTTTGAAACTTCAATAATTCATAGAAAATAGTCCATTTATCAGAAAAATATGAATTTTATGTCCATTCTGCCTGAAATCGAATTCTCTACAACTTTGTAGCTTTGAGTTTTTCTAAATTCCAAACAGAAAATATCCAAAATCCACAAACGGGTGATTTTTAATACTTCCTTCCGCGAATATCATCGATAAAATACCTCAAAGATTAATTCCTTTATTTATAACCATATAAAATAAATAAATTCATCATCAAATAAATATTTTCTTATCATATAAATCAATAATTAATTATTCACAAATAATATTACGAATCACACTTATACAACCAGTAGTTCCTGGAAGAGAGGGCTTTCCAATAAGGATTTCTCCTTCTTTGGGCGTAATTAGGTGACCAAACCTCTCCTTGATGTAACTTTCTAGACATTGCCAATAATGCTATCTAATAATATTATTCAAATAATATGAATTATTGATCCGATAATGGGAAATCTTGTCTGAAATGACAATTATTGAAACAACAATAATATAAACTATCAACGCAAAGAATTATTGAATCAATAAAATAAAATATTGAATAAGAATTCACCGTAATAATTATTGAGTAGTGTCTTCTTACTTACGAATCAATAATTCAACAATATTGTGCAATCACAGGTATATTCTTTATGCAACCACGCGCCAGACATCGTATTTTAACTACCGTGTATTCTAACGGTGTTAATTCAGAATAACTACGTCGTTATTTATAAAAACTCATACTTTGTCGTTTTCTTCATCCGACAGTTATTCTATTATGAGCCCCACGAATGGTCAAGACTGTCAGTATCATTTAATATTCTCCGACAAAAAGAATATTCCACGACCAAAAGAATTTTCTCCTACAAAAATGAATATTTTATAACCACTTGCTTATTTTGTAAAATTTGCACATTTCACCCATAACCAAAGCATTATATTAAATTAACATCCTATTAATTTAGAATAATGAATAGAGAAAATTTTATTTTATTTATAATAAGTTGGGGTCTTACACACAAAGAGTTTTTCAAAAGGACAGGAAAGATGTAATATGGGTGTGGGCATACAGTTGATGAGATATACAGCAATGGCAAAGGCGTAAGTCCAATAAGTTACGGGCATCGAGGCATGAATGAGAAGAGATAGACCAGTTTCAACAATATGACGATGACGTCGTTCAGAAAGACCATTATGCTCTGGTGTATGGGGTGGTGTAGTAAGATGAGATATACCATTGGTGGAGAGAAACTTATCAAGGGTTTGATATTCGTCACCATTATCTGAATAAAGGGTAACAATACGGTGTTTAAATTGGTTTTCGACTAATGCCTTGAAGCGCACGAAGACATCATACACATGGAATTTTCGTTTAAGCGGATATTACCAAATATACCGTGTATAATGATCAACAAAAATAACATAGTACTGAAAACCATTAACTGAATAAACAGGAGAGGTCCATACATCAGAAAAGAGAAGTTCAAGCGGATGGGATGAGGTTAAGGTAGAAGAAGAAAATGAAATTTTATGACTTTTATTACATGAACATGCATTACAATGTGTGGAAGAAAATAACGGACTAGACAATAGTAAAGAAAACTTGGAAATAATATTTTTCATAAAAGTTAATGATGGATGACCTAGTCTAAAGTGTCACTCGGACGAAGTAGTCTTGACACTAGAAATAGCAAGCAACGGTGAAGAGATAATTGAAGGGGATGTAGTCGGCCACTCATATACGCCATCCTTAGGTTCACCCATCAAAAGGATTGCCCCTGTATTTAGATCTTTCACCTAAAAGGAAGAGGGTAAGAATTCAACAGAAACATGGTTATTAGTGCAAAATTGATAAATTGAAATTAAGTTCTTTTTCATAGAAGGGACACAAAGGACATTTTGTAAAGTAAAGGTGCGAGAGGAAGTAGGTATGGTGGGAGAACTAGTATGAGTGATGTAAAGGATAGATCCATCGCCGATCATGACATCATTAGAACCTTGTTACGGGCTATGAAGAGGGAGATTGCTCAAGTCAAACATAACCTGGTGAGATGCTCCACTATCCAGCAGCCAAATAGGAGTAATGTTGTTGTCGAGGACGACATGATTGGCTCGTGGTTGCCAGGGTGTGCGAGGGCGATATCCCTGAGAGCCATGAGAATGAGGTGCAAGGGATTATTGATTATTGACAAGTTGAAACATCGGGCATCGTTTGGCAGTGTGTCCTTGTGTGCCGCATGCTTGACAATGACCCAAATAAGGTTTGGGGTAGCGTTGATCATGAGGACAGAGTGCAGTGGTATGGCATAATTGTTGTTGATTGATGGCTAGTGGACGCCAATTTGGACGATTCCGGAAGGCTGTGGGATTTGCCGTCGCTGGGTAGATAAGATGGATGAGTAGTTTAAAGAGATGCTTGTTTGTTAAGAAATTTCTCATGGAGCTCAGCAAAAAAATTGACGTGTCACGATCATTAATTGCATTAAGGACAAATTTGTACTCATCACTAAGTTCTTTAAGAATTCGAGCAATAAGATCCTCATCATCAACTGGCTTCCCCAGAAGAGCAAGTTCATCAGCACGAGTCTTTATCGTCTGCATACATTAATTCATTAATTGATTTTGAGCCCTTGGTGAACCTCTTTAATTGTTCCTTTAGTTGTTTAATATGACCACAAGATGGTTTGGTGTAGGTATTAGCTAAGGTTTGCCATGCTTCAAGGGAAGTGGTGGTGCGAGCAATAAGCGGTTGCAAAGAAATAGAGATAGCACCAAGGAGAGCGCTAAAGATGAGACGATCCTGACGCTTCAATGTTGTGTATGTCAGATTTGGGGATGCAACACCATTAACAGTGATGGTGGGTGGTGATAGAGGAGAAGCTCCATCAATGAAGTGATGAAGATCATAACCTTCAAGAAGAGATTGGAATTGAAGGCTCCATGTGAGATAATTGGTGGATGACAATTTGGTGATATTGGAGAGATTAATTGTAAGGGGATGTTGAGGATCTGCGAGTTTTGGATATGATCGTTGGTGAAAGAGGTCGTATCGGAAGCCGTTGAGGAAATGGCAGAGTAGTTATAGGTTGTTCTGGAAAAAAAATATGCCCAGGAAGATTAGGCTCTGATACCATGTAGAAAATAAATAAAGAAAAATATTGAGAAACAATAACTTATCTTTTTCATTGATTAAGAATGAATATATATATATATATACAAGACTAAGTGTTGCCCAAATATTTAAATAGAAAACTATCCTAGAATTATAGAATTAAAATTAATTACAAAAATACTAATTACAAGAATTATAAAATTATAATTGATTACAAAGATATTCTAATATGTTATATTTAATTCTCTAATACTTCTTCCCTTACCAGCTAACTAGCGATCCTGTGCTTCAGATGATCCATTCTCTCTCTCTCTCTCTCTCTCTCTCTATATATATATATATATCTTTAGGTGCCTGCCTTCAACTTGAGTTTTATTGATATCGAAAAAATATATACTACTCCGTTGTTAGTTGACTCAGTTTTTCCTTTATCCGATCAGCTATCTTCCTTCCTTTTCTGGAAAGTTCAGATATATATATTCATCCAAGTTTTTTTTATTAACAAATATATCAACATACTTATATATATAAAAAAAATGTAATAATACATACCTATACGTCATTATCTATAATATTTATATTTATAACGGTGATTATTTATGTATGTATTTGTGAACAATTCATTAGTTATCCACCGACTTACCGACTTAATGGATGTCATTGTCTCAGTAATGGCTCGTAGGAAATCAAAAATAACATTTTCACAAAATCTCACCCACATAAAAGTAGGACCCATCTTATAGAAATACTGATTTCTCTTATGAAAATAATAATTTCTCTTATGAAAATAACAATTCTTATGATGTTAAAAGTCAAAATTTCTGTACTACTTCAGCTGTTCATTTGGTGTTGCGAAATATCTGCTTATTTAACAATTTGAATGCTTCTCTGAGTTTAGCCCACACAAAAGCCCAAACCATTCTAATTCACAATTTCTTAAGACTTCATCAGAAAGTAAAATCATTTGTCTAAGCCCAATATGAAGGATCTTTTTAGCAGCAACATAAAACTTAAAACTATAAAACATATTTATGACAAAACTTTTGCAATCATGGATATTATACAATCCCATTAATCTATTGAGGCGTAGTCCATATGTAATTTTGTTTTAGCCATAGGCCCATTGCAATCATGGCTATTATAGAAACCCATTAATCTATTGAGGCGTAGTCCATATGTAATTTATTTTACCATTTTAAAGTCTTAGCCATTTTAGGCCCATAGCTATCATCTCTTCTTCTATTCTTAAGTTGAGATATAAGAACTACTCTGGTTTCTAACATGGAATTCTTACAATTTAAAAGTAAGGTAGGGTAAATATCTTTTAATTACTTATGCTATAGAATATTATTAAAAATGTTTATTGTCACATAATTTCATAGATTAAAATTTTTTGATAACTCGAGCTTAATTAAATTTAATATCTTAGAAAACATTATTACATACAAAAATATTATTTATAAAAACAAATCACTTGAGATTTATTTCATGAAAAACTCTTTTGAGCGCTAAGGAAAAACAAAAACAAAAACTTGCATGCATACTTCCAAAGTAATTTCTAGGCTTAACCTCTACAACATTCAAGACTGTGTACACAGAAAGCCAACAGACCCCCCCAAGAAATATCCAAGCAAAATCAAAACCATATTTTCTTCTGTGACAAAATTGCCCCTCAAAATGTTGTGGCTGATTGTAGCTGAGCGTGACTCCAATGGAATGTGAACCACCAGCTTGTGATAATTCCAGGTAAGCTCCAGCCTCCAAGGACTGGAGGTGGAGGGGCTAGAAATTAGATTCTGCAGGCCAGATGGCAACCCGAACAGCCAATCAGGCCTTAATTCCCCTCCTTTAAGATAAGCCCTTCCCTGCATACATTAACAGCTTCCTCCTGTCCAGATCTCATACTCACCGATCAAACGCACAGCATTCAAGCAAAATTTGCCCACATGGCCACCTCCTGTGCTTCTTCAGCCATTGCAGCAGTTGCTTTCTCTTCCCCAAGGCAAGTTATCATCACCCTCCTGCCAGAATAAAACTCAATTATACAAAAACTATATATATATACATGATACATTCATGAATCATTGATTGATTGCGTGTGTATGTCTATAATTGTATATTTAACTTTAGTTTTAGGAATAAAAATCAATGTTAACTCTAAATGGGAATTTTTATTTATAATTTGTTGTTTACCGCTATATATCATTTCCAAGCTACATGATTGTACTGTTTAAAGATGGATAATGATAAAAACACGATATTAATGGACGTGCATCCATCAAGTAATCAATTCATTAAATTACAGTTCCCAGAAAAATGGATCCATTGTGGGAACAACAAAGGCTTCTTTTCTTGGTGGGAGAAGACTGAGAGTGAGCAAGTTTACCGCACCAGCTGGAACACGATCAGTCAGTACTGTTTGCGCTGTAGCTGACCCTGAAAGGCCCCTCTGGTTCCCTGGCAGCACCCCTCCTCCATGGCTTGATGGAAGGTCTGATGATGATTTCATTTGTAGTCCACTATATGATATTACAAATTAACATAAGAGCAGTCTTTTTTATTTTTGTGTACATATTTTTTTTCAAGTAAGAGCACAGTAACACTATGTTGCTGAAGTTAGATTTTAATTCTGCTATGCAGCCTACCTGGAGATTTTGGTTTTGATCCTCTTGGTCTAGGTAAGAGAAATATGTAGTTTTGGCTTGTTGGATCCGTGAACTATATTTGAATTTAACTTCTCTATTGCTGCTCAAAATTACTAATAACTTGAATTATTATAGCCTTGAAATTCATGTAATGTTGCTTCTTAAACAGGATCTGATCCTGAGACTTTGAAATGGAACCAGCAATCAGAGATTGTACACTGCAGATGGGCAATGTTAGGTGCAGCTGGTATTTTCATTCCTGAATTTTTAACAAAGCTTGGAATTCTGAACACCCCATCATGGTACACCGCTGGTGAGCAAGAGTACTTCACTGATAAGACCACACTCTTTATCGTCGAGATGATTTTCATCGGTTGGGCTGAGGGAAGACGGTGGGCAGACATACTCAGGCCAGGGTGCGTGAACACTGACCCCATTTTCCCCAACAACAAACTCACAGGCACAGATGTTGGCTACCCAGGTGGCTTGTGGTTTGACCCACTTGGTTGGGGAAGTGGTTCTCCTGAGAAAATCAGGGAGTTGAGGGTAAAGGAGATCAAGAATGGAAGACTGGCTATGTTGGCTGTGATGGGTGCATGGTTTCAAGCTATATATACCGGCACTGGACCTATTGACAACCTCTTTGCTCATCTCGCGGATCCTGGTCATGCTACCATTTTTGCTGTAAGTAGCCACCCTCACAATATTCTGAATGTATTTATCTTTGCATATATATATACACACAAAAAAAAATCATGGGTAAATAACGAAGAAGCCATGGACGTGCAATAAAACAGGCAGAATGCTACAGAAAAATAAGGGTAGCATGCATATCTAGCGCAAGTGAATCTGATCAAGTTGAGTGTACTTACCCTTTCTGATGTTTTACAGGCTTTCACCCCCAAATAAGAGAAAGCAAGAGAGACATCTAACTGCTATTTTTGTGTCTGAGCAACACTGAAGATCTTTCTGCCAAAAAGGGTTTGACGTGTGCTTCGCCAGTGATGTTTGTATCATTAGAACTTTGTATTGCCCCAATTATGTCTCCTGTATAAAGCTCATGCAGCGTACAAATACCTCTTTGAACTTAAATGCATAATTTTATAAACTCAAATTTGAAATTGTCTGTAACTACATTCATTTGTATGGTATTGGAAATTTTAGACCACTTGAGTTCCAAATCCATGAAACTATCCATTATTGCTGTTAGTCTGAAAATTACATATCAATGTAGTTAGACTCTAAATCCTTGCCTCAATTTTATGATAGAAGTACTCAAAACTAGATAAACAGTTATATCCATATCCAGTAAAAGATAAGATCACAAGAAGAATTAAAGGTTAGTTCGGATCAGCAGAACAAGAAGGCTCACAACACTCGTGTAATATTTAATTTTTGACCATGCCTAAGGGATACAGGGAAGTGACATAGGGTGAATATGAAAATTTAAAATTTTCAATCAGCAATCACTCAATAAACAAGGAGATGCATGTATACAGAGACAGTTCACGAATATGAAGAAGAAAAATCTAATCACTAGGAATTACTATATTAAAAAATTGAATTTTCAGAGTTCAAACTTAATTACTTAAGTAGCATGAAGTCTCTCTTGTAAAAGCACCAGAAACCAATGCATTAAAAAGGTAGAGGAGCAAGATTAAGGCACCGGCTTGGGTCAGATAGCGGAACTGGACATCTTTGATTATTACCACTTAAGCTAATAAAATGGCTTCATGGACTTCAATATGTATAATAATCCTTAAAGAAGTGGAATTGATTCAGTATGCAGGTGACTGATTAGGTGAAGCACAATATAAGAACGGTATAAAAATGGCCTACAAATTGGTACATTACCATAAAGGAAAATGAACAATTTCCAATGGTATCATATCAGTACCAGCATAATATGAACTCCCTTGTGCCATAACTCAAAGATCAATCTACACTTGAAAGCAACTAAGTTATTTAATTTATTGTGAAACTATAGAAGTCAACTAATTGGAAATCAAGGCAACAGAGATGGGTATAACAGCTAGTGAAGACAGCAAGCCTACAGGATTACAAGACCAGGTACGTACTATATAAATTTATGATTAACTTTAGAAAGTAAAATACTAAAATGCAAAAACTAACAACAAAGAAGCATTGATGGAGGGTGGAAGTGATATGCACTAAGAGTGGATCTCTTAGAAGGTAAGATTTTAAATGTAATATAATTTGTAGTACAATTCAAACAAAAGAATCATAAACCAATCCAGACCTTGGTAATCTAGGATTACGTCTGAAACTGGTGCAAATATATTCAGGATTTCAGGTAGTTAAGTTTTATCAGTCAGCATATGTTTTTTCTTTAGCATAATGAAACAGAAAATAAAATTTATAATCTTTACAGTATTCCTACAAAAAAATTTGCAGCTGTAATTCACCAATTATTAGATACCATTAAATGTATCAAGGTAGCCACTGTATTCCTGAATAAGAGACTTTATTCAAGAAACTAAAGTCATATTCATTTCAAGATAAAGGAATATAAAATCAGACAAGCAAAGCTTCAAACAGATTAGTGGGCACAAGAGTGCATTTAGTGGTCACCGGACCTTGTATTTGTTGAAAGAAGCCTAACTCAGCTCCATACATGGATGAGAAAAATTCAAGAAAACTAGATATTCAAATTTCAAAATCATGGTACTCTCTCAAGAAATAAGACTAACAGTGTTGCATTGTGCACAAATGCAGCACTTAGTAAGTCACAACATTTTCTCAAACACAAGGAATCCATGCATTAAGAAATGGAATAACTCCCATAACAACATAGAAATGAATTCCAACCTACAAAGGATCCAAAATTGTATTATGTTTCCTTCATGATATTTTCTGAAATAATGTATAGGATAACGCTTATTGTCTAAATTTGCCTTAACATTATCCTCAACATTAAGTAGAACGATTATATGATGAAAATGAACATTAAGATAGCAATTTTCACTGCTTGAGTTAATCTTATGAAAAGACATTAGCATGAACATCTCTGAGCAATAGAATTATCAGAATAATAACAGTAAGAAAACAGGGAAGGAATAGGTCTAAAGACTTGTCACTGCCCACTGGTAAAACTATCAAAAACTCATAAGACTCTTCCTAGTAGATATATTGGCCGAGTTATTGTAGGTGAATAGGTGGGAATCCTGATGTGTATTTCCAATCAAAATTCCTTATTTTTCATTTCTTAAGAATTATTGATGGCAAATTGACATTGCAACGCTAGAGGTGAATATACCTCCATAGTGCTTCACAAAAGGCCCTCGGGTACTTGCATATTATAGTAAATTTTTGAAGCCAATACAACTTGGTTGCCATAGAATGGTGGTATGACCCTTGTATTTTGTAAGACAACTGATTTTTTCTTTCTTCCAATTTTGGGAAATTATTGACTTGTGAAATATTTTCATGCCAGCTCAAATGATCGAACATAATTTATTTTATAGCCGTTATACTATGACCCTTCTACTTTGGCTACAGAGGTCTTTGTAGGCACATTAGCCAGTACCCTGGTTTCTGTATCTGTATCAGCCTACTCTAATGATTGATGATGTACTTATGGACAACGTTATCACTCCTTGATGTAGAGATTATTAATAGATTCTTGTTATATGTAATGATCTGGGTACAGATGCTACTTGGATCAAGGAGAAATACTGAAAGAGTTATCTGCTATAATCTTGGAATTTTACAAGAGGCGCAGTTTCAAATGTTAGTACATTCAACATCAAATGCTAACAAATTCTTCATGAGATGCTAGTCACTTTTGGGCTTAACCCAAAAAAAAGTTTTTAAACAATTGTTCGATTTATTGGAGGCACACGACTAGCATCTCATGAAAATTGACTAATATAAGATGTTGCATAGATTAGCATTTGAATAATGGTGTTCTTGTAGAGTTTCTCTTGAATTAACCTACTTGAGCAGTTCGCTTGGTAGCGAGCTCTTGCAAAAGCAAAGACATGATGGAAATGACAGTACGAGAGATGCATATTTAGACCTCTTCTAGGAGTGGGAATCATCCAATTGCACATCCACACAGCTAGAAATACTTGAAGGAAACTGTTAATATATTTAACTTAACCTTAACATATGGGATTGCTTATTTTGTGGGATGTACTTATTTTGATTTCACTACGATTGTCTTCTTTACGTAAGATATGCTTTCAGCATTACTAATATGAAGGACTTTGTGTATTGAAATTCTAAAACTGGATGATCCTGAATATTTGATATTGGATTTCTCTCATCTATGAGTTCTCGCAGTGCTGTCCACATTCCTATCTTTCCGTTCTAGTTTTCATACCATTCTACCATTCTTCCGCTCATAATATTTTTTCTCTTGTGGTGCTGCATCATTCTTATTGAAAGTGTCTGAAGATACACTCGGAAATACAACCTTTAGCACTCCCATAGCCATATAACCCAAGCCTAATCTACCATATTCAATAAGTAGATTAGCTTTGTGAATCACCTCCCATATTTACGAAAAAATTATATCATGCAAGAGTTCTGCACCAAAGCTTGTTGCATTTGGACGCCGAGCCAGCTAGATAGTCATATTTCCTTTATGAAAAGGGCATTCAGAGGCTACTTTTCCGCCTACATGATGCTGTTGATTGCATGTGATTGAAAAAAAATATAATATAAACATGTGAACCCAGTTCAGTATGTGTGAGTTAGATATCCATCAGAGAAATGTACTTCATCGAAATCACTTGTTCCTACATGTTGTGAACTACTATTGTTTTCCTTCTTTAACTTTTGATCAAATTGACATATGTCTTCTGATGTATTCACGACTATTTTTGGAACAGATTCAGGAACCAAATACAGTACTTAAAAACATGACCTTTACCACCAGCAAAGGAATTTTTGTTTGATTTTATTTGATAAATCCACAACAAGCACATAATTGACATATATAATTATATATACAAACATTTTAATCTACCTGAGCCAGATAACATGAACATGGATATATTATGGCCTAAACAAATGAAAATACAAACATTATACAATAATTAACAGAGAGATCAGTAAATCATAAATAATTTATAAAGCCATCTCACAATTGTACAAGAATTAAATAGTCAGAGTGATTACAACCAAGTAATTTCCAAGTTCTCTCTATCTCTCTCTTTTTTAAAGTATCATCAACATATCGTACATAAAAATTGAATATTTAAAACAAAAGGAGACACAGGGAAAGAGTACATGTAATGTAATAGTAGCATAACTGACCAACCGTTTAGGAGAGACGGTTCGGGGGACGAATTGTGAGCAGAACCGGAATGGGGCGGCCGGTGCCAGTACCTCCACAGCTAGTACATCCCATACGACCAGAGCCAGCACAGGTCCGACATCCAATATCTCCGTCGGACCAGCGAGAGCAGAAACAACTGATCCGGCCCGTGCCGTTGCAGCTGGGACACCTGGGGAAATGACCCGGACCCCCCATGGGGTTTTGGTCCATCGCAGACTTGAGCAGAGCCGCTCCAGCCAAAACGCTAAGACCCGTGGCCAGCTGAGACAGCACCATCGGAACCATAATTGAGAAAGTAAACAACTGAATTCAACAGAGAGGAAAGATAAGTTAAGTTGACGACGACGACGAGATATAGATAAAAAATTAGAGAGATTTTTTTTGTGGGAAGTTTTAATACTAATATGAGATTTTATTTTATTATTTTTATTGTAGGTTACTGGAGTACTCCATATAGTAGTATAAAAATAGTTTAATTTTTTAAAATTAAAATGTAAAGTAAGTATATTTAATTTTATTAATACCATAAAGTATATCATGGACAAAATTATTTGTTTAATATCATAATTTTGAATTTCATGTTATAATATGATTCCCTCACGATTCCCTTGATGGCTTCTATATACACCTCACGATGGCTTCTCTCATACATTTCACGATGGCTTCTCTCATACACCTCTTCTTATTCTTCTCTCTATATAATAGAATGAAAGTTGAAGGAAATAATAAAACTTCTATCTGAAGAATTTCTCTTTTCTCTTACTTATTCTCTAAAATTTATGCAAGAATTATAAGAGTATATTTCTATACTTTACTAGAGTTTTATAACACGTTATCGTACGAAGCTCTAACCAATTTGAGGCGGTAAAGTTAAATTCTTGCAATTTATTATTATACTACTTGGTTGGGTTATACCACCAATAATATAATTTTATTTTTATAATTGCATTTAAATTACATTATTTATAATGGTACCATCTATCCTTGTTAATCTTACAAGACTTGGTGGGAACTTTTTATCGCTTTATTAAATTGTTGGAATAACTCAGATATCGCAGACATACCCTATACATAACTTTGTATAAGTGGCATACCACATCTTGGTGAAATCTTTTATTATTTTCGCATTTAATATTATGTGAATATCACATGCATGTGTTTTACACCTTACACAGTTCCATTTTACTATTTAAATCTTTATATATTTTTGTCGAATATCACATGCATCTTATCTGTGGGACTGGTTCCATCATTTATTATTCGCATTTATTATTACATTGGAATAACTTTACATGTGGATTACCACATGCATGGTGAATGATCCTTTATATTCATTCCTTATTAAATTATGGAAATAATATGTCTACGTGGATTACCGCATTGCGGGTAAAGATCCATTTGCAATTTTGTATATATATATATATTTTGTAATTGTATATATACATTAACGATTGCATATTCTTTTTACTAAAATAATATGCTAATAATATAAATATAAAATTATTTATATTTACACTTTATCACCACCACAAAGTCGTGATCATAATTTATTTATTTTTTCTATATCATACATGCAATTATTTATTGTTTTAATAAATAATAGAATTGTGTTTTTAACCTGTATAGATGGCAAACTTGGTAAAAATAGATTTTTCTATTTTAAAATCCCTGAGACAACAATTTATTTGGTTTGGGCACTTGATGCGAATCGCACCTTAGTGCAAATGAGTTAGAAAAAGACAATTACGTAATATAGTTCTAAGGTTTATAGAATAAACATCTATTTTTGGCTTTATGTGGAGATCCGGTTTACGAAACTCAAATGTTAAAGAAAAAAAACTCTCTCAACTTTTCATCCCACCAACATGATTCATCGAACAATATATAGGCGAGTAAGTTCACAAAATTTAGTGACTTATTGCCTATCCTCCTTGTTGCGAGAAAAGAATAATGAATTGTTGTTGAAAAACTATCAAAATCTGACCAAACGGGTGATACCCCATTCTTGGGATATTAATAGACGTCATTCCAGTGAGAATAAGCGTGACTATAGATGGCCATATAATAAGAAGCCTTGGGGCGAAAGAAATAAACGAGGCCATCATAACAACAAATTCTAGAAACCGCGACAATTTAAGCCACCGTAAGTGGCAAGTGTCTCGAGTTGGGTAAAAATAAAGAAAATGCAACACAGATATAAGAACAAACCGGATGTTTGTTTTAGGTGTGGGATGAAAGGCATTGGTCAGCGTCTTTGTAAATGCGCAGGGGCATCTGGTTAATTTATTCCGAGAGTCTCAAAAGAATAAAAGTAATAGAGGTATAAACAAACTTTGTTAATCATCAAATGAATATTGTTGATGATCCACCAATGACCAACAATGATGAGAAAAGGTTATTGATATTCTTTGGACCTTTCCGAAAGTATATTTTGGGATAACGTTTAATTTTTGTTTTAATTAAACACCCCATTGCATATATAATATTATTAGTTTTTAATTACTATCGTGGTATGTGTTTTCATGAATAATATTTCTTATTTATGTTTTTACATGTGTCGACCATCTTTAATGAAGATCTTCTTGTCGATTCTACTATTTCTGAAAAATAGAATATCTTAGAAAAACCTCATTAAATATCTTCCGGATTATATACTATGAAAATTAGAGCAATTGAGTCTCATACTCTTGTGATTCCAAAAATCATAGATCCCAAATCCTTTATACTTTGGCATGAAAGACTCGATCATCCAGGTACTTCTATGATGTGTCGTATTATTGAAAATTCTTTTGGTCATCCTCTCAAAAATAAGAAGGTTTTCCCCAGTAGTAAATTTCCTTGTGCTGCGTGTTCTTGAGAAAAATTAATTGTTCGACCATCACCAACAAAAGTTTTTAAAGAAGTCCCAAAATTCTTAGAGGGAATTCAAGGAGACATTTGTGGACCTATTCACCCATTGTCTAGCGCATTTTGATATTTCATGGTTTTAATAGATACTTCAACTAATTGCACGCCCATTAATGTTAAGGGCTAACTTGTACCTCGGTTTGGGGTCATGCAATTCTTAATGTCAAGTCATCATTCGGGTAAAACGAAACGACTCTTTATAAATTTTCTCTTCTACAATTAGTTCTTGGATAGACACTGACATATATCACACTTTCAAGTTTTTGAAAGTGTGGTATATATCAATTGCACCTCCTCCACAAAGAACTAAAATGGGAGCCCAACGAAGAATAGGTATTTATGTTGGTTTTGATTAACCTTCTATTATTAGATATCTTGAACCTTTAATCTGGAGATGTTTTTACACGCACGTTATGTAGATTGTCATTTTGATGAATCAGTATTTCCAACATTAGGTGGAGGAAAGTTTTAAATAAAAAAACCTCAAATATCATGGAATGCATCAGATTTAAATTCACTTGATCCTCATACAGGACAATGTAAAATTGAAGTTCAAAGAATTATTCATTTACAAAATATTGCAAATCAAATGCCAGATGCATTTAATGATGCAAGAAAAGTGATAAAATCACATACACCTGCAGTGAATACTCCAGCAAAGATAGAAATACCTATTGAAAAATCAATTCTAAGCGTGGAAGACCGGTTGGTGCAAAAGACACTGTACCACAAAAAAAATTAAAAGCAAATAAGGGGATCCCTGAAGGAATACCCACTCCAGAAGTAGCACTTATTCCAAGAGTGGAAATAGCCCCAGAAGAGGTACAAATCGCTCTAGAAGAAACACATATTCCAAGAGTGGGAATAGCCCCAGAAGAGGTTCAAAATCTCAGTAAAGGGATAAGAGATGAACACCAAGAGATCTCATTAAATTATGTACATGATGAGAAAATATGGGATCGAAGCAAAAGTCATGATTGACGATATATTTGCTTTCTATAGCATCGAGATATTACTTTGATTCCTCGACATGGATCACGAACCACAAAAGCGTGGAAGAATGTCGGAAAAGAAAAGATTGGCCAAAATATAAAGATGTTATTCAAACAGAGCTACAATCTCTATTGAAAAGAGAAGTATTTGGACCATGGTCCAAACAATCATTGGGTGAAGTCCGGTTGGAAATAAAATCTCTATTGAAAAGAGAAGTATATATTTGGACCAATGGTTCAAACACCATTGGGTGTAATCCGGTTGAAAACAAATGAGTATTTGTCGAAAGCGAAATGAGAAAAATGAAATTGTGAGATATAAAGCCCGACTTGTAGCTCGAGGGTTTTTCACAAAAATCGATATTGATTATCAAGATACGACTCTCGACGTAATGGATAGAGTCACTTTTAAACTTTGATAGGTATGAAAACCATGGAAGGTTTGGAAACACGTCGATAGATGTTGTAACAAAAGATACCTATATGACTCACTTGAAGTGAGATTTACATAAGAATCCTGAAGGATTGAAAATGGTTTGAATCATAAAAAGCCTCATCACATATATTCAATCGAGTTATAATGCTCATTATATAAATTGAAATAGTCTGGTCATATGTGGTATAATCGACTTAGTGAATATTTAATAAAAGATGGATATATAAATGATCATGTATGTCCATGTGTTTTTATTAAGACATCACAAAGTGATTTTTTTCCATCATTATTGTATATGTGGATGATTTGAATTTTGTAGGTACTCCTGAAGAACTCATAAGAACTGCTACTTATCTAAAAGATGAATTTGAAATGAAAGATCTTGGAAAGACAAAATTCTATTTGGGAATACAAGTGGAGCATTTAGCATCTGAAATTTTTGCTCATCAATACACATATCTTTGAAAAAAGATTTTTAGTCGTTTTCATATGGATAAAGCTCATCTTTTGACTACCCTGATGGTTGTTCGATCTTTAGAAGTTGATAAAGATCCATTTCAAAGATCTAGAAAGCGGGGAAGAAGTTCTTGGACACAAGTTCCATGCCTAAGTACAATGGAAGAAGTTCTTGGACTGAAGTTCCATGCCTAAGTCTGAATGGAAGAAGTTCTTGGACTTGAAGCTCCATGCGTAAGTCATAGAAAAAGTTCTTGGACACAAGTTCCATGCCTAAGTCCTGTGGAAGAAGATTGAAGGTTTCTCCATATTTCTCTCTTATTTTATCCTCTCTTGCTTGTCTCTTTTGCAAGATACATACGATTCTTCTCCCATTAAGAGACATTGGGATGGGATCAAACACATATTTAGATACCTTCGTGGGAAGTATAGATCTTGGGTTATTTTATCCAAGAAATTCAAAGTCGAATTGGTTGGATATCTTGATCTGGGGATATTTATCGAGATCCACACAATGGAAGATCACAAAGCAGTTATGTATTTTACATATTGTGACACACGGTATATCACGGAAATCCACAAAGCAAACCATGATGACTACATCTTCAAATCACTCTGAGATTCTCGCCATACATGAAGCAAGTAGAGAGTGTGTTTGGTTGAGATCAATTATTCAGCATATTCAAAAGTCATGTGGATTAACATCAATCAAAGACATTCATACAATTCTATATGAATATAACGATGTACGTATTGCTCAACTTAGAGGAAGGTACATCAAGGAGATTGAACAAAGCTCATTTCACCTAAATTCTTCTTCACACAATGAGCTGAAAAGAATGGTGATATGGATGTGCACCAAATTCGATCATGTGATATTCAAATAGACTTATTCACAAAAGTCACTACCAAATGCAACTTTTGCAAAACTTGGAAAAGGATCTAAATGTGTCGATTGAAAGACTTATGACAACATTTCATCGAGGAGTAATGAATCCTTTTTGAGGGAAGATGTACTTTTTTTTCCTTAGTCACGGTTTTTATCCCAATGGGTTTTTCCTGACAAGGTTTTAACGAGGCAGTCAATTAAGATATTTATGTAAAAGATATGTACTCTTTTTTCCTTCGTTAAGTTTTTCCCACTGGGTTTTCTTAACAAGGTTTTTAATGAGACATAATCTTCTATCGTAGAAAATCAGGGGAAGTGTTATAATATGATTCTCTCATACACCTCCTGATGGCTTCTCTCATACGCTTCCTGATGGCTTCTCTCATACGCTTCCTGATGGCTTCTCTCATACACTTCCTGATGGCTTCTCTCATACACCTCTTCTTATTCTTCTCCTATATAATAGAATGAAAGTTGAAGGAAATAATAAGAACTTCTATCTGAAGAATTTCTCTCTTTTTTTTCTCTTACTTATTCTCTCTAAATTTATGCAGCAATTATAAGAGTATATTTCTATACTTTACTAGAATTTTATAACATTTCATAAATTATTAAGTCGGATGAAATGAAATTTATTCACAAAACGGAAGGAGTAAGAATTGAAGTGGTAATGGTTACGTACACGTAGAAGCGTGTGTTTTGAGAGGTGGTCAGTCGGAGTGACCACCACTCTCTCTATCTCTCTCCTCCTCTTGTTTGGAAGATTTTTGTTTTGGAAATTTTATGATGCCAATTTCTTGTCAAATGAAATGTTGATTGTGTTTTTCTTGCCTAATGAGTCGCGTTAAAATATAGGGATGGGGATGGGGATGGGGATGGGGGTGGGTGGGGGTGGGGTAGGGGTGGGTAGCTTCATATCATATAATATTAAGATTGGCACGCAACGCAAACATCATCACAACTATAAGGAAACAACTTCTTCTTATATATTATTTGTTGCCCATTCATTCCAGCTTCATGCTCTGTTATTTGTTGCCTTAGAAAATTAATATTTTTGTATGAAAAGGCTCATCAGTCTGTAATTTTGAGATGTAGTTCCTCCAGAAAGAGTTGGAGACCTACTTTCCCTACTCTGTAAAATTCCTAAGCATCTTTTCCAGTTCATGGTAATACGAGTACAGTAAGCTACTCTAATGCAGTCATTAAAACCTTACATATGCAGACTGGTCATCAGGAGATGGACTATATATATACTTATCTCCCTTTGTTGTACAACTTCGTATATTTTTTCAGCTGTGCCCTGCTTGTGTAGCAAAATTTGTGAAATCGAAAATGTAAACAGGTGGAATTTTATGGCTGATGTAAACAGTTTTGCCATATTTTGGCGTGTTTTGCTAGTAACTGATCCTCTACTCCTTTTGAAAAGGGATGGAGTAATATTTATGTCATTGTTTTGGTATGTCGTAAGAAATAAAGTATCTAAATATAAGGAAATCAGAATTCATACACAAGAAGATAAATATGATGGAGAAATTAACCCAAGGTCAATCAACCTCAATAGATCATGGTGTAATATAATTGCATTGAATTCATGTTCCTGTAAGACATGTACAGTCTTCATCACATTGCACAAAACAGTATTTAAAAGTTGTCTAAATTAACTAGTAATCAACTGGTAGTCAACATCATTGGCAAAAGCTTTGCTTCATTATAATCAATTCATTACATTTAAAATTGGGAATTCACACAACCCAACTTTTCCATCTCCCAAATTCTAATTACAAATTTTTCCTATTTAAGCATCTTCTTGCATAGAGATAATTCCAAAGAAATTCCAAAGTAGCAAAATCAAGGAAACCCATATGATTATCAAGTAAATCCTATGTTTGTGTCTAATATTTTGAGCTTCATTTTTAAGAGCCCTCAACTTCCTCAACAAATCAGGAATCACTTGAATAGCTCTTGGCTGCATCGGAGGATCATACCACATGAAATACCCGCAATCATGAGGCTGTTAAAAAAGAATTTTTTTTCAGAACAAACTTCATATCAAAGGAAATTGAATATAAATTACTTACTCTTGCAGTTTGACAGCCATTTGTATTTTATTAGCATAACCTCTGAAATCTAACAAAATATTAGATTTTTAACTACTATGAATAATTTAAGGATGGATGCCTAAACCAAATAAACTATTAAAGCCAGCGGCAGTGTAATGGAAAATGGATGCAACAAAATGATGTCACACCATCATTTTCAATCTCCAGTCTCCTATTTAGTTTAATTCAATAAAATTCAGAATCAAAATTTAAAGAAAAATAGGAAATTCTCTCACTCTGGCAGAAAAACTTATATATACATGCTTTCGTGACATCAATAAAATGGCAGGAGATAGTTGTGTGGGATTTTCATAATAGCATCTCGTTTAAATTGCAAAAAAAAAAAAAACCTCAAAGTTTTAAATCAGCAGTGTTGAAATAATCCACCAAAACGTTATTAAAAAAGATTCAAGCCAGCTTACTTGTGCCTAAAATGACTTTGCCATCTATAGAGAAGGATGTTTGTACTTTCTTTGCCTCTAAATGTATTCAACACAACTGGGTTTCACATTTAAGCGACCTTAAAATATATCAAGGTATCTGCACACAGACCCATTTTTGTTACAAGATTAATGTTGAATTGCAGATCAGCCAACTTACCAGACAAGTGTGCTTCCGTGATGGATGAATGTCAATTGAGTGCACAATCCCAAAACTAGTACCCTGATCCCTGCAATATCATCAACACAATTTTTTGTCAATCAATAACAATAAATAAATCGTGATTCGTGAAAACAAACTGTTTAAGTAGGAATTAGGATAATCAACTTTTCAAACACTAACTCACTAAGCAGTAGTGTTTAATCTGTAAATAGGGAGAAAAAATGATGTGGATTTTAGAAATTTTTAAAATTCAACTAACTAGTGGCTGACAACAATCTGAAGCATTTATAAAAGAGGAAAATGTTTCATCTGTCTGTCTCCCAACATCTGGAGAAAACTAAATGGAAAGTAGCATCAGGATAAAAGGTTCAACTCAAATTTGTCAGGACAAAATTATCAGTGTCAGTTCTTCAATCTTCCTTCAAACCTTTTGAAAGGGACGACTTTTTCTTAGACACTGCCAAATATACGAAGTCCCAACTTTGCCATAGAAACTCAGATAGAAAGTTCATAAGATACGAAGAATGATATATTATCATTGTATGTTATTAGTATTTCAATTCACGTGAAGACTAATTATTCATGCAGAACATGTATTACTTTCATTTATATCATTACAACCAAATAGAAGTGAAGACCAATTAATTGTTTCGTACAAACTAGTCACTACTGAGATACAAATAACAGAAAAATCAAACTGCAAATTAGGTAGAAGAACATAGGAACAGTTAAGGTGTAAAATTAAACTGCAAAAGTACCAAATCGCAAGCCCTTACCAAATGGAGAAGTTTTGTCTAGGGTCACGACGAATGGAGAAAGAACTTGGAGAAGTTTAGACGACTGAGAGTAATCGATTTTCAGCAATCGATGTTCTGAATCAAGGGTTTGTGAGAGCACTCTGGGCTTCGATTTTCTGGAGGGGATCAAGGGTTAAGAACTGAGGGCTTCGACTTCGATTTCTGTACCATTGGCTTCGATTTGCAGAAGATTTGGAGAAGTTTTGTGCAAAGGATCTAGGTCGTCTAGTTTGAGAGCTGGGTAGTGTAGCGAGGAGAGAGAATTAAAAACACGGCTTTTTAAATAGGAATGCTCTTTAAGGGAGGAATGCTCTTTAAGCAGGTTGCTTTTGAACGGGGCCGTGTATATATATATATATATATATATATATATTGTGATAAAGTGGCAGTAAAAAGTGCCGAGTTATTTTATTTTATTTTTAACATCCACGTATGAAAAAAATTGAAATGATTTAACAGTCGTTAACAGAATGATCCAATTTTAAAATATTAATTAGTTTAATTTAATGGGGTTACAGTAAATGCACATATGAAAGATGACCATGGTTATGGGAACTACATCTTCCTAAAGAAAATTACCGAGGATAATAATGTGAAGCTACATCTCATTGACCATGGTGCATATGCCTGGTTTTCAAATCTTAGGTTAATTTAATTAAACACTGATGCAGAACAAGTATTTCCATCAGTGTCATATATAAGAATCTCTGTCACCTGTAGCAACTAGGGAACTCCACAAGGGCATTCTGCATTCAGATCAAATGTATAAAAATTCATTCTCAATTAATTTAAACAAAGAATTAAATATGTAAATATTATATTCACCGTCAAAGCACTCCCTAACTTCTCCAGCCATAAGTACAATATCACCACTGCGAAGAAACATTGTTAATGGTTCATCCTCTCTGGACTTCCCTCCAAGAAGGAAAATGGCTTCGCAACCTAAACTGAAGACGGAGCAAATCAACCGTCAGGCTCAGACCCAACATAATGTTTAGTGTTCTGATTAGCAAAGATAAATAGAAGATTAAACACTCGTATTTTACCTAATGCTAAATAGGTTTGCTCCGATTTGCCTCCATGTCATCAAGGGGGCCACCTAGCATATCACCTAAATAAACAGTAGGCATAATAACATGATTGCTCCAGAAATAACTTGTGAAATCAGATATCAACAAATTTATGTATCTTTTGATAGGTAATTATGTCCCCAAGTACAATAGCATACGATATCAACACAAATTAATCAATCAGATGTATGTAAAATTTTAATACAAATTTAATGATAATTATGCAAATCAAGTATTTTAATATTGAAAGAGTACCTGATCCAAAGTAATTCACAACCGCAGTTTCTTAGGTACATAAATTTCAATAACTAATATCAAAAATTTGATATAATTTAATGTTTAATACGCAGAATCAACTAATAAATACAATATTCTAATATCGAAAATTACCTGATCCAAAGTAATTCACTATTGCAGCTTCTGTCTTGAATTCTTCTTCCAATGGCATAGCAGGAGCTGCCACCTTTTTGGGCAGTTGACAAAGTGCATCAGGGATCTTGTTGTGAGGGAGAGAAAAATTGTAGTTCCGCTGCATGATTGTCAGGATTTAGTTTAGATTTTTTATGCTAATAAAACTAAAATGATGTCCAGAGGTCATGGTTCATGAAAAAAGACCAGATTGAATTCTATGGAAAAGGCTTTATTATATTTTTTTTATAAGTACAGAATTACATGGAAGAGGAATTCGAGTTGCATAGAAATGTTCACAAGGAATAAGCAAATAAGAGGAACACAACCATGTGAACAAGGTAGCACCTGCCCAATGCTACAAATAAGACAATCTAGCTAAACCATATGAGAAGAATTTAACACAATTGATGGGGATCACAAGTCAAGGCTTTAACAAAGAATTCTTGTATTTATTATTTTGAGTTTTTATTATATTTAATGTAAGAGTAATTGATGTAATTTATTTATTAGTGGGGATTTAGGACATTAATTAGCGATTAAGAATTATTAATAAGGGTATTTTAGTCGTTTAATACTATTATTATTATTTCCCAAGTAATAATATTAAGGTTTTGAGTCTCTTTAAATAGTGATGTAATCCTCACAAATCTTTTAGATTACGGACTATTGATATTGAAGTTGACTATTATTGGTAGAGGTATTTTATCTATCTTTAGTGTTGATTTGTGGAGTTGATACACTTGAGAGACCCTAGAGATTAAACATGGAGTTTAAATCCTAGATTATTTTCCATTAGTTCTTTATCCTGAATCTGTCCTACATCAACAATTGACCAGAAACCACTCAACATTTTCTTCTTTTTTTAGGGGGTACAACTTAATCTAGTAACATTGAACAAAGAACCCCTATTCTATCTAAAAACTTAAGCTTAACATGAACTATGGTCAACATCTTTTCCAAAGCAAGGTCCCCAGCACTCTTAGATGCTTGCTGTCTTGACAATGTAATATGGCATGCACCTCTTGTACTGAGCTCACCAACAAAGCAGATGCTGATGTCGACTTGCAAGTATTTCCTCTTGATGATAAACTGGGTTCTTCGGATGATTTCCATCTAGGAGCTAGATCACTAACTAGAGAGTTGTTATCAGAATTTAAACATTCTACCAACTAATATTTTCCTTTGGTTACCTGCAACGAATAAGTCCTGTATGGGACCATATATTGCAGAGTGATTTGTTCTATTAGGAGGTTGGGAAAAACAGTTTAAACTTTCCCTTATCCATTGGCACTGTTTGCTCAACATTCAATGCTCCAGGAATGAAGTAAAACCCTGTACTGGAAAACACGAAAAAGTCTAACAATTATCTAATAAATCAAGCTCAAACAAATGCAAGTCAAAGTATGCAATTAGAACTCGTGCAAGTGAATTATTACTTTTATGAACTGATTTCAGTGTCAAAAAAGAAACAAGTATCCATCTAGTACAATTATAAAAAACCGAACTAAATCAATCGGCAGCAAGTGCAGAATTGTTTTACATACCTGGGCGTTTTTCCAAGCACAAAACCGGCAGATCAAATTCCGGTTCAACTAACAAAACACCAGGAGTAAGTTTACCATTTCGATTGAAGGAGACATAAAGTCAATAACTTCCGTTAAATCAACAACTGGTTTTGGTTGCTTTTGAACATACACATTAGATACTACCAGGCTTTACATATACATTATATATCTACAGCAAAACAATTGTAAAAGTATACATTTCGAGAAACTTTTTGGAAGATTTGAATTTTTATCGTAATAAAGTTTGTATTTTTTCCTCTGCTCTTCTGAAAGCAGTTCGCTCTGATTCGTCGGTGACACTATCGGTTCCATACATGAGATTACCATGCGTTTACTTGATAAAACTGAATGGAATGATCACCGAATTGGGGATTTTTATGCTAGGGCTTCTCTGTACATTATATACTAGTATTCATTAACGCTTTCATGTTTAGTTGATATTATCAGGTGTTTCTCGGACCACCAAAGTATGGTGGTTCTTGTTCTGTTCACAAAGCACCTTGATTATTTTTGGTTCGAAGTTTATGATAAAACTGATCTGAGCACTCCAATTACTTTTTTAAATTCCAATATTAACCTTGACTATTTTGAGTTTTGGACGGAAGAGATAAAAATATAAATTTAATTTATAATGAAAAAAAATAAAAAAAATAGTATATTTTCTATAATTTTGATACTGAATTTATAAAAATAAATAAAAAAGAAAAGTAAATTTTATATTTAGATTGCTAATTTGCTCAAATTAGTTTTTCGTCCTTTTTTGATGAAAAAATTTGACAACAAAAATGACTAAATTTTTTGTCTAATTTTTTAAATTATTACAAAATTCAATAAGAAAACAATTAAGCAAAAAAAATCATTTCTTTTTTCCGTTAATTTTAAAACTTAGTAACATAGTTCAGTTCAAGTGCAAGAAGCAAAAGTTCAAATAAAACTCAATTGTTGTTATTATGTACAAATTTGCAACTCGTGCGAGACACAAGTTAGTTTTTAAAAATATTTTATTTCTTTATATTCCATCCTATTCAGCCTCCATCAAATGTCTAATTTTTAAAGGCACTTTAGTTAATCTTATAGGTTATATATAACAATTGCATTTTTCAAAAATTACATAATCTAAACTTAATTTTAAAAAAAAATAAGGAATCAATATTAGTTCCTTTCGTGACATTCTATCGTACACATGGAGTTCCATCGTTCATTATTTGGTCAGTATTGTTGTTTATCTGAGGATTATCGCATTCCTGATGCACATTATCCTGACTATTAATCTGTGGAGACTCAACGGTCTCACATGCTCCCATGATGTTCTCAACATTCTCGGATGTCATTTTCAAATCTTACAAAAGAAGAGTTAAATAACATATCACATATTATCTCTATACTCACGACCAACCAATTAAATACCAAATAAACTTGGGTAGGTCATACTAGCGAAAAGAATTCCTCGTCTCTCCCCCCTCCTAGTTCTTATCTCACATCTTAGCCAGGGATCATATCCTAAACTCGATACTTAATCGTGGCGCCCCCAAAATAGGTATACATCACCCATCTTGAGTGCCAAATACATGGTACATAAATCAAATACAACATAATTATACAACTAATCGTGTAAAATACGACAAAACATAAATCGAGAGTTTAAACTAGAATATTGCCTTACAGACAATATCCACTCTCAATGGAGTCCTCATGGGCGATGATACAAACTCAAATTCAGGTCCTCATTACATTTATTATCACACTATTTAACGAATAGTGAGGACTACTAGCTAATACTATCATCCCACCATCACTCCGCTGGTTCCAGGCTAAATCAAATTACGTTCTCATTTCACGAAGAGAAATGAAAGAAAAGGGTGAGCTCAACTAGCCTAGTAAAGAAATATTATGACTAAGATAATGCGAAATAAATTCTCATTAGTCTCCAACAATGTTAAACCGATAAAATACAATAGACATCAAGTTTAAGCTGCGGTGAACAAGCGATCCATTAAAAGAGTCAGTAGAGAATAAAATCTACTATCTTTTATGATTTAAAAGGTTTTCATCACTTTTATCGGCGAGAGACTCGACAATAAATAATCCATATCATCGAATCACCCCTACACTACTACTGACGAAGATATTCTTTAGTATCACGACCACAAATTATCCATGCACTACGGGCGAGGACATTCGTGTATTCATTAATGGTCAAGATCATGCCAACAATCGTCCATCAATGCACTACTGCCCAATGAGGACTTTTACCACATCATTTGTAACATTACGATCATGATTATCTTAGAATAATTCACAATCGTAATCATACCAAGTCCATCTATGCACTACGAGCCCACGGATGACTTTCAACATAATATAAACATAAGGATGATGACAATGATATAAGAATTCAATAAAACAAGTTCACGAATTAATTTGTCCAGGAACCAATAACGTCTAAATTGTCAACATGATACTGCTTTGTAGAGTAAAATTCAAGAATGTTCAGAAGAATATTTTCATGAAAAGATACTGGATGAAGCGTAAATATCAAGGATATTCCACTAATTTCATGGAGTATAGAAGTCAAAACTTTAACCAACTGAGTATATTAAAGAATGGAATAACAAAAAAATCACCACGTAAATGCGGTGCTTGGCAGATGGAGTTATTCGATAAAATAATAAGTAATCGGAACCAATCGGTGAAATTACATTATAGCGGGATGTTCTAACGGAATAATAAAGAATGAAATAACAACAGAAATCACCATGTATGCGCGTATTGGCATGACAAGTTATTCAACGAGAATAATAAATAAGCGGAATCGAATCGGTCCGTAAAACGCATTGACGATAGGATATTCAATGAGAATAATAAAGAGCGAAACCGAATCCGGCAAAAAAATGCATGCATGGATATTCAAATGAATAATAAAGATTTTAACCCGGTCCGTATAACGCATGAAGCAGAGATGTTCCAACAAAATAATAACGAATAGAATAACAACAAAAATCACCAAGTATAGGGTGATCATGGCGTATCACGAGGTTATTCAACGAGAATAATAAAGAATGGAATAACAGAAGTTCTCTTCATGAATATGAAAAAATAATACCCCTTACCGTAAAAGAAACCTGGATATAAGAGTAGGAAAGTAGCGAATACTTTTCTATAGTTTCTCTATAATTTCTCTCTCTGGAGTTTCAGTGAATTCGTAAGAAATAATGAAGGAATGAGCTTCTATTTATAGGAGAATGGAAGTGCACTGTTCATGAACGAAATTATTTTGCAGAATCACGTATCAAGGTTTTGATATCATACCAATGCAAATGTCAATCAACTAACCAATAGGATTCAAGCAAAAATTAAAATATAAGACATATATATATATAAACACATGCTAAATAAATAAATATATATTATATATCCACCACTTGATTTTTTTATCCCCCATAACCAACATCAATCCCCACCCTCCCAAAATCACTTTCACTACACTCTTACACATCACTATCACACTATCACTTTTCCACCATTTTTCACTCACACACACATCACACACCTATCACTTTCAAATATCATTTTTTCCCACCATATACTCAATACATACATATACTTCCATACGTATACTCTTTCTCCCTCCATTTCCAAAATTATTTTTCCAACACAAATGGGCCCCACATGTGGGCCCCACTTTTATTATAAAAATTTTCTACTGATTATTTTGGAAAATGGTTAAATGGGGATCCATAAAATAAGCAAAACTTCATAAAAATCACATTAATAATTTTAACAACATTTATCACCTTTATTATAATTCACAATATTAATCGACCAGGTCGTTCCCAGGAAAGAGGGGGCTTTCCAATAAGGATTTCTCCCTATTGGCGCGCAATTAGATTATCTAACCTCTCCTTGACAGAACTTCTAGACATCGTTAATATTACAAATAATAATATTAATAACTTTGTCGTCTCAATTATTGATTTAATAATACATAAAATATCAACAATAATTGTGTTGGGCTTCGACACAGAAACGCACAGCGGAAATTAAAATTTTAAAGCAATTTCCGAAACCCTAAAACAGGATCCATGCGAAAATCAATTAATTCAGAGGTTTAGAGATTATACGGATATAAACAAAAAGCGAGAATCAAAAGCCATTGCGCCTCGAATCTCCAACGCAATACAAACCGATTGTGCCTCTACGGTATCCACACGAACGCCGCTTGCGACCGTCGAACGATTACTGCAATAAGAAGGACTTGCAGTCTTAGCCACCAAAAGGAATGGATTTTCTCAAAGCTGTTTTCTCTATTCTCTCTAAGAAGCGGCTGGGGTTTTTTCAATTATGATATCTTACCTAAGTAGCTGCTATATATCATATATATAGTAGTTAAAAGGAATTAATCAAATCAAAACCTAATTTTATAAAATCCGAATTTATATATATATCTCTAATTAAGTCTTACTTAATTAATATACATATATACAATTATCCTTTTAATTTAAATTAAATGATTTAAATACTATTAATCATATTAATATATTTAAATCCTTAAAATTTAAATTAATTCCCTTTAAATAACGTTTACATGTGTGTGACCACATAGGTTATTATTACGTTGGCAATAATTTTAAAATCATATTATAAAATTATAAGCGGTGAAATGCATCATCTAGTAATGCATCACTTTCTTTACCCAAGTAATAATAAGATCGATGATTCGATGCAACCTTTTAAGTGACCAATGTTTCAATGTAATTTAATCCTTTTAACCTTAATATCCTAGATTAAACTCGAGTCATGGAATGTGTCATACTCTTCATAATTTAATCTGAGTTTTCTTGATCAATGAGTAGACTATATGAAACAAATCACTATTTGAGCATGGCCATGCATTTCATAGTCTCTACTCAATCAAGAGGCCTATGGATATCACCCATAATATATAGGATGGTTAAATTCCATCTAGATCACTCATATTTCTCACACGATTAATGATGAACCCAATAATCACCTTTATAGTCCACCACTATTAAAGGTGACATTTGATGATATCAAAGTACATAAATTCTTGTGTAGTAATATAGCGATTTCGTGTCGGAGGACCATTACATCATTATCACTATGAGAATTGCTAACGACACTTCGCGCATAATGCTCCATATAAATTCTCATGGTGGAGTACATCCCGATACATCGTTCTCTACAACATGTACTGTACGCATTGACTTAATATCTCATATATTTATGACCAATGAGATTTGGTCATCATCGATCCACATCTTAGTCTCCATTGCATCATTGTTGTCCCATCAACAATGATATACTCGATTAGGGACATTTAAGAACAACGATACTAATGGTAATATATAATCTCAAGTTCAAGTCACATACTTGAAACTATATAATTTGTATCACTATTCTAAGGAATTTTATTATGTTAACAATTATATTACGCAGTAAATAAAACCATAATAAAATCATATATTTATTCAATCAAATATAATATCAAAACGTTAAGCAATTATATCAAATAATTGGCCTCTAGGGCATAAACTCTAACAAATTGAATCAAATAACGTGAGATACTATGCAACAATTACTATAGCAATAATTGAACAAAACTGAATGACTTCTCACGTAAGCATCAATAATCAATCTTGTGTCTTTCTTATGCGACCACGCCAGATTAATGTACTTTTAACACCGGGTGTTTCAACAGTTAACGGTAAAACTTCCGTCGTTATTTTTATAAAAATATTTTTGTCGTTTTCTCAATCCAACAATAATTCCGTTGTGGGGTCCACCAATGATTGTGCCGTCGTACGAATATTCCCTGCTAAAATGAATATTCCCCGACCAATCGAATATAATATAACAACTTGCATACTTTGTAGAATTTATAAATACTACCCACAACTATAACATTATATCAAATTTATTCCATAATATTCAAAAATGATAATTATAGAAAATTCATCTTTATTTATAAAAGTTGGGGTCTTACAACCTCCCCTTCTTAAGAAATTTAGCCCTCGAAATTAGGGTACGATACACAGTATATCGAAGAGGTAAGGATACCTTGACTTCATTTGATTCTAACTCCCGGTCATTTCCTCAACATCGTGGTTTCTCCACAAAACTTTGACTTGAGGTATAACCTTGGGCGTAAAATATGTTCCTTCTTATCCAAGATTTGAGCAGTACCTCTTCATACATTAAGTCTTCCGCTATTTAAATCCGGTTCTAACTCAATAATGTGGTTCGGATCTTTCACATATTTACGTAACATGGATATGTGAAAAATGTTATGAACACGAGACATACTTAGCGGTAAAGCAAGTCTATATCTTCTGATTCCTACTCTATCGAGGATTAAAATGGGCCAATGAATCGAGGATTTAGCTTCCTCTCTTTTTCAAATCTCGTAACTCCTTTCCATGGAGCAACACGTAACAACACATGATCTCCAATATCGAATTCTCGTCCTTTCGATAAAGATCGGCATAACTCTTTTTAATTGGTCTTGTGAGGTTTTTATCGTTGTCGGATCGTTTGAATCTTTTACGTAGTCATACGTACCAACTTGATCCCAAAAACGTTGCTTCATCCACCTCATCCCATCTTAATCGAGAAATCCGACACTTTCTTCCATACAACGCCTCAAATGGAGCCATGTCGAATGCTTTGCGATAACTATTGTTGTAGGAAAACTCCACCAACGGTATGAACTTGTCCTAACTTCCTTGAAGTCGAGGACACGAGTCTTAATAAATCTTCCAGTTTGTTTGAATAGTCTCTCGATTGTCCGTCCGTCTCGAGGATGATATGCGAACTAAATCGTAAATTCGTGCCCATAACTTTTTGCAAACTAACCCAAAATCGTGAAGTGAATCTTGGGTCTCGATCAGAAACTATGGATACTGGCATACCATGCAGTCTTATAATCTCGTTTATGTACATACGAGCAAGACGTTCAAGTGTATAAGTTTCTTGTATTGGTAAGAAGTGAACAGACTTGGTTAATCTATCAACAATGACCCAAATTGCATCAATGCCTTGAAAAACCTTGGGAAGACCAGTAACGAAATCTATGGTAATGTGCTCCCACTTCCATTCTAGAATTTCAAGTGGTTGCAATGGACCTTTTGGAACTTGATGCTCGCCCGACTCGTTGACAAGTTAGACACCTTGAGATAAACAGTATTATCTCTCTTCTTATTGCTCCACCAAAATGTATGACAAAGATCACGATACATTTTGGTACTTCTAGGATGGATTGCAAACGGTGTGTTGTGTGCCTCCATCATGATTTTATATTTTAACTTCGGGATCATTAGAACACAAAGTCAGGAGTTGATTCAAGTATTCCTTCATCATCGATTCTTGCTTCCTAAGATAAAGACCTTCTTGCACTTTCTTCCTCATACGTATCGCCTCCAGTGTCCGTAGTTTGAAAGCGACTTTAACTTTATCAATTAAAGGCGGTTCTACTCGTATGTTCGCCATCATCACATGGGTCCCTGGAGTTTTTAACTCTATCTCCATTCTTTGCAAGTCACACAAAATGGGCCTTTGCAGACAATATCACACTCAGATCCGCGTATGATCTTCTTCTACTCAATCGCGCATACCTACCACGCTAGCTTTTCCAGATGGTATTGGATGGTATGATCATAATCTTTCAATGATTCAAGCCAACGTCGTTTGTCGTATGTTGAGTTCCTTTTGAGTGAAGAAATATTTGAGGCTTTTATGATCCGTAAAGATCTCCACTTTCTCCCTATACAAGTAATGCCTCCAAATCTTTAGTGCGAAGACAACATTACCTTGACTCTAGATCATGAGTAGGATAATTCCTCTCATATTCTTTGATTTGTCGTGAGGCATAGGCTATGACTTTCCCATGTTGCATGAGAACACATCCTAACCCTTTGCCCGAAGCATCACTGTAGATGACAAATCCCTCCGAACCAAATGGTATTGTCAGAACAGGTGCTGAAATGAGTCTCCTCTTGAGTTCTTAAAAACTCTTCTCATATTCCTCGCTCCAATCGAACTTTGTATCTTTTCGAGTCAGCTGAGTTAGTGGAGTAGCGATTCAAGAAAATCCTTCCACGAATCTCCGATAATAACCAGCTAAACCGAGAAAGCTACGTCTTGATCATCGATTTAGGTTGCTCCCAGACTTTGAATAGCTTCAATCTTTCTTTGGGCCAACGGATATTCCATGACTTGACACCACGTGCCCAAGGAATGCTACTTCTCGAAGCGAACACGCATTTCTTCAACTTGACATAAAGCTTATATTCACGAAGCTTTTGGAGTATCGACCTCGAAGTGTTCTTCATGATCTTCACGGCTTTTGGAATAAATAAGGATGTCAACAATAAAGACGACCACAAAGTGATCCAAATATTCTTTGAATACTCGGTTCATCATGTCCATGAAGGCGGCGGGGAGCATTAGTCAATCCAAAAGACATGACTAGGAATTCATAATGCCCGTGTCGAGTTACGGCCGTCTTTGGAATTTCATCGGTTCTAATCTTCAATTGGTGATATCCTAATGAAGATCAATTTTAAAAAGAATTTGGCGCCTTCTTAAATCGAAGTCAAACAAATCGTCAAATACGTGGCAATGGGTACTATTTTTGATGGTGACATGATTCAACTCCAGATAATCAATACAAAATCGCATACTCCGTCTTTCTTTTTTTTTCACGAGCGAGCAGGAGCACCCAAGAAGAAGTACTAGGGACGAATAAAAGTCAATGTCTAACAATTCCTGCGCATTGGGTCTTTAACTCCAAAGTTCAATAGAGCCATTCGATATGGGGCTTTGGAAATGGGTTTTGTCTGGGGTTCAAGGTCGATACAAAATTCAATTTCACGCTCTCGGGGTAGACCAGGAAGTTCTTCAGGGAATACGTCAGGAAATTCATTAACAATAGAAATATCATTCAAAACTGACGTATTTTTGTTTAGATCCGTGACATGAGCTAAGAAAGCTTGACATCCGTTTTTCAATAAACGAATAGCTTTATGGCTTGAGATGACAATGATTGATTTTAATGGTTTGGTTGCTTGAATTCGCATAATAGGTTGGTTAAGAATATGAAAGTTAACTGTGACACCCCCAAAATAGGTATACATCACCCATTCTGAGTTGTCAAATACAAGGTATGAAAATAACTATAACTTTATTGTTCTGACATATAAATCTGTGAGTTTAAATACGAGATATTGCCATCTGAGACAATATCCACATACAAATAAATCCTCATCATAATTATTGATACATTATTTTACAAAAATGGTGAGGACTACTAAACAACTCTAAAACCATCATTCCATACCCCAGGCTACGTACTTTCGCTATATTCTCGCCTCCTAAAAGAAAAATGGAACAAAAAGGAAAAGGGTGAGCTCAACTAGCCCAATAAAGAATATTATGACTAAGATAATATACAACAAATTATCGTTAGTCTTCAACAGGAAAAAATTTAATAGAATACAATAGACAACAAGTTTTAAATCAATACTGCATGATGAAAAATATTAATTCATAGAAGAGTTACGTAGAGGATGAAATCTACTAATATCTATGAATTTAACGATCCATCATCAATATTTTTATCCTGTAACATCAATCAATATATATCCGGAATCATATATTCATCATTGCATTACGAGCCGAGGACATTCACCACTGTTGGTCATGTTCATCTAAACACTGCTCATCTTTACACTACGGGCCAAAGATATTCATCGAAATCATTCATCTTTTGCACTACTGGGCCAAAGATATTCATCGAAATCAATCATCTTTTACACTACACAGCCCAAAGATATTCAATAATATCATCATTTAAGGCGAGGATGATGAAAAATATATTTATTTTTTTTAAAAACGAATCCATTGAAACAAAATGACAAGGATTAAGGATTAAAGATTCGTACTTTGTTTTATCCACGTCCAAAAATACCTCAAAAATAATCATAGTGGTGTAAAATTCAAGAATGATCAAAACATGGATACAATCAAAACTAGTATCCATAATAGATATTTTAGACGAAAAGGAAAATTTTTCATTTTTCGATGAATAGTCTTGCAGTATTCGCGAATAAGATCAGAGTATCGTGAATAGTCTTGATATCGTAAATAATAACTCCAACACCAAAAGTTCCAAATTTGATAAAACTTGGATCAATATTTCAAAGATAATGATATTGAAGAAATAATATCATTACAAAAAAAAAATCCTTACCTCGGAAAGACAAGATTTAAGCTGGAATCTTTGGATATAGCTATAACTTGAACTTTCACCGTATAGCAATACTCAAAGTATACTCAAAATACTCACAAGAATACGCTCGATAATATAGAGAAAACTTTAGTTTACGGTGTGATTTTCAATTCTAACCTAAGCACCTATTTATAGGAAAATGTTTAGAACACCAAAGCGAAAAATTTAATAAAATATTAATATTTATAAAAATATTATCGTTATAACGACCCCAAAATAGGTCCATTCCATCCAACCCATTCTGAGTCGCCAAATACATGGTACAGAAAATAACTATAACTTTATTACAACAATTATCGTGCAAAATACAACAACACATATGCTGTGAGTTTGGATACAAATATATATCAAGCTGTGACTCATGTCCCAACCGTGGATAGCACCTCATAATGACACCTTACATAAAGGTATAGTCGAAAACCTGCTTTTAGAAATTAAAATCTTTGGGAAGTGCTCAAGAAAACTTTTTCGTATACATGGGAGGCCATGCGTCTAGGTTATGGTAGATATCATATGGCCATAGAATTATCCTTGGTTGACCCAATAGACCCCAAAGAAAAACAAGAAGATTACTATCATATTATTCCCAATGGTGAGTCTTCTCTTGACATATCATTATCTCCATTGTCTCTAATTGGGTATTATACTCCAAACAAACACCAAGATTATATAGGTAGTCTTTGGTAGATATACTCGTGAGTGGATGAAATCTGATCACATCTTATGATGACTCGAGGTTGTATGTCATTAAACATCTTGTATAATAGTGACAAAACACCCTTCCAAAGTTGAATTCACCTCACCTCAACATCTATAGACCACATGATTCTATTCCCCATTATTCCCGCATTGTCCCAAATACACTTTTATTACACGAAAGGAATTGTGAAAAGAAACGGGTGAAACCTGACAACTAGCTCAAGAAAGAATATCATGACTAAAGATAAATAAATTATCAATAGCCTTCAACGATAATAAATCGAGATTTAGAACATATGGTAGATGATAAAAAATTTCAACCATAGTTGCGGTAGACGAAAGCGATCCATTAGAAGAGTCAAATAGTATATAAAGTCTATTATCTTACTCCATGTTAAAAGTCCACCAACAATATTTTATCCATCGTAACATCAATCAATAATTCCATCCCACAATTACATGTATAACTCATAATTGTAATTGTTGTTCTAAATTCCTTTTCTCATTCGGAATGAAGATAATTTTCATCACTTGTCTTTACGAAATATCAAAGATCATGGTTATACCAAATCACAGTTCCTGTTCATAATCATACTAATAAATTCATCTTTGCACTACGACCCAAAAATATTCATCAACAATTCATCTTTGCACTACAGGCCAAAGATATTAATATCTTAAAGAAATATATAATCATTTCAGAATTTATATAAACAATAATTATAACCATATTGATCAATTCACCTTTGCACTAAAGCTAAAGATATTTAATTATAAATTCAATGGTCATGATCATACCGATCACAATTCAACTTTTCACTTCTTGGCAAAAGAGAACCCTAGTCATGATCATACCAATAATCTACCCATCTTTATACTCCAAAGTGAAAGAGAATTTCAACATCGAGGGTATAAAAAATGTTATATATGATAATAAAATCAATATAATCAATATATAGTTTTAATCTCCGAGAGTAATATTCATAAATCAACTATAATTTGGTTAGAAAAAAAACAATTTTGTCATGAATAGTAACTCATGAATAGTAACTTCGTGAATAGTAACTTCGTGAATAGTAACTCATGAATAGTAACTCGTGAATAGTATCTCATGAATAGTAAACCTAACTCAAAAAGGTAGAAATTCCACAATAAAATCCATACCAATATTTCGGTATAATGATATTGAAAGAATAATATTTTTTAAGCTTACAAACAATTTATTTTAATTGTTTACACTTTACTAAATAATGCATTTAATCATTCTAAAATGTCAAACTCATAAGATTTCATCACCAATAACCAAAATCCTCATCAAAAATCTGCATATACCTCATGTAGGATTCTCAAGCCATAAAATCCTATTTTCTAATTTTCTTACTTCACATAACATATTTAATTCATTTATTCATAACTAGTCCATTTTCATGAAAAATAACAAATCAGTTCCAAAAATATTTCTTTTCTGGAATTTAGCAGAATATAGTCCTATATTGAACATATATTTTTTCTCAGAATTTTTAAAAGTCATTTACTATTTTTCACATGGCCAAAACCACTTTTAGTATTTAAACATTTATCATAAATTATACTTTTATCCAAAAATTCTGAAATTTACACGATATACTGATATTATATAGATGTACTCCCAATAAAAATTTAATCAATTTTGGAATTAACCACAAGGAGTTATAAGGGTTTTCTTTTAAAATAGTCTTTCCTCATAAAATTCATAACTCTTAATCTATACATCCAAAAATCGCCATTTTTGGACACAATCAACAAAACTCATCAAATTATCATTTCAAATTTTTTTAGAATTTTTGAAGGTTCAGAAGAATTTCGAAATAATAACTCTTAAAATCTCTTATTATCCCTTACCTCAAAAGAAGCGGTATTTATAATTTGGAATAACGCCGAATCGAACTTGCATCAGTATAGCAATACTCAAAGTATACTCAAAATACTCACAAGAATACGCTCAATAATATAGAGAGAAAACTTGAGTTTAAATGTGATTTTCAATTATAACCCAAGCACCCTATTTATAGGAAATTGCTTAGAACACCAAAAAGCAGAAAATTTATTAAAATATTAATATATATATATATAATCTTCTCGCATGCCTAGAATCAAATTTTCAGCCATCAAACACATGTTAAAGATGCCCCAAACATGTCAAAATGTTTTTCTTAATTAATTAATTAAAAACTCCAAAAAATGATAATTAATTAATCCAAAACTTTAATAATTCATAATAAATAGTCCTTTTATCGGAAAATTCGAATCTCATGAGTTTTTATAGGAAATTCAATTCTATACAACTTTGCGAAGAAAGTTTTTCCAAATTCCAAACAAAAATTGACCAAAATCTACAAACGAAGCGATTTTAGAGGCTATAATCAAATTTCGATCAAGAAATGGGGTCCACCAGACATGTTTAACATGTTTTAAACATTTTGGTAACAAAAATACTCCTCCTCCTCATATACTCATATATCCCACATTCAACAGTAAAAATATCACCATTATTATATTATTAAAAATATAATAATATATTTAAATGAATTATTTTATCGAGAAAAAGATAAAATATTAATTTTCAATAATTTTCACATTAAAATTTTCTCCATCTATATCCACATAAAATGAATATTTTTCTCATCATAAAAATCAATAATTAATTATTCACAAATAATATTATATAATCACAATATTGACAACCAGTGCGCTTCCTGGAAAGAGTGGGATTTCCAATAAAATTTCTCTACTACTCTGGCGCGTAATTAGGTGACCAAACCTCTCCTTAGCGTAACTTTCTAGACATTGCCAATAATGTTATCCAATAATATTATTCGGATAATATGAATTATTGTTCGATAATGAAAAATACGTGTGTAATGACAATTTATTGAAACAACGAGTAATATAAAATATCAATGCAAAGAATTATTGAATCAATAAAATAAAATCTTGAACATTAATTACGGTAACAATTATTGAGTAGTGTCTTCTTCACGTAAGAATCAATAATTGGTGCAATACTGGTAATGTCTTCTTGTGTTTTAACCACCGAGTATTTTAACAATTATTATCAGATAACAACTACTGTAGTCATTTATAAACAACTTATATTTATCGTTTTCTTCATCCAATCGCTTTACATTATGGGGCCCAAAAGATCTGCGTCGTCGTATTTAATATTCCCCAAGCAAAGAAGAATATTCCACGACCAAACGAATATTCCCCAAAACAATGATGAATATTTTATAGCCACTTGCGTATTTTGTAAAATTTGCATAATTCACCCATAACTTTAAACTTTTATCAATTTAACCATTTCTTGAATAATAATTTTAAGAAAAAATTGAATAATTTTATTTCATAAAATTCGGGGTCTTCTAATCGTATTCCTTGAAATCAATTTCAAAGAATTCACACATGCCAACCTTCTAGAAAAAAAATAAGAAAAAACATTTTTCTTATTTAAAATAATTAAAACTTCCAAAAATCAATTATTTCGGAGCTTCGAAACTTCAATAATTTACAATAAATAGCCCTTTTATCAGAAAATTCAAATCTTGCGACTTTTTATAGGAAATTCAATTCTCTACAACTTTGTAGAAGAAAGTTTTTTAAATTTCAAATGTAAAATTGACCAAATCCACAAAATGAGCGATTTTATAAAGCTATAATCAAATTTCACCAATAAATGGGATCCAATTTATATGTTTA
This sequence comes from Panax ginseng, assembly GCA_020205605.1. Taxonomy (NCBI): domain Eukaryota; kingdom Viridiplantae; phylum Streptophyta; class Magnoliopsida; order Apiales; family Araliaceae; genus Panax; species Panax ginseng. The sequence goes on along the minus strand of CM035149.1, from coordinate 1,599,443 downwards.
ACATGTTTTAAACATTTATTGCAACAAAAATACTCTTCCTCCTCGTATACTCATATATCCCACATTCGTTGTAAAAATATCACCATTATTATATTATTAAAATATAATAATATATATATTTAAATGAATTATTTTATCGAGAAAAGATAAAATTTCAATTTTCAACAATTGTCACATTAAAAATTTCTCCATCTATATCCACATAAAATCAATATTTTTCTCATCATATGAATCAATAATTAATTATTCACAAATAATATTATAGAATCACAATATTAATGACCAGGCGATTCCTTGGAAAGAGGGGCTTTCCAATAAGAATTTCTCCTCACTACTAAGTAATTGATTAGGTGACCAAACATCTCCTTAGACGTAACTTTCTAGACATTGCCAATAATGTTATCCAATAATATTATTCGGATAATATGAATTATTGCTTCGATAATGAAAAATCTTGTGTAGTACAATTATTGAAACAACGGTAATATAAAATATCAACACAAAGAATTATTGAATCAATAAAATAAAATATTGAGCGATAATTCATGTAACCATTATTAGTAGTAGCTTTCTTTACGTAAGAATCAATAATTGAATGCAATCTGAGTAATATTCTTGTGTTTTAACCACCAAGAGTATTTTAACAAGATAATACTTGATAACAACGCCTGCTATTTTTTTAACAACTTGTATTTGTCGTTTTCTTCATCCAATCGCTTTTACATTATGGGGCCCACACATGGGTCGCTGCATGGCATTTAATGAATATTCCCCGACAAAGCGATTTAATATTCCACGACCAAACGAATATTCTCCTACAACAATGAATATTTTATAACCACTTGCTTATTTTGAAATATTTATGTATTTTACCCATAACTATCCACATTAATCACATCAACCCTTACTATTTCAAAATAATAAATAGAGAAAAATAAATTTCATTTATTAATTATTTGGGGTCTTACAACCTCCCTCCTTATGAAATTTCGTCCTCAAAATTGACATACGTGCACAGTTTTTGAAAAGGTGAGGATACCTCACTTTCATTTCCGCTTTCCAACTCTCGTGTCATTTCCTCTATAAAGATGGTTCCTCCACAAGACTTTAACTTGTGGTATGACCTTCGTCGTAGGACATGCTCCTTCCTATCCAAGATCTTGACAGTACCTCCTCATAGGTTAAGTCTTCACTATCTCGTCCGGTTTAACTCAATAACGTGGTTCGGGTCTTTCACATATTTACGAAGTGCGAGATATGTGAAACACATTATGAACACGAGACATACTTGGAGGTAAAAGCGAGTCTATAGGCTACATTTCCTTTCTCTTTCGGTCAAGAATTTGAAATGGACCAATAAATTATGGATTGAGCTTTCCTCTCTTCCCAAATCTTGTAACTCCTTCCATGGAAAGCAACTCGCATGACAATACATGATCCCCTATATACTAAATTCCACGTCCTTTCGATGAAGATCCGCATAAATCTTTTGTCGATCTGTCTGCTTTGTTTATATCGTTGTCTAATCATTTGGATCTTTTCTCGTGGTCATCATACGTACCAACTTCGGGTCCCAACAATGTTGCTTCACCCACCTCGTCCCAACATACTTTGAGAACGACATTTTCGTCCCATATAATGCTTCAATGGGGCCACACCTATACTTTGCTCGATAATCGTTTGTTGTAGGAGAATTCCACCAATGGTAAATACTTATCCTAACCGCCTTGAAGTCTAGGACACAGAGTCTTAATAAATCTTCAAGAGTTTGAATAGTCCTCTCCGATTGTTCGTCCGCTTTGAGGATGGTATCTTAAAGCCCAATCGTAAATCCGTGCACCCATAGCTTTTTGCAAGCTAACCCAAAATCTTGAAGTGAATCTTGGGTCACGATCCGAAACTATAGATCTTGGCATGCCATGCAACCTCACAATCTCATTTACATACATACTAAGTAAGACGTTCAAGAGAATAAGTCTCCGTGTCGGCAAGAAATGTGCGAGACTTGGTTAATCTATCAACAATAACCCAAATAGCATTTATGCCTTGAGAAACCGTGGGAAGACCCATAACGAAATCCATGGTAATGTGTTCCCACTTCCATTTCGAATCTCAAGTGGTTGCAATGGTCCTTAGGCACTTGATGCTCCGCTTTTACACGTTGACAAGTTAAACATGTTGAGATAAACTTTGCAATTTCTCTCTTCATATTGTTCTACCAAAATGTATGTCAAGATCACGATACATTTTAGTACTTCCGAGATGGATTGCAAATGGTGTATTGTGTGCCTCCATCATGATCTTGTACTTCAAATCGAATCGTTAGAACACAAAGTGCAGGTGGACTCAAGTATTCCTTCTTCATCAATTCTCACTTAGGAATAGCACCTTCAGACTTTCTTCTTCATATGCATCATTTCAAGATTATGGCTTGAGCAACCTTAAATTTTTCTATTAAAGTTGGCTCTATCGATACTTGACATCATCGCACTCGTTCCTGCATATGATCTTCTACTCAACGCGTCAGCTACCACGTTTGCTTTTTCAGGATAGTATTGAATAGTGTGGTCGTAGTCTTTCAATAGCTCGAGCCAACGTCGCTGTCGCATGTTAAGTTCTTTTTGAGTGAAGAAATATTTAAGGCTTTTATAGTGCGAATATATCTCCACTTTCTCCCCATATAGATAAGGCTTCCATATCTTTAAGCGGCAAAACGATTTGCTGCCAACTCTAGATCATGAGTAGGATAATTCCTTTCATACTCTTTAAGTTATCGCGAGGCATAGGCTATGACTTTCCCATGTTGCATGAGAACACATCCTAACCCTTTGCCCGAAGCATCGCTGTGATAACAAATCCATCCGTATCGGATGGTATTGTTAGAAACAATCAAATAAGTCTCTCTTAAGCTCTTGGAAACTCTTCTCGCATTCTTCACTCCAAACGAATTTTGTATCCTTCCGAGTCAACCGAGTTAACCGGAGTAGTGATTCGAGAAAACCCTTCCACGAATCTCCGATAATAACCAAATATACCCGAAAGCTACGTCTTGATCACCACCGCCTTCGGCTGCTCCCAACTTTGTATTGCTTCAATCTTCGTCATTCAACAGATACTCCATGTTTTGACACCACGTGCCCAAGGAATGCTACTTCCTCGCCGAACTCACATTTCTTCAACTTAGCATATAGCTTGTTTTCACGAAGCCTTTGTAGTACCGAATTTCAAATGGTGCTCATGATCTTCACGACTTTTGGAATATATGAGGATGTCATCAATAAAGACAACAACGAATCGATCCAAATATTCCTTGAATACTCGGTTCATCATATCCATGAAAGCCGCGAGGGCATTAGTCAATCCAAAAGACATGACTAGAATTCATAATGCCCGTCTGCATCGAGTTCTCGGCGATCTTTGGAATATCCTCGGTTAATTTTCAAATTGATGATATCCGAGCGAAGATCGATTTTTGAAAAGAATTATGCTCCTTGCAATCGGTCAAACAAGTCATCAATACGAGGTAGAGGATACCTATTCTTGATAGTGACATGGTTCAATTCACGATAGTCAATACAAAGTCGCATACTCCCGCTTTCTTCTTTACGAATAAAACAGAGCACCCCAAGGAGATGTACTGGGATCGAATGAAACCGATGTCCAACAACTCACGTAGTTGGACCTTTAACTCCCTGAAGTTCCATAGGAGCCATTCGATATGGGGTTTTAGAAATGGGCTTTGTGCAGGGTTCAAGGTCAATAAAGAATTCAACTTCACGTTACGGGGGTAGGCAAAGTTCTTCAGAAATACGTCGGAAAGTCAATAACAACGAGAATATTATTCAAATTTGACGTGTCTTTATTCAAATCCATAACATGGGCTAAGAAAGCTTGACATCCGCTTTTTAATAAACGAATAGCTTTATGATTAGATATGACGATGATTGATTTTAATGGTTTAGTTGCTTGAATTCGCATAACAAAGTTATTTAGGAATATGAAAGCTAACAACCTTACGAAAAACAATCAATTTTGGCATAATGAGTAGTTAACCAATCAATCCCTAAAATCACATCAAAAGCAAGTATCTTTAAAGAGATAAGGTCAACAGGTAAGGTGATGGTGCCAACTTGAATCAAACAAGATTTATAAACAGCTGGATGTGATGAAAGTTTCTCCTAACTGAGTTTCCATAGATAGGTCAAAGTCTAATTTCTCCTGAGTCAAGTTTAAACGTTGAGCACAAGCGGAGAGATAAATGAATGGGTAGCACCTAGATTGTCAAGTAAGGTATAAACTTCGCAAGAATTTATAAATAAACTTACCCGTGATCACCTCGTTTGGGTTCTCGCATTTTGACCATCCACAACAAACGCTTCTTCCAGAACTGATTGACTTTGACTTTTCTGGCGATGATCTTTTGAGTTACCATCCCTCATTGAACTAGGTTTTGCTACTGTGGCAATCTCGGCGATATGTCCTTCCTTTCCACAATTATAGCATACCAGAATCGTTTGTGGGCGGTTTGACCGATATGTCCCTCTTTCCCGCATTTATAGCATATGAATGGGTGGGTCGTTCTCCTCCTCGAACCGATTCTTTGTTAGCACTCGCTGTTTTCACATAATCGTTGTTGAATCTCCTTTTTTAAAATCTCCTCCCGACTTCGCTTTTCTATTTTCATGGCCATGATTACTACCGTAGTGGGTCACCATTTTTGTCCGTCTTTTTCTTTCTCCACTTGGTTATTGTTGTTTTGTTGATCGCTATCTCCTAGATGATCCTCGATTGTGGTACCTCGGTTGACCGTACTCGTTATCTTATCTCGCTCTAACAATTGAGCCCTCATTAACAACATCTCTGAATAGACGTAAAATTTATGAGAGATGAGATCTTGACGTATCTTGGGTTTCAAACCTCTCGAAAACATCCGCGTCATACGTTCCTCATTCTCCACCAAATGAGGTGCAAACTCGATAACTCTGCAAACTTTGCCTCGTCTTGAGACACCGCCATGTTGTTCTGCTCCAGCCTAATAAACTCCACTTCCTTCATATACGACGAACACTTTCGGAAAGTATTTGTCATTAAATAGTTCTGAAATGTCTCCCAAGACATCTTGAGTCTTGGTTGGATGGAGTACGCTTCACGGACTCCCACCATGAGTCCCTCGCCACGGAACATAAAGGTGGCGAATGGAACCTTCTTCTCTCCGTGCATCCCAAGACATCGAATATCTTAGTAATTTTCTTGACCCACGCCTCCGCCATGATCGGATCGGCTTTCCTTAAATTTTGGTGGTCCCAACTCTTTGAATCGCTTGTCAGTGACAACCCGTGAATTGCTATCATTTTCTCCCTGTATTTTGAACACGAGTCTCCTCGTCGATTTTTTTGAATGAACTGCAAAAAGCTTCTAAACATCCCTCGTTCATCATCTGCTTTCGGTGGTGTTGTTCACAGAGGAACATTCTTACTTTGTTGCACGCTTCTCCTCGTTTGAGTGAGTACAATGGCGTCTCCATGGTCTCATTTCCATTGTTAATATTCTCGATCGACATTCTCAAATATCATCATAAAACAAAGGTTAATTAAGAAATCAATATATCACATAATATCCCTATATACCTTGACCAACTATCAAATAAGCTTAGGTAGGACACACTTTAGCGAAGGATTTACACGTCGCTCCCCTCCTAGTTTCTATTCCCCGATCTCCGCCAGAGATCATATCCCTAAGCTCGATACCAACTATGACACCCCCAAAATAGGTATACATCACCCATTCGAGTTGTCAAATACAAGGTACGAAATAATTACAACTTTATTATTACAACAAGAAAAAGCGTGAGTTTAAATACGAGATATTGCCATCTGCATAATATCCACATACAAATAAATCCTCATCATAATTATTGATACATTATTTTACAAAAATGGTGAGGACTACTAAACAACTCTCTAAAACCATCATTCCATACCCCGAGGCTCGCACTCGCTTACATTCTCGCCTCCCTAAAAGAAAAATGGAACAAAAAGGAAAAGGGTGAGCTCAACTAGCCCGATAAAGAATATTATGACTAAGATAATATACAATAAATTATCGTTAGTCTTCAACAGGAAAAATTTAATAGAATACAATAGACAACAAGTTTTAAATCAATACTGCATGAATGAAAATATTAATTCATAGAAGAGTTACGTAGAGGATGAAATCTACTAATATCTATGAATTTAACAATCCTTCATCAATATTTTTATCCTCAGTAACATCAATCAATATATATCCGGAATCATATATTCATCCTTGCACTACACTACGAAAGGACATTCACCACTTAATCATGTTCATCTAAACACTGCTCATCTTTGCACTACGGGCCAAAGATATTCATCGAAATCAATCATCTTTGCACTACGTGCCAAAGATATTCAATAATATCATTATTTAAGATCGAGAGGATGATGAAAAATATTTTTTTTTAAGAAACGAATCCAAAGGAAACAAAATGACAAGGATTAAGGATTCGTGACTTTGTTTTATCCACGTCCAAAATACCTCAAAAATAATCATAGTGGTGTAAAATTCAAGAATGATCAAAATATGGATACAATCAAAACTAGTATCCTCAATAGATATTTTGGACGAAAAGGAAAATTTTCATTTTTCGATGAATAGTCTTAGATTCGTGAATAAGATCAGAGTATCGTGAATAAAGGTCGATATCGTAAATAGTAACTCAGACACCAAAAGTTCCAAATTTGATAAAAACTTCAGATCAATATTTCAAAGATAATGATATTGAAGAAATAATATCATTACGAAAAAAAAAATCCCTTACCTCTGGAAAGACAAAGATTTAACCTGGAATACTGGATATAAAGCTATAACTTGAACTTTTACCGTATAGCAATACTCAAAGTATACTCAAAATACTCACAAGAATACGCCGATAATATAGAGAGAAAAACTTCAGCTTTAAATTGTGATTTTCAATTCTAACCCAAGCACCTATTTATAGAAATTCTTAGAACACCAAAGCGAGTAAAATTTAATAAAATATTAATATTTATAAAAATATTATACGTATTCCTTGAAATCTGAATTTCAGCAATTCACACATGCCAACCTTCTAGAAAAAAAATAAGAAACAACGTTTTTTTTATTTAAAATAATTAAAACTTCCAAAAAATCAATTATTTCGGAGCTTCGAAACTTGAATAATTCACAATAAATAGCCTTTTTATCAGAAAATTCGAATCTCGCGAATTTTTATAGGAAATTCAATTCTCTACAACTTTGCATAAGAAAGTTTTTTCAAATTCCAAATGAAATTGACCAAAATCCACAAACCAGCGATTTTACAAGTTATAATCAAATTTCACCAATAAATGGGGTCCAATGACATGTTTAACATGTTTTAAACATTTATTGCAACAAAAATACTATTCTTCCTCAGTATACTCATATATCTCACATTCGTTGTAAAAATATCACCATTATTATATTATTAAAATATAATAATATATATATTTAAATGAATTATTTTATCGAAAAAGATAAAATTTTCAATTTTCAACAATTGTCACATTAAAATTTTCTCCATCTATATCCACATAAAATCAATATTTTCCTCATCATATGAATCAATAATTAATTATTCATAAATAATATTACGAATCACAATATTGACAACCGAGATAGGTTCCCAAGAAAGAGGAGCTTTCCAATAAGAATTTCTCACGCATTGGCAAGCATTAGGGTGACCAAACCTCTCCTTAGATGTAACTTTTTAGACATTGCCAATAATGTTATCCAATAATATTATTAAGATAATATGAATTATTAGCTTCGATAATGAAAAATACTATGTAGTGACAATTATTGAAACAACAAAGAATATAAAATATCAACACCAACAATTATTGAATCAATAAAATAAAATACTAAATAAGAATTATCAGAAACCATTATTGAGTAAAGCCTTCTTACGTAAGAATCAATAATTGGTGCAATAATAAGCTATCTTCGTGTGTTTTAACCAATTTAGTATTTTAACAAAAGATAATTCAGAATAACTACGCCGTTATTTTTAAATAACTTGTATTTATCGCTTTCTTCATCCAATCGCTTTTTCAGTTATGGGGCCCACACATGGTCAAGGCTTCGTCGCATTTAATATTCCCACAAATTCTAATATTCCACGACCAAACGAATATTCCCCGACAACAATGAATATTTTATAACCACTTGCTTATTTTGAAATATTTGCGTATTTTACTCATAACTATCCACATTAATCACATCAACCCTTACTATTTCAAAATAATAAATAGAGAAAAATAAATTTCATTTATTAATTATTTGGGGTCTTACACACGTGTATTACTGTACTTTTAACACCTGCAGTTTCAACAGTTAATGGTAAAACTTCCGTTGTTATTTTTATAAAAATATTTTTGTTGTTTTTTTAATCCGACAATAATTCCGTTGTGGGGTCCACCAATAATTGTGCCGTCGTACGAATATTCCCTGCTAAAACGAATATTCTCCTACCAATCGAATATAATATAACAACTTGTATACTTTGCAGAATTTATAAATATTACTCACAATTATAATATTATATCAAATTTATTCTATAATATTCAAAAATAATAATTATAAAAAATTTATCTTTATTTATAAAAATTGGGGTCTTACAACCTAAGTACCACTCCAAGCCACCGCGCCAATGAGAAGCTATTATCAGTCGGGAATCACATGCAAATACCCCATTATTAATACTTTCGTCTCAGGCTAAATATTTTAGTAGACTTTTTAGTATATTAAAAAAAATAAAATAATAAAATTACTCATAATAGTATGTCATTAATCATTTTTAATATAAGATAGAGAGTGACTTTCTCTAATTTTTAATTAAAAATATTTTCAATTACATAACTAATTATACTTATTGAATATGGAGAGAGGATTAGAATAAGAAAAATATAATATATTTAATGCTAGAGTATAATAAAAAAATTATTTAAAAATTTAATTATTAAAGAAAAATAAATATTTAACATAAAATTATCTAAAATAATAATAAATATTTTTATTCTAAGACGAATGAAGTAGTTTATTAACTTAAGTAAGGATCAGTACTTGGTTCACCATTATAAAACTTCTACTAATAAAATTTGGTGATTTTGTGTCACGTTTGTATATAGTTATTGATTTATAGTTGAATAGTTTTTTTTTCTTTTAACAAGTATTTTTTTTACTTAAAAATCTATTATTGTACATTCTGTGTATGTGGGCATTCCGGCCTTTGCGCAAACTATAAAGAAGAGTGCCGCCCCTGATAATCAAAATCAACGGTGCTCGTATCACTGAAATAGAAAGAAAAATAGCCTAAAATTATTTTTGGGGCCATTTGCAAGCAAAGGAATAGTCATATCACTCTACCCAAATCAATATTAAGTCAGAAGAATCAGAAAAATGGCGTGTAGGACTGCGCTCAAAACCCTCTTCTTAACAGAATCGTGGCGAACTTTTCCTTGTAATCCCTCCTCCTCGTTTTTTGTCTCATTTGTTTTCCAGAAATCTCTGAGTCCGGCACCTACTTTGAGTTGTGTCTATAGAATCATCAAGGATAGAAATTATCAGTTCCCACGAAGAAGCCATCTCCTCAATTGCTCTCATATCGAAAACCCCTCTTCACAGCCACAGGATGACCATGACCAAGACCCCCCTCAAGAAGCTGTTCTAAAGGCCATTTCAGGTCCATATTTTTCATTTCATTTTATTTTTTTATGTTCCTTATAATGCAATTATTTATAATTACTTTCCATAATTTCCTGCTTCTGTTAGATCCTTATTTGGTTCTCAGTTATGCATTTCTTATTTTTTATGTGTAATTATACGCATGTAATCAACTCAATGTTAAAACAGGAAAAAGGCCAATTAAGCAGGTTTTTATGAATGTGATATGTGTTAGCTGAAGGTACCGCGCCGCCCAAGTCTATATAACTCGGCAGATGGATAATAGTTTGGATTCATTCATTGTGGAAGATTTGAATACTAAACATATTGGCAAAAGATTTTATATTGTATATGAAAATTGTACGGGCTTATGTATAAGGGTGGAAAGAATTATAGGTGTAACTCGAAAGATGTTTGTACTGATTATATGTTTGTACCGGTTATATGTTGATTATTTCCGAAGTATGAGTTATTAGTTATATAGAAAGATATTTGTACTGGTTATATGTTGATTATTTCTAGATTGAGTTAACTACATGTAAAGGTAGACCTAAGTGTTAATATTATTTCAGAACTGTCGAAGACAGTAGGGAGGGTTGGACAAACTACAAATGTGGTTATTGGTGGTACAGTGACAGATGATGCGACCAATGAGTGGCTCACACTTGATCAGAAGGTATCATGTAGTTTTTAAGTATCACGAAATACTCATTTGTACTTTTGGCATATTGATCGCATTTTCCTTCAAATCCTAAGCTGGTTCTTTTCTCCGTTAGGGTAAATTTGTTTCTTTGCACTTTAGCCTTTTCAACAAGCAACCAAAACTTAAATTTGTAGTATATCAATATTAATTCGATTTGGAGTCCAGAAGCTCACTGGGCAATGAAAATGATTTATTAGGGAGGAGAGGAGAGGAGGGGAGGGGAGAACGTTGACAGGATGAAGGCCGTTTATATGTTCAGAGTTCAGAGTTCAGATTTAAGGATGGGCAGCTGTTGTGTGTAGGATTTTACTGATAGTGTTATGTATTACTCAATAGGTAAATTCCTACCCAACAGTTAGAGGGTTCACAGCAATTGGAACTGGAGGAGATGATTTTGTGCAAGCTATGGTTGTTGCTGTTGAAACAGTTCTTCAGCAGCCAATCCCAGAGGTAATATTTCTATCATTTCTGTGAATCAGTTCTAGAAGAACATGTTTGTTGGTTGATGCACTCATAATCAGGCTCTTGAGTCTTGACTAATTAAACAAGTAAAATCTCCAAGCTCTTGTTTCAGTATTATATAATCTTTTCTTTTCAATTGATAAGTCTACTCTCTCATTGTCCTAGTGTATTGAGTTCGCTTCTTTTTGTGTATCCATTAGTTATAACTAGAGGTGGCAAATGGGTTGATTTAGTAGTAATGGATAAAGTTTAATGGGTTGATGGTCACTAATGGGTTGGATAATAATTGGATAATTTTTTAAATGGGTTGAGTGTGGGTAAATTTTAAATGGATATGGGTCAAACCCATCAACCTATATAAAATCCACAACTTATTTTTTTACTTTTTTAACAGAGAGAGCTTACAATGTCGCTGAGAATTATACGTATACATTTTATGTATGTGCATATTATATGTATCTCTCTCTATCTCTCTACATACATGTGTATGTATAGATTCAAAAAGTAAGAAAATCTTGATTGCTTTCAAGAGAGAGAGAGTAGAGAGACGAGAAACAATACAGTAGGAAGGAAAAGAAACGACTGTAATCACAAGCCTCAGATTGTAAAATTTCAGTATTATGTAATTGATAATTATATTGTTATATATATACACAAACATATATCTATAAAGATAGATGGATACATGAAAGAGAGAGTAATGTACTGGAGATTTGCTTACATGAATCTGTTCTTGTTATGTCTGCTTATTGATAGTTAGAGATGGAGAGGCTATAGCGTTGGTGTAATTGACCCATTATTGGCCCACGACTTAACCCATTTAAACTCATTTATTTTAGTTACCCAATTAAACCCATCCCATTAACTACCTGTTAATGATAATTGGATAATCTAACCCATTTAATCATGGGTTGGTGGACAAGTTAATGGGTAAGTTCCCAATTTTGTCGGCTCTAAATTTATAACCATATTTCATTTGGTTCAAGCCAACTAATAATCAAAATCAAAGGTAGAGTTATGACTGAACAAAAAACGGATATAACCGAAGAACCGAACCAAACCGAAATAATTTAACCGAAATTTTCTGATAATTCGGTTAGTTTTAACATTTCGGTAATATCCGAATTTTATTACGGTTTTCGGTTAGTTTGTATGGGTTTTATTTTTTGGTTATTCGGGTTAACCGAATAACCGAACAAAGTTTTACAAAGGTAATATATTGATATAACCGAACAAAGCACACGACACAGTCTATAGATCTACTTTACTAAATTACTAATTTACTACCCACTCTGAAGTTTGAACAAAGCACACCACTACAGATCTACGATTCTACAGTCTCTGAGTTTCTGTCTCTCTCACTACTCTGATCTCTCATCTCGTCCCTCATCTCTCTCATCTGACATCTCTCATAATTCAAAATCACAAACCCAAACCCATCGCTCATATGTCAGATCTCGATCTGCCCTCAAATCTCTCACTCTTTGCCCTGGCTTACTAGTTTTCGTAGTCTCATCGCAGGATTTTTGAAAGCATATCATTACACTCCTCTTAGTGCACAGGTAACTGTTAAGTATGCTGCTTTATCACCTGGGTCATTGGTTTGTGAAGTTTTACCACTTGGGTTTGTCTAGTTTTGTGAAAAGGGATAGTTCTCCAGTTATAGTAGTGGTGGTGGATTTGCTTTATGGGTTTTGATTCTGGGGAGTTGCTTTTTTTGATGCTGGATGTTGCTTGGATAAGGCAATATAAAGGTGACATTTGGGTTTATTGAACAGATGATGGAAAATTGGGGAACTATCTTTTGGAGTGTGGTATTATTGATTTTGACATTGTTGCGGGATTTTTATTTTGCCAATTTGAACTAATTCTTTTTTGGTTTGATAAAATGGAACAGTATTTCGGTTATTATCCGAAATAACCGAATTTACAATTCGGTTATTCGGTTTTCGGTAATTCGGTTATTTCAGAATTCGGTTAATAATTCGGATAGTGTAATTAGGAAGATTTCGGTTTTCGGTTATAACCGAACCGAATAGCTTATTCGGTTATAACCGAATTGCTCACCCCTAGGTAGAGTCCTAGTAGATGAAGTGTATATACTATACAAATAGATTGAACTTATCTGTCTGAACCAAAAGAATAGCTAAGAATACCCACAGAAAAGAAAGGACTCTAGATTCTGGATTAGATGACTTTTCAGTTTTTAGATGAACAGGCATGGTATCATAGAAAAAGATGAAGAGACATTGCAGAAGAGGGGGTTGTGTGAGTGCAGGGATTCCCTTCCCAACCCTTTCCAATTTTGCCGACTCTAAATTTATAACCATATTTCATTTGGTTCAAGCCAACTAATAATCAGAATCAAAGGTAGAGTCCTAGTAGATGAAGTGTGTATACTATACAAATAGATCAATTCTCTAAATTCTGGATTAGATGACTTCTCAGTTTTTAGATGAATAGGCATGGTATCATAGAAAAAGATGAAGAGGCATTGCAGAAGAGGGGTTGATGTACGGGATGTCCCTTCCCCAACCTGATCCCCTTCAATGTAAATGTCCTAGCTCCCAAACCTTCACTGCCCCGTCTACTCTAAACCTGTTTGCACCCTGCGCATGCCAAACATTGCCTCCCCTTTATTGCCAATGCAAAGAAGAGAGTCCTTATAAATCAGGTATTTTTCTTATGTTTCCTGCAGTATGTATGGTTATTTCACCATTCTATACTCCCTCTTTTTGTTTAAGTGTAATCTGATGGTTACTTATAAGCCTGTGCTTCCGGATTTTGATGAGAATGAAACCCCTTTTGATTTTTAAAGGTAATGGCCAGTCTAGCTTTCCACCATATAGTCTTCACCCCCCACCCAATTGTATAGTTGAAGAGAAATGACATATCTATTTAGTAGCAAAATACACAAATGACTACTTGTAATCGCAATATAATTCTCATGACTCATTGAAACTATGTAATATCTGAAGAATATAAACCAAGGTTCTAAAAGGCGTTAGGCGGGAGGCGGGCGGCCGAGGGGGGCCTAGCGCCTAGGGGGCCTAGGCGGAATTTTTTATTTTAAGCTAATTTTAATATTTTATCTTACATTTATCCAAACAAAGCAATAATATAAAACAAAATAATCTATAATAAAGATAATAAAGGCATTTTCTTAAAGTTCAAACACATACATATTGCTAATGTCAAAGGTCAAACACATACATGCAATTGTTCAAAGTTCAAACATATTTTTAACGTATTAGTTTTATTTATAAATAATATTGCTATTAAATAATAAAATTTAAAATTTTAAGATTTTCAATATTAAAACTTAAGAAACTAAACATAAATTTAAGAATTATATTGAATTAAACCAAATATTACAAATGTATCATCATTTATATAATTTAAAGTTGGTACAAGTTCAAAAAATTACAACTATAATAGAATTATCCATTTTGACTTGATATTGTTCACTTCGTGTTGTGATTTGATATATTACAACCTGTATTATGAATATGGTAAATCATTAGAAAAATAAATATATCAATGGTTTGGGTAGTTATTAAAATAAAAAAAACTCTCCGCTTAATCCCCGCCTAATTTTCTAAAGGAATATTTTTGCCGCTTAGGCGGGGCGCCAAGGGGGGCCTAGCTCTTAGGCGGGGCGCCAAGGGGGGGTCTAGCACCTAGGCGGACCTAGGCCGGGATTTTTAGAACATTGATATAAACAGTGAACAACAAGCAAACTCCAAATTTGTTGACCTTCAAATAAAACTAATAAAAACTCCGGTTGCCTGCTTCTTGTTGTTGATCTGCTGGCTGATGGAGTTGATCAGTGGCAAGATTGGTAAAAGTGAACTGCTACTGTAAATGTAAGGTTAAAGGAAGAGTCGAAGAGTATAAGTCGCCCCAACTAAATTAGAAATTTCTGATATTGATTACAGATATTAAAGGCTATTTGATAATCATTTAGGGAGGTTTAAAAATTATAGTTGCTAATAAGAACTGGTAGCGCTTAATACCATCCCCAATTGTATCCAGAATGGGTTTTCCATTTTCCCTCTAACCTGCCCCTACCCCATTTAATAGTCTTAAACCCATCACATTAAGGGCGGGAAGTACCTTTGACTTGATTTGTTTCATAATAACCTTACTGTAATCAAAGGACATGGGGAGTATGAACAAGTCTGGCAAGACGTCATCTGTGTAACAGGGAGCAGAATATATGAGAAACAGATAATCTTTTGAGACAGTAGAGGGAGGCATTGTGTTGAGAGCATTCTTAAATTTAAATTGCCATGAAATAATTATTGGCTTGTGGCAAAAGTATTTATAGTTTTATACTAGTTTCAGCTAGATGGTAACAGTACTCCAAAAACAGCTTTGGAGATCCCAGAAACATAAAACTTTTCCACTATCATAGGCAAGGAGTGGAGTGCCACTAGCATCTGCTAAGTTTTACTGTGGCAAGTGTTATTTCCAGTTTACTTCAATAGTTTGAAGGGATAATTTTCTCTTATACTTGTGACGCCCCCAAATCCGGGTATCTTCCAACCCGACAGATGGTGCTACACGGTACTCATAACTGTACATTCATTCTATTGAAACGACATCAAAATGTGTGTATCAACGACATTCTTATTACATTAATAATATTACATCCCGTTCCCAGGTTCTAAAACCATAACATTCTTTGTTCATCATACTATAATATATACAATTTACTAGTTTATTACAAGGTAAACTAATTGTTCCTCTTCGTCTTGCCTTTAACCTTGTCGGATCCCTCGGTTCGTTCGGTCCTAGCTGCATTCATATGGTTCAAGTAAGAGTGAGCATAACAAGCTCAGCAAGTACACCAATTTCTTTTTACCAACATGTTTGAAACATAGGAATCGTATATCTTCAATAAGCGATAAAGAGTTATGAAATACTATCGATAATTCAAAATAGCACTTCTTTTCCACAAAACATTTTACAATGACAATATTCAAGAAAACATCAATTACGCTCAAGACCACGAAGCGTTTCATAATTTCTTTGAAAAGGACAACCCGACACTAAGTCCGTAAAGTCCGGCATATCTTACGAGCACTTCGGGTGATCGACCCGTAGTACTTCTGTTGATCGACACTACATTCATTAAACGTGTATACGTTTAAGTTGTGGCAACCTCACGTGCACATCGTTAAACGACAAAAACATTTTTAGCATACTCGGTCTTGAATTGAAAACCATACCAATATAGCTCTCAGTAAACATCAAACATGCTTGATGAATCATAATATAAGTCTGGCCAAAAAGAATTGGCTTTGACTTCATCATTCAAGACTTCATGTGAGAGAATACATGAATTTCAAAGCTTGTCCAGATTGAACTGGAACAAGGGTTAGAATACTTGCCTTTAGCGTCTGCTACTTATAACACGTACACTTTAAGTCTCTAAGTCTCTACAATGTGTGACAATATCACATAACACATTAGGTCAAATGAATGAACATACATAAACACTAATATATCTTACCCTTCTTCTCAATCTAATTATAATTTAGATTTATTATTATTGGTTCCGGCTTTTCATTATGTCGTTCTCATTACGTTCATCTTCAATTGATTATTAACCTTTAATCATCATACATTAAGTGTTTAACAATGCCTTAACAATGTTATAATTATACCTTAGTTCATTACTAATGAGTTATCTTTCATTCTATACTTGTAAACATTCTTGTCTGTCGAAACCTTAGGGGATCAGGCCATGGCTACCCATATATAGTTTCCCTTCGCGCCATGCTCGAGTTCATATGAGCAATGACATTGTGCTGGTCTCGGTGTCATACCATTTGGCCTTTGGGTTGGTGAGTGTGGGCGCCACTTCTCGTGCTATAGAAAATTCTGACTTTTGAAATTTTTGCGAAACTCCCGGATGCATAACATCTTCGTTATAAGTCCGAATTGGCTCGTTCAAAAGCCTACGGTTCACAAATTTCATACTCTATGCGTTCATGCAAGAATTTTATCTATTTGACTTTCTTTACTCAAAATTCACCTATTAGTCCATTTTTAACGAAAACGATAAACGTTCGTGAACGTTCAACGCTCGTTTCTTCGTTCTAAGTCAGAATTCGGTCATTCTTGAGTCCGCAACTCTATAATGCCAAATAAGACTTTTCTCCATTGAAAACCAATGTTTCCAAGCTCAATATCAAAATTCGACTTCCATTCTGAGATTTTCACGAATTCGACGATTATCGTCCAAACTCGTAAATTTCGCATTAACTTCATTTCTTATGATTTGTTCATCGCTTCAAATGGATTCAATCCATCGTACTAACATCGTGACATACATACTCATTAACTTATAAACATGATAAGTTTTTACTTGTTCTTTGTGAGTTTATAACTTATAAAAGTATAAACTACTTATGACTTCCTTTCTCATGACTTATTATAGATTAGTCTTTTAACCACCATTCTTACTTCTTATTATCATACCATCTTATTAAAGCACATATGAGTAGTTCATATAAACTCTTTATAAATTCATAACTTAATTAAGTTTGAATTACTTATTCATGACTTATACGGCTTAAATCAATTGATTAATCATTCTTATCATTCATTAATATACATGTTCTACCACTACCCCCTTCTCTAACAATTGAAGAGAAAGAAATTATGGTTTAAGTTCTTACCTATGAAGATCACTTGCTTAAATCCTTACTCTCCTTCTTGCTTCTTGAATTCTCAAAGGCTAAATTGTTCTAGCTTTTGTAGCTTATTCTCACTTATTCTCTCTAACCAATAAGCTCTTAACTTATTAGATGAAATGAACAACCAACAAAATGAAAACCAAGCTTGCTATTTATAGGAGTTGCTAGATTAGGGCATAAGGGTCATTAATCCAAGCCCACCTCCTTAATCACCTCCTTACTATTCATTACCTAGACATTAAGTTAACTTGCTCTTCACATGAATTACTTGGCCACCACAACACTTGGCCATTAAGTTAACTTGGCCACCACCTTATTTGTTTGCTCATCACACAAGCACTTTACTTAGCTTTTAAGTTTGGTTGGTCATTACATAACTTATCTCTTGCTTAGCCATTAAGTCTACCTAACTTATACTTTGCTTAACCCTTAAGTCTATTTGCTCATCACACAAAGTTCTTGATCACCAATTCACCCATATGATCATGGGTTGCCCCATGGATCCTCCTAATCCATTGGATTCTTACTTTGGGTTTAAGGTTTAATTAATCTTAACTTATACATTGGGCTTGTATTAACAATTCTTTGGCTTTATCATTATCTTGCATTGGGCTTACACATCTCTACACTTGGGCCTTATCAATATCTCATTGGACTTTACAATTTCTTACTCAATCCTACAAGTCCATTATATTTGGCTTAAAGTCTTATAACGTATAATTTACGTATTAATCTCGTATTCTAACTCGTATACTTATTTAATATACGACATTCCATCATTCATACATGCTCGTATAATACCTCATATTATACTTGTATTCATTACCTCGTACAATACTTACGTATTATACAATCATTGCTTTAATTCATTATACGCATTTAAATTCCTTCTCGGAACTCATTTTCACTAACCGTTAGGTTTTAAGTCCGCATGCGAAAAACTGCGTTTGCCATAACTGAAATATTATTAGATATTCTATCTCACCTCGATATTCTATCATTACGTATTTCTCGGAAATTCAAAAATAATTCCCGAGCAGAAATGCGTGAATAGTGTTTTTCAGAAAATTTCTTGGAAAGCTTTTATTTTCGTCTTAAAATTCAAACACTTTAATTCTACCACGTAGCCAAAATACTACGACATTCCGATATATCTAGGTCATAGAACGACCTTGCTTACTCCCATATATAATTAATTAAATTCATTTTCATCCACATAATCAAATAAAATTTTAATTCTCAAATATCCAAATTTTCTGGGGCGTTACAATACTCACCTCACTTAACTCAAAAATACGTGGACGCCTTGTTATTATAGGGGAACTCCCCTTATTTTCGAAGAAACTTTGCAGCAAGCTGCTTAATCAGTTTGTTTTAGTAGGTAAGAATTTATCAATTAGAAATTGCATCGAGAAACTACTAAGGGTGATTGTGTATCAAATTTGTGTTGCTCGAGGGAAAAGCCTTATTTCCTTCTAAAAAGTATGAATTTGTTTTCAAAACAACAATTCAGATCAAATTTTTATTTCAGCAAAACTTGTTTGTTAGTCTTGAATCTAAATCAACTTGCTTTCTTGTGAACACAGGGCCAAGTGAAGCAAAAAATATCATCAGGAGGAAAATATGTCTCGGTAAATATTGGACCTGTTCAAGTTGCTTCCAGTGAGCAGGTAATCACTCTGTGTGTGTTTGTTTTATATTATATTATTAGGTATTTCAATGTGTACGACAAGAAATAGAGTGTTGTGATCATAAGATGTAGTCATTGTCGATGTTCCTAACTAAAGTATCGTGACTTCACTGTGTTTTCCAGGTTCAAGCTGTATATAATGCAATGAGGAGAGATGACAGGATGAAATACTTTTTGTAGTGTACTTTACTTTCCTATTCTGTATAGAATGACAATTATTTAAGGGGTATTATATATATTTATTTTTATTTTCCTTGATTTCCTAATATTTTGTATCAGTTTGACCGATTAAAGCTCTTGGATTAACTAGTTCACTTTTAGGGTCCCCCCCCTCTCTCTTCTGTTTGAGGGTTTATAATTTACACGCGGAATGAGCAAAAGGGGGAACTACTTCATTCGAGGCACTGCAACCTCTTAAGCTTTAGGCCAAGGAGAGTATGGTTTGAACGTATTCGTTGAAGGTCTACGGTATTTAATATGGTTAACTAGAAAACAAAATGGCAGCCATGGAATGGTGACATCACTGGTTTAAGAATGTTACTTGTTATGTCTACTACTTGAGTGAAAACCATGAATATGGTAGCACTTATAATCCATAGAAACATTAGATTTGTTACTACTTACTACCAAGTAGTTGGTCTTTATTTTCTTCTATCTTCTGAGTATTTATCTATCTATATACACACACACCCATGTAAGTTCACACCCAAAAACTCATTCAAAGATAAAACAGTAGTAAAATTTCTCTACTCTTTGCAATACTCTCTCTCTCTCTCTCTCTCTCTCTCTCTCTCTCTCTCTTACGCTTGAATGAATGTGTTGTGATTGTGAAATTGCACATAAATATGCTGTCTTTTTTCTTTTCAAGTGGCATCATAGTCAAACATAGAAAGAAGTCATGGTTGTTGGAAAGTGAGTTCTGAGATGTTCCTAAATATTTATGTTACTCTTTTTTCTTTTCAAGTGGCATCGTAACGGTGGTTGGAAAGTGAGTTTTGAGATGCAATTGGGAACAAAACTCCAAAGAGGTAATAAGAAGTGTGGCACGCCTAAAAGCCTAACCCCCCCACCCCCCCACCCCCGCACCCCCCCACCCCCTATTTGACTCTCTTAATCCATTTCTCATAGCTACATTATTATTTGAGACACTTTTTGCTCACTTATGTAGAGGAGGATCTTAATTAAGTTATTGGTTGAACCCATGACTAGCAAGCATCAAGCGGAGATGCCTCAAACATATTCATTAGTTTTCTGTTTGGCTTTTGATCAAACATATTCATTTATTCTAGATAGATAGATTATAAATTCGCCCTAAAATTTTATTCTTTCATCTTAATTACTTATTGGTTGATCCCAATTCAATATAATTAGAAAGGTTGTTTGCTAAAAATTCCACCAAAAAATTTTAAATTTTAGTCGGTGACTTGGCATCCCAATTCAATATAATTTGTGGGTTGTTGGTATTCCACACTTTAGTATTATTCTATAATTGTTCCCTTAATCAGCAACCCTAAGTGATAGAATTAGGCATTCAGTCCAGATCAATAATCGTAAGCATCGTGCACTACGGCCTTCTACCGTTACTTATTGACGGCTCACCGTCATTGAGTATTCACAGCAACATAATTTTTGAAGTTGTGGAACTGATAAAAGTAAAATTATACTTTTTAACTTGAGCAATGGCTGAGCTCGTAAATTAGTTTTACCTTTGTTCTAATATGATGATATTCGTCTTTCAAAAGTAAAATACAAATATTAGCTAGAAAATAGTTTACCTTTTTAACCAACGACAATCATAATTGTAAGTACAAACACTTTGGTCTTTGAATCACTGTTTGATACTAGGAGTAATTTTTATACCGTGAGGGGGTCAAAGTTGGCGTTGTCTTGAGGCTTTTTAAAATGTTATTGCAGCAAGTTTGTGGGAATTTAGTTCTCACTCTGCTCTTCAACTCGTCTTTGTTTCTTCCATTACGGCCTGTTCCTCCTCCTTTTTGGTTGTCAAGGTATCATGGGAAGAAACGTGGAAGAATCCCAGGTAATAATTCTACATGGAGAATCCAGGTAAGTTCCCTCCGATCCCCACATAAAAGTCTAGTCTAGTCGTCCTTACTATACATTCAAATAAGTTGGATTTTTTATTTTTGTAGGATGTAATAGAAGCTGAAGTTGGAGAGCAATTGTTAGCTTCTCTTCCAAAACCACCAAACCAAAATAGCAGACCGAGCAGCATGGTTATTAAGGCGAGTTCTGGTTATGATTCTTTATGTAACACGCACGCTGTATATACCTACCTACCTGTGTTTGGATTACAATTGTTTTGAATTGAGTTGCCAGCTCTTGGATCAATCAATTTATATTTATATATTTGTTTGTTGAATTTTTAACGATAAACAGAAAGCACACACTGTGTTTCCTGCTCACTTGGTAGCCGAAGCCATATCAACGCTCCACGGCCTTGACTTGAGATGGTCTGGCCCCATCACACCGAATGAAATGCAATATGTACAGCAGTATATATTTGCAAAGTATCCAGAGTACTGCAACGGCCTTGTGGAAGAAAGAGACAACAACAATATTGACCTATTTAGTCTTTGTATCAACGATGAATCCATGCCTGATCCTGATGCCCCAAGGAGTAGTGGGATCAAAGAGTCTTCTTTTACCAGCAATTCTACTGATCTGGACAGAACACAGTTGGAGCCTTCCAAATTGCTCGAGATCCTAACGAGAAAGGCTTCATTTCAAGGGAATTTCATTTCCATTCCAGAAATACAAGTGCGTAATAAGGCCTTGCAGAATTGTGGGTTAAGCGAAGATGATTATTTAGTCCTTTTCGCCCCCACTTTCAAGGAAGCTATGATGATGGTAGGGGAATCATACCCCTTCTATAGGGGGAACTATTATATGACCATTATTGGCGAGGAAAATGATTGCATAAGGGAATTCGTGGCGTATAAATATTCAAAGGTCATCGCTGCACCAGAAACATGGTTGGACTTGAGGATTAAAGGATCACAACTTAGTCAATACTTCAGAAGGAAGTCCAAATATTGTCCCAAGGGCCTTTTTGCATACCCTGCTGATGTGAATGGCACGCGCTACTCTACGCATTGGATCTCCGAGGCACATAGGAATTCTTGGCATGTTCTTTTAGATGCCACTGGATTGGATGCGGGGAAGGACCGCCTGAATCTGGCGCTCCACCGCCCTGACTTTGTCATGTCTACAGTTGATAACACACATGCTCAGCCTTCAAAGATTACCTGTCTTTTGGTGAGGAGGAACTCATTCGACACCGCCGCCTGATTCTTGTAATTGTAATTTATGAGCGAGTGAGTATATACAACTTGGGAATTCATTTCATCCATACGTTTAAAATAAATGATTCGGCATTTGTTTGAAGAAAGCAGATAATTTTTTCTAACATCAGAATCCAACCAGTTTCATTGTTGTTTTTTACTATGCTTTTAGTACTAAGCTTTGCCTTTAATATGTGCTTGCGTTGCAATGTAATGGTCCGGGAAAAATAAATAAATAACTTAGTTTTCTCATGATCATGACTGGGACTAATAGGCTGCTCATGAGTAACAAATTCATTACCACCTCATTATATATACTCCAAGCAGTTCAAACACAAAACTGATCAAACTTTCTAACCACTCTAACCACTCTCTCCGTTCCAAATTATAAAATCCAATTATTATCAAATTTTTGTAAAAGTAGCCTTAATTATTACTCCCTCCGTTCCAATTCCAAATTATAAAAAAAATCCAATTTATTAAACAATAATTAGTCTCGTAAA
The DNA here is from genome assembly GCA_020205605.1 of Panax ginseng. Classification (NCBI taxonomy): domain Eukaryota; kingdom Viridiplantae; phylum Streptophyta; class Magnoliopsida; order Apiales; family Araliaceae; genus Panax; species Panax ginseng. Next base: position 1,576,329 of record CM035149.1, on the reverse strand, counting down.
AACAAATTTCCTTGTAACACTTTTATATAATTTATAATATTTATTATTATATTGACTAAAACTAATAGAGGTAGTTTTTTTTTAGAAATTGTTATTTCTACAAATAAAAATTGATATTTCTACCTGTTTTCTCTAAAATAAATGTAGTGCAACTCATTTACTATTTTGTAGTATCAAACAAATTTCCTTATCCATTCTAATTAAAACATAGGCTAAAACATGTAATTTTTCATAGAACAACTTACCATTCTAATCAACAAATCCCACTACATTCTCTCTATTTTAATCCTTGAAAATTATATTATGCATACAATAAATCCGAAATGTGTTTTTTTTGTTAATTAAAAAAACACTAAAATTAGAGATTTCGTTATCAAAAAATTAATTTCATACTAAATTAATCAATTAATTAATACAGTGCTAACACACATAGAAAATTACCTCTCACATTCATATCAACACTATATTAATTAATTTACAAAAATTAACTTTACCTTAACCGCTTCCTAAAATTAACATCACAAGGTTCACAAGTCGTTCTAACAAAAAGCAGTCGCGGAAGTGGCATTAACCGCAGACGGAATCTCGAAGTGCCAAAGTCTTCCTTCAGACTTGACCAAATACTTCCTACACAAAAACTCCTCCGCATAAGCTTTCTCCACCCTCCGATCAACATCGTGCAGAAACACATCCGTCACACCCGATCCCTTCCGATTCTTCGCCATAACCGCCGCAGAGTATATTGCTGCCATCCGTCCCGGCGCTTCGTCAAAATACCCTCGCGGCGCATCGATCATAATCAGGTCCCACTCCCTATCGTACACCTCCGCCGGCAGCGCATTCAGCGCTAACTTACACCTCTCGTTCCCACGCAAAAACAACCCCTTCGAGGGCATGCAATTCGTTTCCGAACGGTACGAATCCATGAGCTTATCGGCGTCGGAGAGTTTTGTCCGGTACTTGACGTTACGCACGTGGAGAAAAGGGGCGTTATCGAGGACAGTCTGGACCCACTTTGGATCCTCCTCAAGGAATAGCGTGGTGCCACCTGGATTGAACGAGTGCCACATCCGCGAATCGTGGCCGAGTCCGAACACGAGGAAGTTGCAGGGAGAGCGAGACTGAAGGACGTCGAAGGAGACTCTGATCTCGGCGTCTGATTGTTGTGGGACCACCCGTAACGTGGCGTAATGTAGGATTGTCTCGAGCTGGGTCTTCCCTGAGTTGGAGCTGATAGGTCCGGCTCCGTAGGCGGCGAATGTACAGAAGATTGGGCTGTTAATGGTTAACATGAATGTAGAAAGGAGCAGCGCGCCGGTGATGAGTACGGCTAAAGCCAGAATCAGGAACTTGTGCTTCTCCTGAAAAAACTGCCGGTTGGTAGTATTAGTATTATTATTGTGTTTCATGTTTTTTAATTCTCTCGATCTAACTAATTGCCGATGGCCTGGAGAAAAAACACAGAGAGTATATATATATATATATAGTGCTAATGGTCTAATGATATGCTATGGTATGGTATCCGATCGAATATTTCTGAGAAAGCGCGCGCCTAATGGCTGAACCAGAGAGGTCAGAATTTGACTAAAAAAGATGGTGATAATTTCATGTTAATAATTTTATTTTCACTAACAACATTATTCACCTCCTTTTTTCTCTTCATGGAACTCTTATTTTGACAAACATACCCAACAACTATTATTCTGTTTTACCCGGCCCCCACCACATTCAAAATAAATGCATTCGTTATTTTTACTAGCGATCGATCGGCACACAATATTGACTTTTTGAAAATTGATTAAAATTTATACAAAATGTTTAAATTAAGTTATTCATCTATTGTTTTTAATTTAAAATGTGGTGGAAGAGAAATATGAGAAATAACTAATGCGGGTGAGTGAACCACTGAAGATGAAGGTAATAACTTATTTTCACGCATTAAATTAATTAAATTTTTTTTAAGATAAGATGTGACCCAAAATAATTAAAAAAAAACAGTTACAAAAAATTGGAGGCTTTATAATAAGAGATATTTTGAAGTTAGTTTGAGGCATTAATTGTTAGCTGTAATTTACTTAATTCTTTCTCTTATTAGATATAACATACATATGTTATATCTAATAAGAGAAAAAGAATTGTTGGATATTTTTTTAAGTCTAAAAAGTATATTTATGTGCTATTTATATAGCCAATTGCATAAAAAAAAATAGTTATAATGTTAAGGACTTGAGTTTAAGTCATGAAATAATATTCGTACAATTTATTTTCTAAATTTAATTAATTAACTGAGTATATAGATGCATGTGAAATGAACGTTGTCTTCTCCGCTTTAATTAAACCAAGTTAGGTAATTAGATTTAGGTATTTATTGATTTTATTGAATAATCTGTTAGTAAATAATATTGTCAAAATAAATGAGAGAATTTGTGTCTAATTACTTTTATCATTTTTTAAGCTATTATTCACCTTTTTTTTTCTTCTACATTTGTTTCCTAACAAAAATAATATTTTTAACGCAAAAAATTCAGTTTCACTGTAAACATACAAAATCTTTTAAACATGGCAAATATGATCGAATGTAGGAGTAGCCCTGGCTTAGGCTGTATTGGACCAAACTTGGCCCAGTTTCACTTTAGGATTAGGAATTTTACTTTGTTTTGGCATTATCATAAACTGACGTGACATTATCATTTTCTAATATAAATAAAAGCCCTTGAATTTATCATCAAACCCTCTCTCTCGCAAGCCTGGTTTTCGTCTGCGACAGCTACCTCCTTCCAACAGAAGATTAGATCTCTTTGATCTCTCCGAGTAGCCGTCGCTATGTCTCAGGTAAATTTCTTTCCAGTACCTTAAATTTTCTTTCTTTTCTTTTGTTTACCCGAATTCGACCTTCTACTTTCGTAGTATGCCCTTAATAATCTCGTCATTGTCTTTCGTCTTCCTCTTTTCATTGGTAGGATTTGATTATATGTTGTGTTCTGTATGTTATATATTGTTTTGGCTTTCTAATGCGGCGGATTGGAAATTGCTAGTCTTTTTTATTGGACAAAGATGTAATGATTTTCTCGTTTTGCTTTAGGTTGATAACCGAAATTCTTCGGCTGCCAAACGAGCACGAACTGATGGTATGCCTCTAATTACTAATATGTGTAGATATATGTATAATGCTTGTGCTTTACTCATTACATGTTTTCAATGCATATATAAACCACAAAATCAAGCCTGTATGTATATGTTCCCTATTTCAGAGTTTTGAGTTGTATGTGTTGTATAAATACACAGTCCATCCATAGCTCATAATAGTGGGCGGGAGAACTAATTCTGGAGGTTTGCTCATATTTAGCATAGGGCAGACTTGAACCCTTGTAATCGTTGCCTTTACATCTCTAGATGGACGACCACTGATGCGTTGGCTAGGAAACCACAGACACAAGCTATCTGTGTATCAGTCACCATTATTCATATAATGTTTTCATTTATGGGATATATGGTACCAATTTAGTAATATTCCTAATAATGTATTGTGAATTATATAAATAGTCACGCAAGAGAAAGGAATGGTGATGGAAAATATTATTTTCCAGTTCTCTGTCTCTCTCTTTCTTTTCTATGCCCAAATTCTCTTATTTCCTCTTCTATTTATGTGCTTTAGATCTTACAGGCCAAGTGTGGTATAAGTGTAATTAAGTAGAAGTGAACAGTAGTCTTTACAAGATTTTTGAAGAAAATGAAGTTCGCATTTGAGTTGTGAAATCACACTTTTTATTTCGGCACTACACAATTTCATGCTTTTGGCAAAAGTAATCATTTTAAAATCAACTTCCCTAACTCCTCACTAAACCACCACACTATATATGCACGTTTGTTGTTGTTTCTTGCCACTGATTGGTGTTGTTTTTGGCCTTAGGTGGCCGTAGGGAAGATGACTGGACTTGTCCTAGCTGTGGCAATGTCAACTTTTCATTTAGGACAACATGCAATATGCGTAACTGTACGCAACCTAGACCAGCTGATCATAACTCGGTAAGATGAGTTTTATTAGCATCATTATTTAAAATTTTCTTTCCTTGGTGAATTAGTAAAAAGGCAAGCGTATACGTGTATATAAATGTTCCATGCAAGAATAAGAAATGAACATTATATAACAAGCACATTCCAAATATGTTCTTTTTCAAGTATAAATTATAAACTGTAATTAGAGTCCTGTGGAAGTATCTTCAAGAACGGCAGGGTACTCGTGTTTGTATTAGTTGTAATCAGAATTTTTGTTTATCTGATTTGAGCGATTACAATTCTATTCCTGCTCTGATTGCCGATTTGCTGGGTTCTTTATATTTATTATTTTCTCGATGTGTTCTTGTAATGTCTTATTTCTGTCATTTTGTTAGCATTGCTGTTTTAATTTATTTATTTTTTGCTAATTCGGGGGTGGGGGTTGAACCTGGGGCATACTTCTTCACTTTATAATTAGTTTTATTGAAGTTTTTTTTTCATCACTATTTATGCCTGAATTTTTAATAATCTTCCCCCCCCCCCCACCACCACTTAATCTTGTTAGCTAGTTTTGAGTCGAGTCACAAAAAGCATGAGCACGATCTATAGTGAAAGTGTGAAATTGAATTTTTTTAAAAATCAGTTCAAGCTGGAGCGTCATCAATAAATTATATTCACTCTTGTTAGTTTTCTCGTGTTAAATAATCACATTACAATTGGTATGCCAAATTTTATGCTAGGTAGAAAAATTCAAGAATCTCGATAGTGTTGGTGGTTGTACATGGTAAATGATGGTAACTAAAAGGTTAATCAAAATTGAAGCACATAAAAAACCGTAACATATCCAATAGTGTGAGTGGTCGTACTATATGATGGCAACTAGAAGAGGAATTAAAATAAAAGCACATAAATGTAACTGTGTGAGTGGGTTGCATTGAATTGCTTCATCACATTTTTCTGTCTATATCTCCAAGAAATTGGAAACTTGCTCTCCCCTAAAAGTTGAGGATCTCTCTCTATTTCTTTCTTTTCTGTGAAATTCAAAAATTTCTCTATAAAAGTGGAAGATCTCTCTTTCAGATTTCTGTCTGAAAGTGGAAGATTTCTGACGTGTAAGTTAACTAAACAATAGTTTAATTGTTTGCTATCTTCTCCTATATAACATATTCTTCTCTAATAATAACAATCTATGGCCTGCAATTCCATATAATGATGAATTAAAGTGGGAATTCTCAAATTAAAATTGTGAGAACGCGGATTCAGAAATTTGGATATGTATATTGAAGCAAATCTGCTCTCAGTTCGTGTATCCTGCTTAGACGAATTGTGTGTTATAGGTTTTGAGAACTAACCTCACTATTTGTTTCTCTCTCTTCAGTGAACTTTCTGATAATCACTAAATATCAAGAACTTATTAACCAATTATATTCTTTTTGTTCAGAAATCTGCTGCCAAGCCAATGCAAACTCCGCAAGGTTACTCGTCCTCAGCTCCCTATGTAGGTTCTGGTGCACCGTCTTCAATGTATATGGGTGTACCACCTTATGGCTCTTCAATGTTCAATGGATCATCTATGCCTCCCTATGATGTTCCCTTTTCTGGGAGCTCTGGATATCACTACAACTATGACAACCGCCTGTCTGGGGGCAGCCCATATCGCCCAATGCATCTATCTGGTCCAACACCTTATTCTGGCGGATCTATGATGGGAAATGGTATATATGCTTCACGTGTAGCTCATTCTTGTTCTTGTCCTTTCCTCTTTTACACTCTCATTTCCTTTAAGTAGGGAAATGCACCTTAACAAAAGATATTCTGCTATATGATGCCTTACTTTTAACAGTATTGTTACATTTAATTTTCTGTGTAAATGGTAAAATTCTTTCGCTTTGATCTTTGATACTTAAATTCCTGATATAAAGTTGGGATGTATTTTCTCTTTCATTTGAGACATTCTATGGGCATGTCAAGATTATGATCATATCCGTGTCAGAAATGTTGATCTTCATAAATTTGATCCCTTCGGAACTGCATTCTTAGCATCATATGCAAAGGAATTTTCTTTATTGTATTTTTTGGGAGGTTGCATTTCCTATCTTCATTTTGTTTTTTCTGTTTACTCTCAGGTGGGATGTATGGTGTGCCTCCCCTGATGGACCGATATGGCATGGGTTTGCCTATGGGCCATGCTGCCATGGTATGTATAAAAGTTTGCTACTTAGACTTGGTTTATACCCATGTGATGTTATTATGGTTTATCTGAATTCTGATGCTCTATTCCTCCTTTTCACCTTGCCAAAAAAAGTTCATTCTTCTGGGATTGATAGCTTCACCACCTTTCGTACGTTTTTTCTGCTAAAATGTGAGATCCATATGATTTCTCAAACTTCTGTGCAGCAGGGGCCAAGGCCAGGATTTTTTCCTGAAGATAAACCTCTAAAGAAAAGTGCAGGTATGCAATATCTACGCCTTTATATGTAAGCCAATGATGATTGTGGACTGAATTCTTATGCACTAATTCATCAATTCCTAATGTGTGCCTCTAGATGGAACATGTGATAATGACTGGGCTTGTCCGAAGTGTGGAAATGTGAATTTCTCCTTTAGAACAGTTTGTAACATGAGGAAGTGCAACACGGCAAAGCCTGGATCTCAGGTTTGCACTTCTTTCTTCTCTAAGGCTATACACTGGTTTTCTATTTGACAACCACGATATTGAATGGTCTTTGATACCAATTTACATTCAGTTGTACTGCATCACCTTATTATTTGGTTGCAGAAAACTATAAAATTGATGGCTTCCGTTAGGCCATCTTAACAGTTTGATTCATAATACAGTACAAAAGATGTTCCAATATATGTTGACTTGTAGTATTTTGTTTGTGTATGCAGGGTTCAAAGACAGGGAAGAATTCTAGTAAGTCTTTACTCTTAACCATGCAAACATGGTTGTCTGTTGAACAGAAAAAGGATTTTTTTGATTAGTCTACTAAAGGAAAAACAACTTTAGATATGATTTATTTCAAATGTCTTACTTTTCTAATATATACGTTTATTGTCCTTCAGAACCTGATATGCCAGACGGGAGCTGGAAGTGTGAGAAGTGCAACAACATTAACTATCCTTTTAGGACCAAGTGCAATAGACAGAACTGTGGGGCTGATAAGCCATCTGATTCCAAGAAGTCTCCTTCAGAACCTGTGGATGATAATGATCAGGTCTGTTGTATGATGTGTTTAAATTCTATGTCCATTGGCTTGAGTTCTTTAACAATCTCTGTACATATTGAAAACTTAAAATGCATTCAAATTAGGAATTTATATTTAATGAATGATATCTTGCCACAGTTTCTCATTGTTACTTCAAATTTCTTTTCCTCTCTGATTTTGTGGATAGATCTTGTCGTACTTGTATTCATTTTCAAGTGTATGGTTCTAGTACCTTTTCATTTATTAATTCAAAGTTGTCTACTGTTCCAGTGAGTACTAGGCATGTTTTGAGGGTTGAGAAGGTCCAGAGTTGTCGTTCAGCATTGCTCAGTATGGGTGTCTGAAAGTCAGTCATGTCGTCTTCCTGTTGCAGCGACTGTCAAGTTACTGTGCCTTATGATCCGTGTCAAGTTGTATTAAATGAAATTGTGTGGTATTTATGGATTTTTTATTCGGCTACATTTGTGTCTGCCAGCTTGTTCTAGCGAGAATTTTCAGGTTTGGTTGTTATTCAATAGGATTTGTACTTGGTATCTCATCTATTGTAGTGGGTACTTTAAAATGCATTTGTGAAATGCTACTAGCGGCATAAATGCCTATTGCAGCATGCGTTATTCTGTCGTCCAAAACAGTTTGAAATGTGACTATGCAGTTTACAGTCACTGCTCCAGGACATTTGCTTTATCAGACGTTTTCCTCTGAATTTTTACTCAATTTCTTTAGTCCAGGATCAATTTGATAGAGAATATTTTTTGAGATGGTCCCTTACAGCAGGTAAAACGAATGCAAAGACTTTCCGGGTCTGTCCCTTTATGCGGTCTGCAAAACAACCTTATAAAAGGAGTCTGAAAAATGTGTTACATTTGTGACCATACATCAGGGTAAAATCTTTCTGTTAGACTTTTTAGGGCTGGTTTAACTTTTAGCCTCTCACATCCATTATTGATTCAGACCATGGTTAGGGCTGGCAACAGTGTGTCATGTTAGTGAATTCATGTCTTGTTAAGTCTTGTGTCAAGTTATATATTTGCATCAAGTAAGGTCAATATGAACATTTATACTAACAAAACACTAACTTGTTATTACTTGTATTGAACTTGTCTGCCCATTTAATACATAATTGTGTTGTACAAATTACTAATTCACGTTTTGCTTATTTATTAATATTTATAATACACTATCTATTTAGTGCAAGTATTCAACAAAATTCAACATGACATGCTTAAATAAATCATTAAGGAATTATAATTTTGTTTATTCAAGGTAAATTATAGTCTGATTATATGTATATGATAATTCATTCAAATTTATTTTAGTTAAATTGGTTTGATCGTGTTAACTTGTCGACTTGTTTACAATGTGCCCTTGTTAGAGATGTACAACTTGAAATAAGAAACTTTTTGCTTTTGAAAGTATTATTTTAGATCAGTGCATCAGTCTTAGAACTATATTCAGTGTGTGTTATTGAGATTTAAAATGGACAGAAAACTAAATAACACAAGTGAATCTTTTATAATATTTATTGTGCACCTTACATTATAAACACAACAAAATTAATATAAGGTTAAAATAGTATTTTGAACGTAAAATTCATGTTTTCTTTCTATTTCCTTTGGTAACAACTTGGAAGGAAATTTACAAGTTCTCTATTTTTTTCTTTTTTCAACAAAGTTAAATTTTTTATTCTTTTCTTTTCCTTTAAAAACTTAGAAACTTGTAAGATATGAGTAGGTTTTTAGAAATTTATGCGGTAATTACTTATTACATGCCCGAATGTTGCTTGTATACTATGATATCAAAGATGCATTATTAGTTTTATATATATATATAAATCTTAAAACTATTAAAGTTTTTAAAAAAAAGAGAGTTGCTCCAATACTTTCATTGAAGATATATATATATATATATATATATATATATATGAATCTTAAATATTAAAAGAAAAAATAGTATTACTTTCAACTGGTATATAATATATGAATAGTTTGTAATTACAATTTATTATATAAAACTAGTAATAATTCTTATTGAAACTTTTAAGATAGAAAGTAACATGCCTAAAGAATAAACATGTTCTAATCCGAACAGCTAACCAAGACATAACATTACTTTGATTAATGATGAGTCATGTTGCAACAAGTTAATTGATTGTTGTTTTTAAGTGAAAGAAGCTAGCGCGGCTTAACCATTATTGATTCAGCCAAACAAGGTGTTAATGGAGATTACATTGTTCTCAATACAAGTTATGAGTAATTTTCGGGACAGGCCTTAATATTTTGTACCATCTTATCTTTGATAAGCCTTCTCATTATTTTTCCAGAAGATGATTTTGGAATGGTATCAACAAATTGCAGCACTCGAACTCTCTTGTATTGTGCCACATTAGAGGCCACAAAATTCATCACCTCCTCTTCACTCTGTTTTGCCCCCTTCATCATCACCACACATGCACCTGGTATCTCCCCAGCCTCCTCATCTGGTAGCCTGCAATTTTAGGTCTAAATTTTCATATAGGTAACAACAATCAACGGTTGATGTTGATCAAAATTTTCATATTTTCAAAATATTGGAGATGCATTTATATGTTGGTAATTTTTTGTTTGTTCAAAACTTAAATACATTATTATGCATAATAGTCGATAGTTAACTACCCCACAACAGCAGCATCTTCAACAGAAGGATGAGTCAGAAGGATGCCCTCTAATTCAGCAGGTGCAACCTGTGCATAAAATTACAAGAAACATAATAAATACTAGTACTTATTGTTACTCAAGGTCTATAACATTTCTTACTTGGAATCCTTTGTACTTGATTAGCTCTTTGATGCGATCCACAAGAAACACGTCTCCATCATCATCAATGTAGCCAATATCACCAGTGTGTAGCCACCCATCTTTATCAATGGTGTGCGCAGTTTCATACTCATTTTTGTAGTATCCTGCATGTCATTTATTAATTATTGTGATACGTGACATGCATCCATGAGTAGTACAAAATTTAAATTTTTATTTTTATTTTTACTTGTTACCTTCCATCACACATTGACTTCTAACACAAATCTCGCCGGGAGTATTTTTGGGGAGAGATTGATTTGTGTCGGGATCAATGAACTTCACTTCCAAATTGGGAAGTATAAACCCAACTGAGTGTTTCTTTGCAGTACCATGGCCTTTATTTGGATCACCATGTGTAAGTGTAATGCAGCTATGCTCTGTCATTCCATATGCCTGGCAGCGGAACACAAATTAAATTCAAAGACGACAATGAAGTATAGCTAAGCTATAGCTTATTACCTGTTGAACCACAACATCTGGGAACTTTTTCTCGAATTCAGTAAGAATCTCAGGGGCAAGAGGAGCTGCTGCAGTCATGATTGACCTGAGCTTGATCTTACTAAGATCAAATTCATTGACAATCGGATTCTTAACCAAACCTAAAATGATTGGGGGTACAATTGGTGCAAATGTGACCTCGTGTTTGATTAGTGCACTAATAAATGCCCGAAGCTCGTACCTACCCATCACCACCACTTTCCCCTTGTTTCTGAGTGCCGCGCAACAAATTCCAGCAAGTCCATATATATGAAAGAACGGTATAAGGCCTAATGTGGTGACATTTCCTATCAATTCTGGCCCCACACTAAAGAGTGAAGAGCACAAATTAGCAACCAGGTTCCGGTGGCTCAGCATTACACCTTTTGACAGCCCTGTGGTGCCTGATGAGAACGGAAGGGCACATATATCAGTCTGCTGTATTGCTTCGTTCATGATACTGTCGCTGGCTCGTGTTGCTGCTTCCAGCAATTCGTTCCAATATATGGTACCTTCTACGCGCTCTTCCCCTACCACAATTACCGCTAGTCCTAAACCTTTCACCTGTTGTTATATTCAAGAAAACTACAAATGTTTAGTCACAAATTTATTGAAAATTAAAGGAAGGAATGTACCTTTTCATAGGTTACGGCATCGGTGACAATGGACTTGGCATCAGCCGCATCAGCCTGCTTCTTGATTTCAGAGACGTGTGCGGAGGGATTGCCACCCGAGAACACACCCCCAGCCGCCATTATTCCTAGAGCTACAATTGGATATTCAACTATATTTGGGAGTGCAACCATCACCACGTTCCCTTTCCTCAGACCAAGCGACCTCAAGGCCTTAGCAAACCTCTTTACATCCCTAACAACTTGTCCATGTGTGTACTCTTTTCCGGTGAGAGCATCCACAAATGCCACCTTTTCGGCATACAATTCTGCATTTCCAAGTACGAATTCGGGCAGCGTTGTGTTATCTGGAATAGGGACAGATGGATATCGGCTTCGGAAAATACGTTGTTCATAATTTGGTGCCATTGTTAGTAATTCTAGGGGTAGAAGATGAGTGCAAAAAGTTGATTGGTGTGAGCTTAATTTATAGGAGATGGAACAAGTGTGTATGCTAATTGTTATTAACAAGTTGTACGTGCATTATATAGGTTAGTTTGTAATTAGGTGCTCGTGCATCTCAAAAGGTGAGATTGTCATGGGGTTTAATAGGTGAGAAATTGTTGAGTCATCTTAGAGGACTGACAGGGTTACATATATGTATATTCTTCTAGCTATATAGTATTTATTACTAACTTTTAGTTGATTCAAATTTGGTAAGGAGTTGCAAACTTTTTTCTTACCTTAAAAAATGGATCAATAATAGGCAGGGTCTGCAAGGAAAGTTGAATTTGGAGTTGAAAAAAAATGAAGATATCTAGCTTTCCAATAGCACAAGGATGATGACCAAAAAATATAAAAGGGATGGTTTAAATTACTCCAAATACATCTTTTATATATATAATATTAAAATTAATAACACTTTGGTGATTAAAATTGTTTACAAAAAAGAGAGAAAATGATGTGTGATTGTTGTTGGTTACAATCATTTGACCCATCCATCCACGTATGTGTTGGGATATTTTACATAAATTCAAGAGCTTAGATAGATAAATACAAGTATAAGTATGGTGGAGCTTCAACTTAATCCAACATGCTTATTCATCTAAAAGAAAATAAAAATGAAACAACAAAAACAACTTAGTAAGGTAAAGAAATTGACCATAAAAGAAACATTACCCACTTTGTTTTTAATTTTTTTTTGTTTTAAGGTCAAGATTTTGTATGTGATACAATACAACCTTCGCATAAAAATTACTACGTTTTTTTATTTTATTTTAAATATCAGATTTGAATATGATATTGATACACTTGACATAAATTTTGAATATTGAATTTAAAGTTGTATAATTTAATATTGATTGATTTTTTTTTTTATATATGCAAGTTCGTTCTTGCAAAATCTTAGTATTGTAGAAAAAAAATTATACTCCCTCAGTTCCACTCTTTTACTCTCTCTAGTCTTTTGTGTAAGTTGTCGATTTGATTGAGCTATTTTGTTGGCCTTTACAGAGCTTATAGAATAAGAGGTTTATTAAAATCAGAGTAAGATATTTATATGGAATCATTAAATAACAAAAAAGAACTACTCGTTCATGTTGTACGTATATTGTTGCTATATCAATTCAATTGTGGAAATGTACTTTTTCTTAGATTTCTTAATGTTTGTTATGGCATAGCATTCTTAGAGTTTGAGAAATCACAAAATTTAATTAAAAAAACACTAGTGGTGGGTCATGTGTTCAAAAAACTAGTAAATATATTTTCAAGTCATATTTATTTGCAGCAATTATAATTTATCAGATTATAATACTTGGTTGAATATGATATTAAATTATTTTTTATATTAAATTATTTTTTAATCATAAATTAATAGTCTCAAATTTAAATTATTTAATAATCATATCTAAATATAATCCGTAGCTTAAGTCTTTTAGTTTAGTGAGTTTTCAGTTTATTTATAATATAATATAATTGATAGTTTTTTAACGTCATTTTAAAGTTCAGGTGAAGAAAAAAAAGGGGAAAAAACTAAACGGTAATTGAGATAGAATAAGATGGGTCATCAGTGCCAATCAAATAAACTTCAAGGCAAACAATTAAACAAATTCTAAAATTTTGTAAAAATGGCCCACTGGGTAAGCTCTTTTATGTGTCTGTGCGTGTGTATATAGGCTTGGGGCACGAAATATATGTAGTCCATGAATCATCTCTTCCCATCTGACATTTGCATGATTTATAACTTTGTCCACTACTACTTGTTGATTCAGATCTTGTTACCAAGTAGAGTTTAATTACTACTATTTCTGATATCATAAAAAAAATCAACATATAATATGAGTATCTATTTAACAAAATATAATTGATTTTGAATTTCTCGTTCATCCTACTAAATCATTTGGACCATCCAAAATTTAAAATAAATATTACCGTCTATATAGTGCCGGAGTCACGAAACAAAATTATTATATATATATAATAATATATATATACGGTTCGGATTTTAAGTTCACTCCTTATCTAGTTCACTTTACTCACCTTCCTTTAGCGATAGACCGGGCGGCGATTCGGTCTGTCGCTATATGTAAAACCGTCGTCTTAGTTTTTAGCGACGGACAACATATAATGACGGACAACATATAACGACGGACTGAATTGTCGTCCGATTCGTCGCTAAAAGGAATGAGCAAAGTGAGCTAGATAAGAGGTGAGTTTAAGATCCGAACCGAGTATATATATATATATTCGCTCAGTCCCTCCTCGGCTCCCCCACTCATATCACTTCCAAATAAGGGAGGGAGAGAGACTAGTAGATTTTACTTGGCTCCCCCATTCTTCAATCTGTCTTTAAGTTTCTCTTTCTTTTTTATCTTCATATTTTTGAATTTTGTTTATTATTTACATGGCATGGTTAAAAAGGTCTCATAATTCTCTCTCACTAATTAATACACATTACTACATCAATAATACTACAAAACCTTTAACTTAGTTGAAAAAATTTATTCAATTTTTTTTTCATTAATAACTTTTTTAAAAAGTAAATTATTTAATTTCTTATATCACTTTTAACTTCTGATACTAAGAATTTTTTAATTTAGTATCTCTTAATTTTTATTAATTGATAAATCTAGCCTGAGAAAAATAGAATTAGTATTTCTCAATCTATAACTCCATCCATATCAAAATTAAATATACATTTATAAATAAATGATTACTTTTAAATATACATTCATTTATACTGAGGGAAGGGAAGGGAAGGAGGAGGAGGAGGAATTAGGGGAAGCAGTGCTGTGCACTATGTAATGTAAATGTATGGAAGAGGATGTTGAGGCAGCTCATCGGACAATTTCAAGAGCTCTTACAACTCTACCACGATTCTCCTTTCATTCTTAATTTCCATCCAAACACGCCGCTACCTCAACCAGACCACAGGTCTGCGCTCTCTACCTCATCTCTCTTTCTCTATCTACACATCTCTGAGTTTAGATCTATGTTGTTTCAAACGCGGAATTTCTATTCTCATCAACCTAACCTTTATCATGCTCCGAACATAATTAATTTCACTTTCCCTTCTTCTTATATTCGTTGAGCTTATTTTTATGCTTTGATTCTTCAAGTAATTTTTGCTTTAGCTGTGTTTGTTTATGGCTTTGTCTGCGCAATATGAAGAAATATCTCCAAATTTTTTAGCTCTCTCTCTCTAGTTTCCCTTTCTGTTTCTCTTGCAACATTGATCGGTTAGCCTTGAAATAGAGGAATGACTTAGCTTGATGCTTCTAATGCTATTTTCATTTTGTTCCCTAGTTGGGATTTTATGATGAAGTTCTTTCACGTGTTTATGCCTCCTACTAATTTTCCATCTTTTTTATCAATTTCACATGGGAATTGATAAAGCCATCTTTCCACAAGCTCCTCCTCTCACATGAATACTAAGGATGACAGAAACCTTGTGGAAATATCAACTTTTAGTTATAGAAATAACATTTCACATTTGACACAAAATTGAACTCCACTCCTTCAACTCTCATTTAGAAACCCAAGTATGTACAGAGTCATATCTATAAATGATTATTTAACCGTTCTTTGGAACACTTTGCGAATTTTATGTACCCACTGTTTTAGATGAGCCCCTCTGCACAAAGTGCCCACTTTTAGAATTTGCAATCTCCGAAGTACTAGAAATCCTGCAATGGTTTTTTGATTAACCTTTTCATTTTTAAAATTAATGCTTTCATGTGTTTGGTCTGGAATGTGAATTTCCCTAATGTTGTACGAAAGACATTTCTGTAGCAGTGATGTAAGATGGTTCCTTAGAGCTCATTATTCATATTTCATTCAGTTCTTCGACCAGTTAGATGAACCCCTTCTCCACCTGTCCTCCCTTCCCATCAACTATGTGGATAAGAAAAGGTCTAAAGTTCCTTTTTGACATTAATTTTAATAATTTGATTTAATTTTCATTGTTTTAGCATTTTAGCATTATATCTTAGAAAGTCATACGGGACATATGTGACTTGTTATGCATGTGTGTACGCATTCCTAAACTAAACCCGGTATGCATGCTTTTAATATTCTTGAAATATGTTACTAGACGTTAGCTAATGGTAGTGAGTTGGAAAGGCGTTTCCCAAACTGATTGGGTGTTTTACTTCATAGGTTCATTCTGCAATTTAACGGTAGCAGTGACTGTATTATGGCTTAATAAGACATCTTGTCTCCTTAGTGTCAAATATTTATTCTGACATTCCTGAATCTACTTACTGAAAATGTCAAAGTGTGTACCAATTTCTTTATAGCTTATATTCATAATTTGTTTTCCTTGATTGAATATCTTCGGAATCCTCTTCAAGCTCCTTTAGTCTTTTCTTGGTCTGGCAATGCCGATTTTTGAAAGAGAAAATGTTTCGCCTATATGTAGATATTTGAAAGTTCAAATCTAGTGAGGGCCTTTCTGGAAAAGGAAAAGTGGCTGGGGGCAGATGAAAGAACAAGAAATTTTTTATTTCTTGATGGACCATTCCACAAAACTTTGTATTTTAACACGTACTAGCAGCTTCTATCTTCCTCTATTTCTGTATCTGTACGAGATTCATCTATTTCTGTAACAACTTTTGTCTCTTTCATTTCCTGGTTGTTCTCTCATAATTTAGTGAATTTACAAAATATCCACAATATCCAGGTCCTAAAAGTTAGATGATTTTCTTGTTTATATTGGACCACCTCACCTCAAACATGTTGCAATATCCCAACAGGGACATTATCTCTTTGGGGTTTTGTAACTATGGAACAGATATCACCACACATGCTCTTATAATATTTAAACTGATAAAAGACTCTGGCTAGTGTAAGATATCGTAATCATCGTTTCAACATTGTATATGAATTTTGTGACATTCTACTTTTGAAATATGTAACTTCTAATAATCACTAGGATGATTTAAGATGATTTATGTGGGTTGTAGTAGGTTTTGAGTAAGCTATATAGTATATACACATTCATGTCACTGAAATTGAAAGAATGTAAGTTGGACGGGTGTTCACTCTGTGATGACTGAAAGCTTCAGTTTTGAAGTGGTAAATTTCTGGACTGTCTGGCTCTCTTATGTAACATGTCTGCCTGAACTTGATCTAATTAAAGAGGTCATTATTCTGAGAGGGTCATGGAGCTCTATGCCAGTTTGTGAGATTTCCTGAGGTCTTCAGATTTTACAAAATCAACATAAATGCTATCCAAATTTAGGAAGAATTTACTTGTTAAACATGATTTTAACGTGCAAAATATAGGCACTCATTAATGGTGGTGCAAGTCGTAATATCTCACAGAGTTACCAGATGCTTTTATTGACCTAGCGATATTGGTACTTGCACACCAAAAATGGTATTCTTATGTATTGATACTCTACTTTTAATTGCACAAATATTAATATTGTAACTTTATTGGATGTTCAAATATTTCATTTGTACTAATTAATTTATACTAAAAATCTTTTACGAAAAAAGGTTTTATTGCATTTAGAATCTAAGGGAAGTTTTAGTTATAAGCATTCATATAAATCTACCCCTAGCATACTGCATTTAGCTTATGTGATGTACCGTGTTCCCATATCGGTTCCACAGGCCAAAACAAACTGCGTTCTAGTTAACATTGTCTTATAGGCTCTTATGATTATAATTTATATGGAGTTGGAATTATTGCACAATTATAACTCCAAGAATTAATAAATTTTATTATTCAAGTCACAGAAATTCAAAATTTGAGTGTACTGCTCCTTTTATGGTCTGTTCTAACTTCTAACACATGCTTGGCACAAAATTGGGTCATTATCTCAGGGAATCATGATTCATTCATTTACAACATGCCAAAATCTTGTGATTAGTAGTAGTGTCACAGCCATTAGCAGTCTGGTTAGAGTATTATACACATTTTTAGGAAATTGGGAAGAGGAAAGACAGGGAGGAAGTAGAGAACAGGGGCAGTACAGAGGATGGAGAAAGGAGGTCTACTAATTTTTATTCAACTTTTTTTTACGTATGCTGTTGAATTTGGTTCGGAAAATATGTACATAAGCGCACTAATCCTGGTGCTCATCATGACTCATATAACTTGGTAGTGACAAGTTAAATCAAAACTTGCAGCCTCTGCATCTGATGTTATGGAGGTGATTGCCAATATGACTCAATTCACACATTTTCTGACTAACACACTGCTCACATCTTTGCATTAGGCATGGTTGGTGTCTTGCCTTTATGCTCGCTGATGTATGTTAGATCAGTACAAAACTACAAATGAAGGAAGTCATCTTTTTTCTTCATTTAAAGCCCTGATGGGGTGATGAACTGTTATGGCTCTAGCAGCCAACCAGATTCCATTCATTATCTTAATTCTTGAATCTGCTTAATCATAGCTTGTGTCAGTGTCATGTTATGTAACTTACTATGTTAGTATCGCTTGAACTCAAAATATAGACCCAAATATGAGCAATCAAATCCCTCAAACATGTTCTATTGATACTAATCAATTAATTTCTTGTAATTATCAAAGTATGGCTGGGAGATAAATTTGGATATGGCTCTTGATTTTTTAGTTGTAGATGTGAATCAAAGCTTTTTAGTATATCAAAGTATGCACTTGTTTGCTATGTTCAAGTTGTAAGCTGTTTAGAAACAGTAAAGTAAGAAAAAAAAAAAAAAAAAATTAGCTGTGAATAGTGCCTACTCAAATTACTCTTATCCTTTATTTATGGTAGCAGATTTATTAGCATTCTTTATATAACAGTGATACCACATTGTTTCATGGCTATGGTTTCAGATGCTACTTTAAAGTAGTTATGAGTAGGAATATCTGAATGGTCATTGATTGCTTTTTGGACAGATGGTATTTTTTGAATCTTGATGGTAGCCCCCCTGAAGATGATTGCTGCAGTCTCACAACAGAGGATGGAAAACCTGAAAGGCCTAGAAATTTCAAGATGTTGGAACCTGGTAAGCCTCCTCCCACAAAGAAAGCTCGAAAGGATCGAAATCGGATAGAATTTACTGGAACTACTAATCCAATTGAGGTTATGGAACAGCAAATTTGGAAAGAGTTTCCAGAAGATCTTTTTGATGCAGTCATTGCTAAACTTCCTGTTGCCACATTTTTCCGCTTCCGATTAGTATGTCGAAAGTGGGATTCATTGCTGACTTCTCAAAGTTTCTCTCAGCAATGTGCTCAAGTACCACAGGCCCAACCTTGGTTTTATACCATTACTCATGAAAATGTGAACACTGGAGCTATGTACGATCCTATCTTGAAGAAATGGCACCACCCTACCTTTCCTGCTTTGCCAACTCAGATAACTGTTTTGCCAGTGGCTTCTGCTGGAGGTCTTGTTTGTTTTCTTGATATTGGACACAGAAGCTTCTATGTGTGCAACCCTCTTACTAAGTCTTTCAAAGAGTTGCCACCTAGGTCAGTTAAGGTATGGTCACGTGTTGCTGTTGGGATGACTCTGAATGAGAAATTAACTACTGGTGGCTATAAAGTCCTTTGGGTTGGTTGTGATGGGGAATATGAAGTTTATGACTCTAAGAGAAACTCTTGGACCTGTCCCGGAAGCATGCCCTCAAGTATTAAGATGCCACTGTCATTGAACTTCCGGTCACAGGCGGTGTGCATTGGTGGTGTGCTTTACTTCATGCGTTCAGACCCTGATGGGATTGTGTGCTATGATATGGTACCAGGAGTTTGGAAACAGTTAATAGTCCCAGCTCCACTTCATCTAAGTGACCATACACTTGCAGAATGTGAGGGTAGAATCATGCTCGTGGGGTTGCTGACCAAGAATGCTGCCACATGCGTGTGCATATGGGAGCTGCAGAAGATGACTCTCTTGTGGAAGGAGGTTGACAGAATGCCAAATGTAATGTGCTTGGAGTATTACGGAAAGCACATTAGGATGACTTGCTTGGGCAACAATGGTTTGCTCATGTTGTCACTTAGGTCTAGACAAATGAATTGTCTAGTTATCTATGATGTATCAAAGAGGGAATGGGAGAAGGTTCCCAGCTGCGTGCTGCCTCGTGGAACGAAAAGACAATGGATTGCATGTGGCACGGCATTTCACCCGTGCCTGACAGACTTGGCCTGATCTTGCTTGGTTCCAGATTATGGAAGCACTGACCTGACACGTGTGAGACATCCCCGCTTAGGTTGCATGCTTTCAGCACCACAGTCTGGAGTCCATTTCTCTTTGTGATAATAAAGAGAAAATGATCCCATGGAATCATAAGTGTTGTCCTTTTCTATTTCTGTACAAAACATCTAGATGTTTTGGAGAAGAAAAACTTTTAAATACTGATTTATAGTTGTGTAATAATGTGGTAAGATTTTATTTCCTCTTGTTTGATGCAAAAGCTGTGTATGTTGAATTTGGAAATAATCTTTGCAATTGATTTCTAGGAAGAATTTTCTTGTTTTGGCTCTTTAATTAGCCTATACCTGCAAAATGTAAACATAGAAAAATATTCCCAATCCTTTAGCTTGGCGATATGATATATTGTAAGTTCAGAAAATTTCCTCGGTTTTAAAATATATATATATATATATATATATATATATATATATATATATATATTTCTATAAAGTTGCACTCGTAAGTTTTAAAATATATATTTCCTCGGTTTTAAAATATATATATTTCACTCGTAAGTTTAAAGTTGCACTGTTGAACTATGCTGCTGCTGGAATTTTTGAAATGGATCAGTTGAGCTTCTTGCTTAGTTCCCTAACTTCATTATATCACGGTCTAGCAATAGAATATAAATCAGCCAGCAGTTATAGAAGTGAAGTTAAATGCAAAACCTACTGCTTAAAATATTTCCCAAATCAAATTTCAAGCACACCAATTGCAAAGAAATCCTCATTATCCTTTCAGTGTTCGGATACTAGCTAACCATTTTCCACTTTCATATCAAAATTTTCTCAAAGTTCAAATCTCTGACTTAAACGAACTGGCAAAATAACTTGATTGGAACAACGATACGCGTACTTAAACAGATGGATGAGAATATTTGTATGTAGGCAAAACAAGAAATACCATAGAAAACAGATTGGTATACGATGTGCATGCTTGTATGTAGGAAAAACAAGAAATAGAAATGTCAAACTAGAAAAACACATGGGGGAAGGAGGTGAATAGTTACTGAGTTCTTCACAGCATAAGTAAACATTGATCTAGTAAAGGTAATCTTGCATTTCTACATAAGGGCCAGCTCTAGGAAAAAACTCATCGCTCGGAGAAGCCATCAAACACTAAATCATGACATGATAATTGTTTGGTTACGCCATGCCGCCACTTGTCGCTGTCCTGATGATCTGAAACAGAGCTGGGACATAGAAAAAGAGTCCATCAGAAAAACTGAAATACAGTTTACAGTCCAACATGTTAAAAGCCAGAAAACAATTGCACACAAATTAGGTTATAACTTCATATGTGCTGACATTTAGCTATTCTACTCAGTCAAATCTAAAATATGCTAATGCGTTAAGATTATATTTTCAATAACTACACAAACCCCTGACACAAAAATTACAGACCAACCCAATTTAGACTAATAACTTCTATCTAATGAGTTAACGAACATATCTAACATTGCCGGTGAATCATATTTCATACCAAAAAACTGTATAAAAATGTGAAGCAATATAACACTATCAAATGAACAGCAGCTAAATAACAATAAAAGGAGAACTGAGGTTAATCTTACATGAGCCAACAACCACAAACACGAAAAAACCAAGTAATATGGGGCCAACAGGATAGTTATCCCCTTTCTTTGAAACTGTTTCAGGCACGGCTCCTCGTTTGGTAATGTTTTTCTGAAACTTCTCCACCTTCCTATCAGCAAGCCGTTTTGATGTTGTCTGAAAACAAACAAATCATACAGTTCATTCAATGATAAGAACCATATAATTTTATGTTGTCTTTCAAGTTTTGATGACATTAATGCAATTTAGAATAAATCATGTATGATAAGAACCATAGAATCATATACTCCCTCCATTCCAAAATATAAGCTTTGTTGAAGTCAACTTGAAACATTTTCAAAACCAAAATTGACAAGGTTTCCATTAATTTTAGTATGACGACTATTGTAAACTAATTATAAGATTTATAGTTTCAAAAATGTTAATGAATCACCTCAATTTTGAGCTTGATAATGTTTTAAATTGACTTTCAAAAGTCAATAATGATAGTATAATTTGGAACGGAAGAAGAATATAAGATAAAGTTTGACTTTCAAAGTCAATATGATATATTTTCAAATTCAAAACTGAAGCGATTCATTCACATTTTTGAATACGATAAAACTTACGATTAATAGTATTCTTTAGTCGGTTAACAATTTTCATAATTGTGTTGTATATAACCGGTTATATATGAATTCATATTAATTTTGAGTTTGAAAAAATATCAAATTGACAAAAATTTGAAATCGATCCTATATTTTGAAACAAAGAGGGAGTACTGTATACTTCTAAGATCGACATTGATGTTCTAATCAGTAATGTCAAGCCTATCGGTCAACTATTTGGGGAAAATATGATCAAATTATCAAACAGCCAAGTTCAAGTAATCAGTACCATAACAAACTGGAAAATATCGAGGGAAAAAAAACCATGATAAAAAAATATCTTATTTCAAGAGTGTTTGTTTTAAAGTTTTCTATAAGAAAAGAAAACACAGAGATTGAAATAAAAGTAGGATTTTAAGAAAGAAATTGGAGATTCTACATTTACATTGGGGTTATACTCATAAACCTTAAGGCTATCACCAATTATTATAGAGAATATAAAAACTTTGATCCAATATCACATATCTCAAGTAATCATTACAACAACTAATACTAACACACCTAAAGACTTGGCGGATGTAAATCTCAATCATGAAATTTCAACCAAAGGCAATACAAATTTCGAACAGCCAACGGAAAATTGAAGCAAAATTAGAAACAAGAAAGAATAATAATTAGATGCGCATATGAAAATTACCATGGCTACGGGGAGATTTGGGACCGTCGGACTCAGGTGATTGATCCTTCAGTTTCCGGCGGGGCAAGTAACTCTCCCCGTATTATTTTTGTCAGCTACCTCTCAACAAACTCCTATTTGATTAAGTCACTAGCTTGCCCATGAATATGATGGGGCAGAACACGTATTACCGGACACGCGTCACGGGACGATTGGGCACCGCAAGCAAGGCTGGTTTCCAGACCAGGTCGAAGTAGGAAACGCCCATCTGATCTGACCCACCCAGTTATGGAATTAATTAATTAATTAATATTTATTTATTATTCTATTTTTAGTAAAAGTTACACTTGAAAGAATTAGCACATGTCTGTAGCCCAAAACAGCAGGTAGCAATGTATGTGGACTTTACTGAGATGGCATGGGCATTGTGGGTTGTCCAAGTTCAAGGGTTATTATTAGTATAGTATAGTGTAGTGTAATGGGCTCGGGCTCATATATAAAAGCGCTATTTTTCGCCAATGGGCTTAAATAATAATAATAATCAGTTCCCCACTTTTTTAAAGTGGGAAAAAGAATGCAGAAGAAGATAAATAAATAAATGTTAAATAGATTCTTTATTTTTCCCCACTTTTTAAAGTTTCAAATGTTAATAGATTCTTATGCGCGCTAGACATTTGTTCAATTAATAGTGGCATGTAAATCATATAGGCATGCATGCAAATAAATAACAAAAACAAAATCAAAATCAACAAGTTATAACATGCATGAATTTTTTTTAATACATTAATTTAATTTCTTCAAACCCAAGAAGCTTTTTTAAATCAAAATACAATATTGTAGAATAGCTAGTATATATATATATATATATATATATATATATATATATATATATATATATATATATATCTGTATATATATATATTAAAATACTGATTATTTTTTTGTTTTTACTTTTTTAAAACAACTAAAAAAAAAGTTTAATTTTTATGGAATTTTTTTCATAATATAAAATGTGATTTGAATAATTATAACAAAGCAGTCTATGCATACTATGCGATATATATATATATTTTTGGTATAAGTATCTCAAATCACGCCTAAAAACATCAGATTATGGAAAATTTCGATTCCCATAAAATATTAAAAAAAAATTGTTGTTTCAAAAAAAAAGCAAAAAAAAAATTCGCATTTTAATAAAATAAGGAAGCCCTCACCTAATTGGTTATATATATATATATATATATATATATATATATATATATATATATTCCTATTTGAATAAATACTGTACATTTTTGTGTGTGTTCTAAGCTTTTAAAAAATTAAAACTGTCCAATAATCATATCCGCCCAGACTTATCCTTACCAAAACAACACCACCACCGGTCCACCATCACCGTTACCACCAAAAGAGATAGAGAGAGAGAATTGCAGGCTTTATTTAATTATAGTCCAATTAATTATTCTGCAAATTAAAATAATGACGGAGGACCTTGCTCTGTATCTATCTATATAGTCGTGAGTGGATATCTGTATATATATATATATATATAAGTATTGGTAGTTGGCTAGCTACTTATTCATCTGTATGAATTAATTTCCTTTCTCAAGCTAGTCACTATCATTTCCTTTGCATCATATATATAATATATATATATATATATATATATATATATATATATAGTTGTCATGCACTACTAGCTGCTACTACTGATTGATCTTCCAGTGTCGTGCATGTTTTCTGAATGTTTAAAAGTACTGGTTGGTAATTAGCAAACAAAACTGCTCGACAGACAGACTGCTTAGGATTTCCAACACGTAACCATGAATTGAATTGAATTTGTCCTACTCATATATATATAATTATTATAATTAATTGTTAGTAGTATTATTAATTAGTTTATGACCACTATAAAATTTATTAATTTAATTTGTCCAATTACTCAAAAGCAGGCCCAGCTCTTTTAGACAGACACTTGTTAATTACTGATTTGTGATGCTGAAGAATACTAGCGTAGCTGCTTGATGCTCCGTGTTTCAATTTTTAACTTCTTTATTGGGTTATCATTCTTACCTAGTGTTATACTATACTTGAGGACATTATTAATTTTTTAAAGTCACTCTAACTTATTTTTAAATGTAAATGTAAAATTTATTATTTTATGATTTTAGTTTAAAATATTTTAAATTAATTTTCAATAATTTTATAATAATTAAGAACGTAAGGGAATACTTAGTAGGCCGCTTTAAAAGGGTATATTTATTATTATGTACTAGAGTGCTGTCTCTTTTTTGTGGGTAGCACTTTTATCAGCACAGCACAGGCGCACAGTCAATATCCATACTAGCGCTACTCATGTACCGATACGTAGAGCTAACCAGGACATCAATTGCATTTATGGCTCGTGGGTCCGTCCTCCTCATCACAACAGCAAGGCATGCATGATTGAGAAATGGATTGTGCGCACCAGCAGCTTTTGGCTTACAGTCCAATTTCCCCGGCCCCTATTCAGACTAACAAGTACTTAAAAGTATCAAACAAATAAATAAAGGGTTAATTACAACATGCGTATTAGTTTTCCTTATGATTATAAGGCCCATTTCTTGTATTTTGGATATATTAATAATATAAATTGCTCTATAATAGATTAGATAATCATTTTGTTATCAACTTCCATTTATAGTTTGCAAACGTTGTAACTTGGTATATATAAGGAAAGAAAAAGAATACAAGTTATATATAATTTGTTGAAATAAACAACACATAAAGGTAGCATCATATATCTGTTGGTTGAGGCATATATATATATATATATATATATATATATATATGAAGTATGCTTTAGGCCTTTCATTTCATCTGATTAACTTCTTTTGATTTTTTCATGAAAGTATTAGAGAGGACTTATACCCGCTTGTTAGCAGATTTAAACTCAATCATGCTCCTGCTTATTTGTTGGTCCTTTTTAATTCTATTTTGATGTAAGAGAGTTATTGCAAGATCTTATATATATTTGGAAATTAAAAACAAATTCTTTCATGTTGTTATCTATTTCCAAACCTCTCTCTTTTATACGTCTCTCGCTGCCTTTTTATCTTTGTAGTATTATCCTCTATCTTATTCATGCATATCCTAATTTCTATATTACAACCATTTGTTATGACTCTACAATCGTTTAATCATAACTCTACGATCGTAAATATATTATTAAACGATAGAATAATGACTTAACGATCGTAGGATTATGTCATAACAAAAGGTTGTAACATAGAAATTAGGATATGAGCAAGTAAGATATAAAGAGGGATAAAAGAAAGAGAGGCCGAGAGAGGGATAACAACCTGAAAGAATTTATTTTTAATTTCCAAATAGATACAACCTGTCATGTAAACATCTACAATTTATTAATACATTTCAACCAATTTAACACAATTTGAAAGATTTAATCTCATCAAGCGTCTCAACTTTGATAAAATTTTCTCCGTTCTTAATGATGTACAATCGTTAAATTAAGAGGAAGTTCCTCGATTATTGTTAGAAACTTGCAGTTACTCAAACAGATCCATTTTAGATTGGATATTTGACTATAAGGCTAGAAGGAAAGTTCTCCAAAATTGTTTCCTTGTAAATACAGTTCTTTTAAGGAGGATAAAATGAATTTTGGAATAACAACTGTAGATATACAAAGTTAATACTCTATTTGTTATGAAGCAAACGCACGATAACAACAACTAAATTAGATCTAGTTTTAAGTTGATTGGAGGCATATCTTACCAACAACCAGCAAAAACGAAGCCACTTTGAAAATCCAAATAAATTTGAAGGTAATTTAGTCATTTCCCTAACAGCTAGTAAAAGTTGCGCGCCCAAAATAGGTCCACACAACCCATTTTGAGTTGTCAAAATACATGATACAAAATTTAAATACAACTTCCATATTTACAACTATTAAACTGTCGTGCAAAATACAACATATAAGCTGTGAGTTTTAATATAAATATTATACCGTACATAATACGACAATATCTAAACTCAAATTAAGTTTTTATTACAGTTATTATCACACTATTTCACAGCATAATGAAGACTTCTATAGTAAATATCTCAGACTATTATTCCATTCTCTGACTAGTCTCAGCTACATTTTCATTTTCTGGAAAGAACAGAGCCAATCCTGGGTTTTTTAAGGCCCAGGGCAAAATTTTCTAAATGTGCCCCTTTATACAAACTAAATAAAAAAATAAATATCAACTAATTAATTTTATTAAAATTATAAGAATTTACAAAAGATAAGGAAGAACACTTTAAAATGTTATCGAAGCAAAAACTCATCACATATACCTACAAAATAAAAATATCAATAAAATCGGTAAAACTAATGAAATACACACTGTAGTTGACAAGTTTTACTAATTATACAATTAAACTTTTAATTTTTTAAATTACCCCACTAAACTAATTATTATTTTAAAATTGGGTTATTCCGTTAAAAAAATAAGCGGACGTTAATTTTTTATCTACAAAACTAATGAATTACTCATTGTAGTTGCCATGTTTTACTGATTACATCTTTGAACTTTTAATTTTTCAGATTACCCTATTAAATTAATTTAAATAATGATTATTTTAAATATTTTTAAAATAGTTATTATTTTAGTAAAAAATATTAGAAACTTTAATTTTTTTCCATAAAATGAGAAAAATTTCATAAAATATAGATTTAAAAAAATAAAAGTTTTATGAAACCTTACTCGATTTTAAAAAAATCTTTTTTTTTTCTTTTGAAAATAAAGTTTATTTTTTTTGAATCTATATTTTATAAAATTTTACTCTTTATTTTAAAATATGAAGAATTTTCCAATTTTTTTCTTGAAAATAATTTTATTTATAAAATTATTAATTTCTTTTTTGAAAAAATTGAATCAGCTTTTTTTATTTATCTTTTACCTGCTTTTTTTTATTTAAATTCTATTTTTAGTTTTTTTTTTAAAAAATATAATATTAAGAATGGGTCATTCTTTTAAAAAATAAGTAGACATTAATTTAATTTAAAATCACTTTAATTTTTTTGAATCTATACTTTATGGAACTCTACTAATTTTATGAAGTAAAAAAGTTTCTAATATTTTTTACTTAAAATAATAATTATTTTTAAAAATATTTAAAATAATTATTTTTAATTAGTTTGATGGGGTAATTTAAAAAATTAAAAGTTCAATGATGTAATCAGTAAAATGTGCCAACTATAGTGGATAATTCATTAGTTTTGTAGAAAAAAAAATTAACGTGTGACGCCCCCAAAATAGGTATACATCACTCATTCTAAGTTGTCAATATATGGTATAGAAACAACTACAACTTTATTAATACAACCATAAAACTGTGAGTTTAAATACAAATATTGTCTTCTAGACAATATCCACACCCAACTAAGTCCTCATTACAATTATTGATATAATACTTTACAAAAATGGTGAGGACTACTAAAATAACTTCCTAGAACCTTCATTCCGCACTCACTAGTAAGATTGCCATAATCTCGCCCATCTCGCTTCCTAAGAAGAAAAAATGGAACAAAAGGAAAGGGTGAGCTCAACTAGCCCAGTAAAGAATGTTATGACTAAGATAATGTACAACAAATTATCGTTAGTCTTCAACAGGGAAAAATCTGATAGAATACAATGGACAACAAGTTTTAGATCAATATTCGTAGCGAAAATAATAATTCATAGAAGAGTTACGTAGAGAATGAAATCTACTATAATCTATGAACTTAACAGTCCATCATCAATATTTTATCCATGTAACATCAATCAATATTCATCTCAAATCAAATATTCATCTTTGCACTACATGTAAGACCCCAAATTATTAATAAATGAAATTTATTTTCCTCTATTTATTATTTTGAAATAGTAAGGGTTGATTTGATTAATGTGGATATGGGTAAAATCGCGAAATATTTCAATAAGCAAAGTGGTTATAAAATATTCATTATTGTCAGAATATTTTGATCCATAATATTGATTTTATGTGGATATCTCAGATGAGATCTTTTTTAATCAACAATTGTTGAAAATTAATATTTTATCTTTTCATGTATTAATTCATTTAAATATATTATTTTAATAATATATTAATTGTGTGATATTTTATAATGAATGTGGAATATATGAGATACGAATATTTTTATGGTATTAAATGTTTAAAACATATTTTTGTGTGTCAATGGACAATTATTGATCGAATTTGATTTAAGATTAAAAAATTTGTTTTTTTGTTCTTTCTTAAAAGTTTAATTGAATTTCTGATAAAAAATATTCAATTCTTCTATTAAAAGAGCTATTTATTATGAATTATTGAAGTTTCGAAGCTCCAAAATAATTGATTTTTGGAAGTTTAAAATAACTTAAATAAGAAAAACGTTTTTCTCAAAATAATTAATTAAAACTCCCAAAAATCAATTATTTTAACTCCTAATCTTTTAATAATTCATAATAAATAGCCTTTTTATCGTAAAATTCATCTCATGAGTTTTTATAGGAAATTCAATTTCTACAACTTTGCGTAAGAAAGTTTTTCCAAATTCCAAATGAAATTGACCAAATCCACAAACGGACGATTTTACAAAGCTATAATCAAATTTCAACCAAGAAATAGGGTCCAATCGACACACAAAACATGTGTTAATCATTTAATGCCACAAAATACTCTTCCTCCTCATATACTCATATATCCTACATTCATCAAAAATATCACCATTAATATATTATTAAAATAATATATTTAAATGAATTATTTTATCGTAAAAAGATAAAATATCAATTTTCAACAATTGTCACATTAAAATTTTCTCGTGATCTATATCCACATAAAATCAATATTTTCTCATCATATAAATCAACAATTAATTATTCACAAATAATATTAGAGAATCACATTATCGACAACCAGCAGCCCTCAGAAAGAGGGGGCTTAATAAGAATTTCTCCTTATCAAGCCGCAATTAAAGTGACCAAACCTCTCCTTGATGTAACTTTCTAGACATTGCCAAAAATGTTTTCTAATAATATTATTCAGATAATATGAATTATTGCTTCGATAATGAAAAATACCGTAGTAGGACAATTATCAAACAACAAGAATAAAATATCAACACAAAGAATTATCAATCAATAAAATAAAATATCGAATAAAGAATTATCGTAATAATTATCGAAAAGGCCTTCACGTAGTTAATCAATAATCGTGCAATACCGTATGCTATCGCTCAACAACGCCAGACAAGTTTTTAACCAACCGGTATTCCAACAAGATAATCTGAATAACTACGCCGCTATTTATAAACAACTTATACTTGTCGCTTTTTTTATCCAATCGCTTCAAGCATGGGCCAAACAAGGTCATACTGCCGCATTTAATATTCCCCATAAAGATTTAATATTTCACTACCAAACAAATATTCCCCGACAACAATGAATATTTTATAACCACATGCTTATTTAAAATATTTGCGCATTTTATCCATAATTTTTCACATTAATCAAATCAACCCTTACTATTTCAACATAATAAATAAAGGAAATTTCATTTATTTTAAAAAAAAAATTGGGGTCTTACATAACGTCCGTTTATTTTTTTTAACGGAATGACCCAATTTCAAAATAATAATTAGTTTAGTGGTGTAATTTAAAAAATTAAAAGTTCAATGATTTTAATCGGTAAAACCTATCAACTACAATGAGTATTTCTTTAGTTTTGCCCAATAAAATCTAAACCACAAAACATCATTTAAAATGTGTTTTTGTTACACTTTTAGATGCAAAATCATAAATTATACTATCATATTTAATGTTTTTTAACATATTATTTTTAATGCATAATATCGCTAATCTTTTTTTTTTATATATACATAAATACATAAATTTATAAAAAAAATTAGGCCTCCTTCAACTTTGGGCCCTGGGCGGTTGTCCTGTTGGCCCATGCTCGGCCGGCTCTGGGTAAGAATAATGGAATAAAAAGAAAAAAAGATGAAATTTCAATTAAATTTCAAAGAAAGAATATTATAACTAAGGTAATGAATAATAAATTATATTTAGCCTTCAACAATAATAAATCAGATAAAATATATCACAAATCTTTATCAATAACATTAAATATCATGATTATACCAATACACAATTTGACTCTTTGTTGCAAAATGCCGAAAGTGGTTCCCGCACCAACCAAAACGAAGGCTGCCGAATCCATTTCACTCTTCGTTGCAAGTGTTGAATTAATTGCTCTTTATCTATTATAAAGCGGGAGTCTATGTTGACAGTTATTTTGGTGTTAACATCAAAATTAAAACCTTTTGATTTCCATTTTTACCATTTATGCTTTCATATTTTATAAAGTCTTTTTTTATTTTTTTTCCCGTTTCATCCTTATTAATTCCCTTAAACAGATGGTTATTTTTTTTTATTCCTACTTTCATTCTCCCACTCTCTTATCTTTTTCTCTCCCACTCTCTTATTCCCGTTGTGTGTGTGCGCGGGCAGATAACTAGTTTATATAATAATAAAAAAGAAAATATGTATTAATTTATAGTTAAAAAATGAAAGAAAAAGTTTTATTTACATAAATATTGCTTGAGCATATATGTATATATATATATATACCACGTACGGTTCACTTTTAATACTAATATCTCCTCTACCTTCTAATTAACATTAATTAAATTTACTTGTCGTAAAGTTTGTGGCTGTTGGGGTGTTACAAACAATGATCCAACCAATAGTCTAGTCTAGATGAATGGTCCAAGATTAATGCAAGAACCTACATACACTTTTTCATTTTAAAATTAAAAATATATTTCAAGAACCATAATATTTTTTTTATAAAAATATATTCTTACTTTAATTAAAAATGTTGTTGATAGTACTCATAAAATGACATGTAAATGTTTTATATAATTTTATAGTTAAAAAAATAAGAAGGAAATGATATATATATCTTTTAGACTAGCTATTATATATATATATATATATATATATAAACTTTTTGCATATATATATATATATATATATATTTACTTTTTTGCTTAAAGTACTTGCATGAATAACTATAATATTTTAATGATATTATTATTGTACAACCCAGCAATCGTCATTGAAAATAAAACTTTGGGTACATTTCAAATTTATGTAGTACAGTAGTAATTTCTAACTGTGTGGACCCATGTTATAGGGTTAGGCAACGTTTTTAGTGGTTAGGTTAAGAATAAAAGCATAAGATTGGTAGATCCCACCAATCGTCACGTGGATAAATCTCAATCAGAGGCCCCACCGTGAAATTGTTCTCAGGACAAATATATAGCTCTATTACTTTAAGCCAGAGAGATTAAAGTAATGAATTGTTTAATTAGGACTACTTGAGATCTCATAATTTACATTTCTTACAATATTGACATGCATCCACGTGTACGCTTATCGGACCGTCCATATTGGTGTTCTGGTGGTGTCGTGAGCAGCCGGCATCTTGACATTGCATGAAATTAAAGAACTAGCTAGCTAGGTAGGAGGAATTAATAATATAATTAAAACACATAATTAATTGAGAAAAAGTACTTGATTAATTGGAGACGGAAGCTGATGACTAATGACATTTTAAACCTTTATTCTTTCTGTCCAAATCATCCTCACGTCATGCATTTTGTTTGATGCAGTTTCATAGTCTCTGGAATTTGTTAGTTTAATTAAAATTATTATTATTATTATCTGTATTAATTAATTGTGCAATAATAATAATAATAATAATAAAATAACACATGTGGCCTACTATTTAAATTAATAATATAAAATCTACTTACTATTTTATCTATGCTAAGATACAATACAAATCTTAATACACAATTAATTAATGTTATTTGTATAATAAATTAAAAGGTTTTCCATCCACGCTAAGTGTAGTCGAAATGTTTTTTTTTAAAAAAAATTAATACAATGAGTTGCATTAAAAATTCATCTCGGGTATAACTTTACCGTCATGGATCAATTTCTCCTTCGTTTATGCAGGAGCGTGACTGAACTTGGTTAAATTTTTTATTATTCTCTCACTATATATATATATTTTGTTTATACAAATTTAATTTGTGTGTGTGAATATGTTTTAAACAAATGTAGTTTGGATGGCGATTTGGGTTTTTTTAGTATAAAAACCAATAAATTCTTCCTTAATTAAGATATATATATATATATATATATATATATATATGCTTTTTTGATCAGCTTGTGAGCGTTAGTATATTAGTATTTTATGGTGAATTGAGTGTGAACATTCGAAGCTTCTGTCCATCGGGAATATTAACAATTCTTTCAATTGTTCAAGTTAATTTTCAGTATTAACAAAGGCATGGAGTGTTGCTACGGTCATAATTTTTTTTTACAAAATGATGGGACATAGTATAATTAGTGGATGATTAATTGTACGTTGGGTGAACCTAGTGATAATAATTAATTATAATTAATTAACTATATCATTTTGTAAGTAACTTTTTATAAAAAAAATTATCATCAAAATACTATTGTAAAGGCATGCATGTAAGGAAAAACATATTCCTAAATAAGTTCGAAAATGGGAATTTAAGAAAATAGAAAACAAAACAATGTTCTAAATGTGTATAAATTTTTAAAAATTATAGAGGTAATAAGGGATAGAACCTAACCAAACCTAATGAAAATAAGATGTTTTCATAAGCTTGGCAGTGTCACTATGACCAAATCCATATCACAAAGAGTTTACTATCGGATTCGGTTACAATAAAATTAATTTCATAATAATTTTATCAATTGATCAATACAATATTGACACGCAGAGAGAAATTATCTCACAAACTTGTGTAGAACACATCAGATTAATGACAAGATCTGCAAATACTCGGCTAAAGCCAAGATGCTTTAGCTTTTAGGCCCAAAATTTTTTAGGACCCCCTTAAATATTCTCTTCCTTTTATTATTTAAATAGAATACTTAAATATTAAGGCAAATAATCAATCTGTAATATTCTACATATACTTATTATTGTAATATTCTACATATTTAAAGCATATAATTTGTACAAAATAATTTAATTATTATGTACTTAGGGGTTCATCATCAGATTCAGTTTTTTGGGTTTTTTTAATTATTTGGGAGTAGTATTAGACTCTTAATAAAGGAGGCCCTATTTGGTAATTACTTTTTTGACTTAGTGATAATGTGATATCTAAATGATGCTTTGGAAATATTGAAATAGTCAGTTATTATATTTGATATTCTTTCGTATTGATGCTCTTTTGTTCAGAAAAAATTCTTCCTTTTTTTATGCCTGTCTTAATAGCAATTCGCAAAATGCCCATTTTTTTGTTATCCGCTTTAAGGCCTTCAAAACTCAGGGCCGGCCCTGTGTATTGATCAATTAACCAAAATTAACTTCATACTAACTACTTTATTTGCTATCATTTGTAGTAAAAATTTTAGGTCTATAATAATTTTATATATCCGTGAAGAATGTAATTAAAAAAAATAAACTTGTGTTCTTTTATGAACTTAAGAGTCGAGTCGTGTGAGATGAAAGTTAATTTTCTTATCATAAATTTCTAAAACTTAACTTTATATACTGTTGATATTATTTTAAAATTAAAGCAGTTAGTTGAATAAAATAAAGAGCAAGCCTTCATAAAATGCATCACATTTTTAAAACGGATCGAGGGATTATGTATAATGAAATTAAGAAAAAGAAAGAGAAGCATGCCAAACCCCCCTATATTATATATTAATTGTAGTAGACTAGTCCAGTACGTAGTGGTAAAAATTCTAAAAATGAATGCTTTTGTTTCAAATAAACGAAAGTAGCAGTAGTAGTAGTTGTTGTCAAGGCATATCGTCCCCATTATGCCACGTGGCATGAAATGCTTTGGATCATCTAATCTATCTTCTTGAGACTAAGGTTGTGTTTGATAAACTTGGAAATTAAGATTTGAATGATTATGATATCTTAATAAATTAAATTATCTGAATGATTATGAGGTCTGAATCTAAAAAATTGTTTGATAACTAAAAAGTAAGTTGTCACTTAATGACACTATTGTACCATTTTAAAGGGTAAAATTTTATTTAATAATTTTAAATATTCAATTTAATAAAAATGAGTGCATAATATTGTTGAATATATTTATATAAAAAAAATTATCAATTTTTTTTTTATTAAGAGGTACCTCTTAATTATTATATACATATTTTAGTGGCCCACATGACGAATAATTTTACCTGATAGTAAACATATTTTATATTATAAGCCTATAACCAAACATGAGATTAACGTAGTCGGGGGTAGGGGTGTTCAACCGATTTTTACCGGATCGAACCGGATCAAAATCGAAATCGCCCAAATTTTGATATGATATCTGCATTCTGCGGTTGACCCAAGATAATCTGAATCCCATGATGCCGATTCTAATCGGTTTTATCGAAATTAATATAATTATTAATTTTATTATTTTTTTAATTATTAATTTTATTATTATAATCATTATTTTATTATTATTATTATTATTATTAATAAAAATAAAAAATTAGAAAACCGGTATAACCAGTCCGGTTAAGTTTTTACCGAACCATAAAATTGTCGAACCGAAACCGATACCGAAAAACCGGTATATATCGGTTTTTTTGTACCAAACTAGATCGGTTCTTTTTTATACCAAACTGACCGGTTCGGTACGGTTTGAAAAACCGAAAAACCAAAACAAATGAACAGCCCTAGCCAGGGGAACAACGAAAACACATCTATCTATCTATCTATCTATCTATCTATCTATATCTATCATGATTCGTGGTCATGGATCATTGGATTGTGGCCTAATCTTACACAGTTACACTAGACATTAACAGTTTAACACCTTGCATGCATCCCCATTGAATTGAATTGAATTGAATTGAATTGTTAGGAAGTTTTGGGCATTTATGCCATTTCGTCCATATTCGGTGGAGTATATTCCTTCCTTCCTTATTAATTACTCACTCAATATTGTTGTTTTAAAAGAAAAAATTTATTTTAATTTATTTGTCGTTTATAATTTTTTTTAAAAATAAATTATGAATTTTTTTATATTACCTTTATATTCTCTCATCGACCTAAGAAATGTTCTTCCTTATATTAATAGTTTTTAACTTTTTATAACGTAATAGTGATAGAATTTTAAATAAATTTTAATTATTAAATAATATTAATATTAAATAACTTTCTTAATTTATGTATAAAAATATTAAACGATAATATTTTAAGAAGGAAGATAATACATATATATATATATGAAAGTTCATTTGTCAAACTAAAAGTGAGGAGAGAGAAAAAAACTATGGAGTAAACGACTTGCGCAAGCAAAGTTGGATAAAGCAGTGATTTTTGACTGATGTTAGTTGGAAGTAGGACCAGTAGACCCTTTATCTCCTCCTTAGAAAATGATTTCTTTGTACAAAATTACAATTTAAAATAAAGAAAAATTAATTTTATATTTACCCCTTATATTATTAGCGTAGAAGGGATTGATGATAATGTTTTAGTCCAAAAGTTTCTACTATTAGGCAAGCTATAAGATTTATATATTGTAAAATTTTTATATAAATTATAATAGAATAAAAAAAATGCAAGATGCATCATTTTCTAATTCTTGCCAAAGGCACTAGCTAGGTTCTCCAAATTGATTGAGGAATTAATTAAGATCTTGATATTTTCAGAATTGATTGCACAAGTGTGAGTTAGAATGTGATATCATTTTTTATGTCTTATTGGGCCTTCATGTTTTTCTTTTTCTTTTTTTAAAAAAAGCCCTGCTTTTTATTACAATATTAATAACCAATTAAATTTCATTGTTTTAACTAAAATAAAATAATAATAATTATTATATTTCAATTCTTAAATATATTTTGTTTTGATCCTATCTCAGGGTTATTCAAAAAAATAAAAGTGAAGGACATCGCGTATAAATAATCACATGGGTTATCATACAAAACAACTATGTTTTATAAATATACTTTTCCTTCTATATTATGCACAAAAGCATATTTTATACTACTCAAGAATATGAGATCAGATGTAACTCATCTCTTTTCCTCAACGGTTGATTGTGATAATAGCCGCAGTGATGTTCTTTCTAACAACAAAGTAGATTACCAAAATGCCCCCAAATGGTTTTTTTTATCTATCGCTTCAAGGAGTAGGCAGGAGGGGAATTTTAAAACTTCTTTACCCATTTATTTTTCTTTAAACTTATAACTGATTATTCATCATCTTCATCTATACATATACATACAATGTAATACATAATATTTAATTAAGAAGCATGCATAAAAATAAAAATATTGCATCAGCACAGCAACAAATATATATAGACGATATAAGGAGATCCAAGTTTTCGATTGGGGAAAGAATGGGGGTTGGAGTCGTGGTGATTATAACTTTTTCCGCTTTTGGCAGATGGATACATTCCATTTATTCGTGTTATGTCACATATTTTTGTCCACGTGTCACTTGCTCAGAAATAAATTAACATCCGTTTGTCTAATTGGTATTTTTTTAAAGGGAGAAACATATTTAAAATACGTTTTACAATGTCAGACTTTAAAAAAAAAGTTTTGAATCTAAGTGAGACTTCGGCCCAAACTTTAGGGGCAATTTTGTATCTTTGACATCTATATATATATACTTTTTCTGAAAAAGGTCACTCTTACGGTGGATAGGAAGGAGTAGGGAGAAACATTAAAAAGAAACAAAAAAATACTTTGTGTTGAATTGAATTATTGTATTTTTCTGGCTGGGGGGTGGACGGAGATAGAAGAATGGATAATAGATAACGGCATGTGGCAGCTAACAGACATTTCTACCCCCATATTATTCTCATCTTGCTTTCAAAGGTTCTTATATTTTTTTTGTCCATAAAATTGTTCATTTGTATCCTCTATCTCTATCTCTATGTCTGTGTTAGTATTGATTGCTTTCCCTGCCTGCCTGCCTCTTGCTAAAAAAAGTTTGCTTACTTGAAAGAGTCAAACTGTCTATCAGCGGAAGTGCGGAGCACACTCATGCTTGATTAGTTTCTTCACGTACTAGTAGTAGTACGTTTTTTCATGAATTTAAAGAGCAGCCTTCTTACAAACCAGATTTACTGTCAGATTCTTTGTTGGGAGCCTCCTGCCAACTCTGATTTGATAACTAAATTTTGGGAATCTTTATTTGGGTCTATTTCGTCCCATCTCTTAATTCTTACATCTGTTTTTTTTTGGTTGGTATCTAACAGGATAAAGCTCTCAAAAATTCTCTTT
This sequence comes from Panax ginseng, assembly GCA_020205605.1. NCBI lineage: Eukaryota > Viridiplantae > Streptophyta > Magnoliopsida > Apiales > Araliaceae > Panax > Panax ginseng. The sequence goes on along the minus strand of CM035149.1, from coordinate 1,538,346 downwards.
GGGATTGGAACTTGGAATCTGGAGTATACTTTGATTCTTCTTTTGGTTTGGTTTGGTTTGGGTTGGGTTGGGGATTTCTTATCTCTCCCAATTCTGGCCCTTGTAGCATTCCAATTATCGAGCAATTTTTGGTGGATAAGGTAGAATCATCCTTTGGCATCTTTTCTCCATCTACTTGGGTGGCCCGGGCTTATCAATTTCCCATTCTTCCTTTTCTTTCAACTTCGAATTTCTTTTGATGTTAAGTCTAACTAGACAGTTTCTGAAGATTTGACAGTAAGGTGTTTCTAGTTTTTTTTCTTTATTTACCCCTTTTTTTCTTATTAGGCCTTTTAAGTAAGCAAAAAAATTAAGTTGGGGCTGTTCAATTTGATACTGTTTGAAGGAGTTAACTTTTTTGTTGTTACTGTTGTGGTGGATGAGTTTTTTCCATGTAATTGGCTTTGCCTTGAAGGTGGGGCACCTGCTGTTGATGCTACGTGGCTGGATTGCATCTGTGATTTCCATGAATTGGTTCATTAATGGAGGAACCATGGACACCAAAACTGATATGCTTGGGGATGGCAGGAAGCTATGGCTGAGATTGTGGGACAAGATTTCTGGGAGAATTACTTATAAGGTCCATCATCTCTATTACCAATATATTTGCTCCAATAGATTGAGAAAAAACTGGTGGAGGAATCTTTTGGTGACATGGGTGGTAATTGGAACCCTGTTTTCTTTGTGGGTCTTCTGGTACATGAACTCTCAAGCTATGGAGAAGAGGAAAGATACCCTTGCAAGCATGTGTGATGAGAGGGCTAGAATGTTACAGGACCAGTTTAATGTGAGTATGAACCATGTACAGGCTATGTCCATTTTGATTTCAACCTTTCACCATGGCAAGAACCCGTCTGCCATTGATCAGGTACTTTTCTTCGTATTATTTCACATTTCAGGTTGCTAGCTAGAGTTGATAGAATAGATATTCTTTTAATGTGTTTTATTGCTTTAATCTTGTATAGTTCTTCAGTTTAGATAATATGTTTGATTGTTTTAGCTCAATATATCATCAGATTTGGGATAATTCCTCTGCTGCTGTTTTATTCCGAGCCTGAATTGAGCTATTTGAACATGCCCTCAACTATTTTCTTCTAAGTTTTGTGTTTAATTGCCTTGACCGTTCCTTTTTGCCTGCAATTTTTCAATATTATCACGAATGCCGTATGTTCTGCAAAATATATTTTCAGTACAGCTCAGATTCTTAAGTTGATGCATTTATCTTTGTAACAGACCAGCAGATCTGTGTTCAATAAATTGATGTCTAACACTAAGAATCTGCAGAGGACTTTTGCAAGGTACACTGAAAGAACGGCTTTTGAGAGGCCCCTCACAAGTGGTGTGGCATATGCCGTAAGGGTTCTCCACTCTGAAAGGGAACATTTTGAGAAGCAACAAAGCTGGTTGATTAAGAGGATGGATACTCCCGAACAAATCCCAGTTCATAAGGATGAGTATGACTTAGAAGTCCCAGAGCCATCTCCAATTCAGTCAATTCAGGAGGAATATGCTCCAGTTATTTTTGCACAGGATACTGTTGCCCATGTTGTTTCCATTGATATGCTGTCAGGCAAGGTAAAATGTCTCTTTTGTGATTCCTGCATATTTCTTGGCATTATTAACCTTTCAGCTACATTGACTGATTAGTTTGTGTTACTGAATTTTGTTTTGTTTATTAACATCTGTAATTGTGGTCATATCTAGAAAAAAAGTTAAAAAGTTTGATATATATGAATTCTTATATGAGCTTTCAAAATTTTTAACAACTTAGATACCAACAGGAAGATCGTGAGAATGTATTGCGTGCAAGAGCATCTGGGAAAGGGGTTCTCACTGCTCCTTTTAGGCTACTGAAATCAAACCGCCTGGGTGTTATATTGACTTTTGCTGTTTACAAGACAGATCTCCCCTCTAATGCAACTCCAAATGAGAGGATCCAAGCAACTGATGGGTATGTTGTCTGACCATATATTGCAGTTTTTTGCATGCACCTAGTGGTACTCTCAAATTGCAATCAATTGAAAATGAGAAAAAAATGCTGACCAAAACCCCAGGCTTAAGGTCCTACATATGAACCTATCCTACCGAAACAAAATGCTCTATTATGCGCCAAGATAAGGCAAGTACAGTTATTTCAGTTTATAGTGCATGAACAAAACTGTTAATTATTATTCATAAGATGATAAATGAGCCACCCCTAAATGATGCCTGTAACTATAAGTTTTCTGCATGCAGATTGAATTAGTTGCAAGTTCAAACAGACTAAGAAACCATATCATGTTTGTAACTGCTGTCAATCAGGTACCTGGGTGGGGTTTTTGATATTGAATCACTTGTGGAGAAGTTACTTCAACAGCTTGCAAGCAAACAAACCATACTTGTGAATGTCTATGACACCACCAATCTCTCACTCCCTATCAGCATGTATGGTTCAAATGTATCAGATGATGGGTTGCAGCATGTTAGTCCCCTTAACTTTGGAGATCCCTTCAGGAAGCATGAGATGCGTTGCAGGTGATTAATACAATCGTATCTGCTTGTAAATTTTAGGAATTTTGATCTGTATAGTATTTAAAGGTTGTTAGGAATTCCCTCATTTGCAAAAGACTGTATAATATGGTGGAGGTGATTGGTATATACATGATTGCAAGGTTTTTGTTAGTCAAGAAAAATTACACTTGAATGATAGTTTTCCAAAGTGCTTCAAGCCACATTGATTCCAAGATTATTCATAACACACTTTCTTCCTTCTTCCATAGTCTTAAGTTAATTTCCACAAAACACTAGGATTGTCACTTTACAAGCAACATATGTTTGTCCAATAAGTTAGTCAAATAAAGAAGGCAAATTCACATTCTTTTGTTGAGGGAAGATCAAATCCAGTTGGAATATATCTACTAACCAAGTTTTCTTCTTGGTGCAGATTTAAGCAGAAACCACCTTGGCCATGGCTAGCAATAACAACTTCATTTGGAATCATTGTAATTACATTGCTTGTTGGACAAATTTTTCATGCTACTATGAATAGAATAGCCAAAGTTGAGGATGACTACCATGAGATGATGAAGCTAAAAAAACTTGCTGAGGCGGCCGATGTAGCGAAATCACAGGTATGTGATACTTATAAATTACTACTTAAAAACTCATCCCTAGGCTTCACCTGTTTTTAAGTATATATAGTTCTAACAGAATATTAACTTTTCTGCAGTTCCTTGCTACGGTTTCAAGATGAGATCAGGACCCCAATGAACGGTGTACTGGGTAAGCTTTATAAAAGTTCGATTTTACCATCTTATCTTCTTTGGTGGGAAACACAATACAGAAGAGTAAAAAGTGTTGTTGAACATTAAAATTTCAAATGCGGTTATTTTTCAGGGATGTTGCATATGCTCATGGACACAGATCTTGATGTAACTCAACAAGATTATGTCAGAACTGCACAGGCAAGTGGAAAAGCTCTAGTTTCACTTATAAATGAGGTTCTGGACCAAGCAAAGATCGAAGCTGGTAAGCTAGAGCTTGAGGCAGTACGGTTTGATCTGAGAGAGATTTTGGATGATGTTTTGTCTCTATTTTCTGGGAAGTCTCAAGACAAGGGAGTTGAGGTAAACAATATGGTTTTTCGTTGTTTTTCTCTCTGTTTTGTTAAGTGACCTTTATTTAACTTTCTATGTCTGCGCTAATGGGCATTTTCACGGGGAATGCAGTTGTCAGTCTACATTTCCGATAATGTCCCTGAGATGCTAATTGGTGATCCGGGAAGATTCAGACAAATCATTACAAATCTCATGGGAAACTCAATCAAAGTAAGTTTTTAAGAAGTGCTACTAATAAATTTCAAATATATAGGTATTTAGTTGGGGATCTTACAAGTTTAATTATGTTTTCAACAAGAAACAAACTCTTTTGAGAAAGCAAACTTGATTTGGCATAACCAACTGTGTACATCAGTGACTATATATAAATAGCAATTACAGAAGAATAAAAACAAAGGTCGTCAACTATGGGAATAAGCTCATTAATTAATTAAATACTCCCACTCCCTCAGTTCCAAAATTAAACATACACCTCTAATATGCGACTTTTTAAGAATAATTTTATGTTTCCTAACGATCCTTAATATTAGTTAAAAATGTAGTAGTGGTGATCTGATGATATAAATGATAGTAAAAAAGTAATGACAAATTAAGAATATGATGCCATTTCTTATAGTCTTAAATTAGAATCTTTTTTTGGAACGGATTAGAAAGGTAAAATGTATCTCTAATTTTGAAACAAAGGGAGTATCTCTCTATCTAGAGAACAGTTGATCTAGTAGTTAAATAAATGCTTTGTGGTTAAGATATCAATTCTTCACGATCACAATTTATAGTGGCTTTTATAGGGCAAAGTTATTCAAATATTTTAGTCTAAATAATTTCTTAATGATGTATTATATGCTTTTTCAAATTCTAATCATGCAAGTTGTACTATAACTGAAAGTTTATTTATTTAACAGTTCACTGAGAAAGGGCACATCTTTGTAACTGTCCATCTTGTTGAGGAAGTGATGGACACAATGGAAGTTGAAACAAAATCATCACCTCAGAATACCTTGAGTGGGTACCCCGTAGCAGATAGACACAAGAGCTGGGTGGGATTCAAAACATTCAGTAAAGAGGGATCAACTTGTCCTCTCTCATTGTCCTCTTCTGACCCTGTCAATCTCATTGTATCTGTGGAGGACACTGGTGTTGGAATCCCTTTTGAAGCCCGATCCCGTGTTTTCACTCCCTTCATGCAGGTAGGCCCCTCCATTTCTCGAACACATGGGGGCACAGGTATTGGGCTAAGCATTAGCAAGTGTCTGGTTGGCCTTATGAACGGTGAAATTGGGTTTGTAAGTATACTGAAGATAGGGTCCACCTTTACATTTACTGCTGTATTCACAAATGGCTCCAAGAAATCAAATTTGCAAAAGAGCCAGCAAATCAACCAGCAGACTAGTTCTGGTTCTTTAGAATTTCAAGGCATGACAGCAATAGTTGTGGACGCCAGGCCTGTCCGGGCGAAGGCATCAAGATATCACATTCAGCGGCTTGGAATCAATGTTGAAGTAGTCTCTGGTTTGAATCACAGTTTCACTATCATAAGCAACGGTAAAAAGGTTATTGACATGGTCCTTATAGAACAGGAAGTTTGGGATAAGGATTTGGGCTTGTCAGTTCTCTTTGTCAGTAGATTAAGGAGTATTGATCATGGTGTTCCTCCAAAAGTATTACTTTTAGCTAATTCCATAAACTCTACCAGAGCTAATGCAACTTCTGGTATTGCTTATCCTTCTGTCATCGTGAAGCCTCTGAGGGCAAGCATGCTGGCTGCTTCCCTACAACGAGCTATGGGTGTTGGGAACAGAGGGAATTACCGCAATGGGGAGCTCCCCAATCTGTCTCTTCGCAGTCTTCTCCTTGGGAGGAAAATTCTAGTTGTAGATGATAATAATGTGAACCTCAGAGTAGCTGCTGCTGCACTGAAGAAGTATGGAGCTGATGTTGTCTGTGCAGAAAGCGGAAAGAAGGCAATCTCACTGTTGGAGCCTCCCCACCAATTTGATGCCTGTTTCATGGATATCCAAATGCCAGAGATGGATGGGTATGTTCCACATATTTTGTTCAATAGCTTTAATGATAATGGAATTAACTCAAGACTGTTGGTATTTTTTGAGTTCGTTTTGAAAATTATTATTTTTTAAAAAGAACATGATGTTTTTTAATTATTAATATTAGTTTCATTTATAACATAACCTGATGCATTTACTAGACAATGTGAGTCTTAGCCTTTTATAAGTCAGCAAATTAAGCTGGTGGATATACAGCTGCCTTCATCGAAGATGGTTGCTGATCACATTTGTGAATTAATCACAAATAATTATCCAAACCTTTTTCCCGAATGCTTTTGTAATCTGTCTTCTTTAAAGTAGTATTTGCTAGTTATACTGTTGTGTTATTTATATATGTCATCAGTTTGTTCACTCTATTTAAATTACTTTAACTGAGTTTCCACTGACACAGGTTTGAAGCTACACACAGAATCCGAGACATGGAGTACAATATCAACGATCGTATCCAAAATGGGGAACTATTGACAAAAGCTTTCACAAATGTTTCAAGCTGGCATGTTCCCATTATGGCCATGACTGCTGACGTGATTCACGCTACAAATGAAGAATGCTTGAAATGTGGAATGGATGGATATGTTTCAAAACCATTTGAAGCCGAGCAACTTTATCGTGAAGTTTCACGCTTTTTCCTATAATGCATCAATGACAACCTATAAAAGGGAAATGGTGCCTCTTCCTCAAGACATGTTGTTGGATAGCGTACAAGGATTCATAAGTTTTCCCAATAGTGAGTTCGTTATCAATCAAAACTTTATCGGCAGTTCCAAGTTCTTTAAAGTTGAGAATTTATTTTTCGTCAATACAATGCTTAATCCAGAGCATATGACTTTGGTGTTCTTGATATTAACATTATTTTGGCTGACCCTGTTTTTTTGTTGTTGTTGTTGTCATTTCTCCAGGAAACCATTTTGTTCCATTGAGACTTGGTGTATATACAACTCATTTATTTATAGGTGGGGAATCATTTGTACAGATTGTGAGCCAGATAAAAGCACCACTTCAGATTTCCATGTAGGTTTGATCTCATCATCTCCTAAGCTTTTAGAAGAGAATCTTGATGGACAAATACTGAGAAGAATTCAAAGGCTTGGGTATCACACAAGCTCTGGGGTTTGTTTGTTCGCTTGCATATCCTCTCTCTCGATTGGAGAATGAGGATTTGCATTCTTCTTTGCATGTTCCCTGTGTTTCTTCCTCATCCCCAGGGAAGTCAGTGCGTTTGTATCATAGAGATGGATATAGTTAAAATTAAGAAACATAGCATCTTAGCAACAAAGAGAAATAACACGCAGCATGTATATTACCTTACCACTTCATTAAGGAAATATGTAGACTAGCAAAGTTCTCAAATTATTTATTGGTTTTTGTTTTGGACAATGCCAAATGCCTGCCTGAATTTTTGTACCTGGTACTGTGAAACATGAGTAGTCTCAAATTCTGGTGTACCTAATTGAGGTCTTTGAGCACTAGCTAGTGTAATACTTTCTGATTCAGTATTGAACATACACTTGTATAAGGTCTTCCCAGCTTCCAATCCTTTCTTTCGGGTCTTCTTTATCCTTTTGTATGGGAGGGGAGCACAAGGAAAGTATTACCTTTATACAAAGTTGTTGCATTTTGACATTCAAAAAATCTGTGTGTATTTGATAGAACTCACATTTTTAAATTTTTTTACCTATTTGTTTTGAATTTAATTCACATTTTATTTGACATGAATGTTGATTTAAATTTTGTTACTTATTTATATTTATTACCCACTCAAAATACAAATAGGTAAAAGTTTATCCAATTTTTTGGTTTTGTCCAATTTATATATGAACAAATAAAAAACTGACATTAACATTAGTTGTTACAAATTCTAATATATTACCACCACCACATGAAAATATATTAACAGTCAGATAATCTCTCTATTTTTGTTTTGTGTGTTTGGAATATATATCTAAGGTTTCATAAGAAATACGAATAGTAACAAAATTAAAAGATATATTGAAAACGCACTAGCTGAACTTAATTGTTTGTTAATGACGTAGTAATATAACCTACTTTATATAATAATAATAATAATAATAATAATAAAAATAGTTAGGAAAGGAGATATGTAAACTGAAAGGTAGAAAAGTCTTTTGACACCTTTGGGTCCCATTTAGGTGGCCACAGGCCGCAGCATAATATTATTGAAATTTGAAAATTACAAGTAGCTTTAATTTCAGGCTATAGGTCCTTCTTATAAAACCCGCTCTTTTCCGTTTTTGACAGAGAGGGAGAAAAAAAAAATCTGATGGATCCAGACGCGGTGGCGAAGGCGTTCGTGGAGCACTACTACACCACCTTCGATGCAAATCGTTCCGGACTGGCGAATTTGTACCAGGAGACTTCCATGTTGAGCTTCGAAGGTCAAAAGATTCAAGGTTCCCAAAACATTGTTGCCAAGCTCACCAGCCTTCCCTTCCAGCAGTGCCAGCACAGCATCACCACCGTCGACTGTCAGCCCTCTGGCCCCGCGGGCGGCATGCTCGTCTTCGTCAGCGGCAATCTCCAACTCGCCGGCGAACAGCACGCCCTCAAATTTAGTCAGGTATATAATCCTCCAGCAGCTTCTATAGTGATTCATTGCTAGTTAGGGTTTTTTGACCCGCTGATCTGTTAATTATTGATCTGATTAATTTGATTTGTTAGTAGCTGCCTTATTTTGATCATTTGAAATTTTTTGATTGTGTTCTGCAAAAGTGTACTAGTATCACCCGTATAATATTGTTGTATAAATTGGAGCGTTGATTTTATTTGAGTGCAAATGAATTTTACTCTATACTATTGGAAATGTAACTTATATTGCTAAGTTTCTGATGGTTTTGATGTGGTATATGGCAACTCATTGATGATTTCAAATGTTTGTTCTACGCTCTATTGTTTGTGATTGATAATTATTGGCAGCAGATCTAAAGACTGCCCCTTGCCTTTTACTCCTTGTCCTCTGTAGTTGCCTGATCTAACCCAGTTCATATATGTTTTGTTTGAAACTTAGGAAAAAGGGAGAGAAACAAAAGGAAAAGGATAAGAAAATGAAACATAGAATAAGTTTAGAGCTTTGTCAACCTTCAGTTTAACTCAATTATATCATTACATTATTATTTTAAAAAGTATATATAGTTAGACTTTTGTTCATTAAGAGTTCAGTTTCTTTTCTCTCACGTTTTCTGAGTTCTAAACGTAACCTTGCACATCTCTGGCAATCTAATTTTTGGAACAATAAGTTTTAGTCACCTCTTCTTATTTTGTGCAAAGCAAGATGGTGGGGGGGGGGGGGGGATGTTTGATAATGGAACAACTAGGGATGCATTTCTTTCATTTCAAATGCATAAAAACTTCCTTTGTTCCTAACGTCCATTTTTGATTAAGTTTTGTTGCAAATTTTACTATATTTAGTAGTGTAGGCATGTTTAGTGGGTAAATTTTCTAAAATTTACTGAAAATCTTGCTAGATTTATAGACATTCTAGCGATTTGTTTACAGAGCTACCAATAATTTGTGTTGGGTTCATGAAATAATTCTCCAACAATTAATGTTTTACATTTATGGTATCTACTGGGACTTGTGATATAGTTTATAGGTGCATAAATACGTAAAGACCTATATTCTCTCTTGGTTACTATCAGTTCAATCTCTACTTGCAGCTGTTTTCATTCTTGGTCCTTAATTGCTATTATTTGGTTCAGGAGGCATTACGTAGTGGTAGTTAGTAAGACGAGCTAAGATCTTGTGTGTCGTGAAATAAGTTTGATTGATGCTCTGCACTTAACTGGAGACTTATTTTGATTAGGCCTTTTATTTAAAATAGTATCCACTCCACTCCTTAAAGAAATCTTGCAGAGAGTTTAATAAGTTCCTCCTTCGATATTTTTGTATTTTTCGAGTGGGTTTGTGGTTTCCCTATACTGGTTTATTTAAACATCGGTAGTATGTCTAGTTTATTATGTCTGGGATATGTAGCAATGTTACTCATGTTGATCAACCTTTTGACCCTCTTCTAAGTAGAATAGTTCAAGATTCAATTTTTGTTTGAAAGATTATTTTTATATTGTCGTCTTATTTGACTTTTCTAATTAGGCTTCTTGTCATCCATTGTGTCCCAGATGTTCCATCTGATGCCTACACCACAGGGAAGTTTTTATGTATTGAATGATATTTTCCGGTTGAACTATGCTTGAAGCTAGCGGACTAGAGGAAGTCAAAGAGTGGGGGACACATGTTACTTTAATTTTCGTTCAGTTCTTTACTTTTGAAATTGGAACTGGTGAGGTTTTCAGTTGGTTGTGTTTAATGATTAGTTCTGCCTTCTATTTTCCTGTCTATTGTTCAGGGATGGATTTGCTATTGATTGGATGAATTGATGAGAGACACTTGTTGTGTCTCTGTCACTGATGAAATGGGTGTGATATTTGAAAACCTTGCCTATTTACTTCTTTTTAGTTCCAAATTTTACATTTACTGAAGCATAGAGGGGTAATTTAACTCTTCTCTATTGTCAGATGTGGCCACAGTTTTCTTGATTATGTTATGCAATTAATTTTCAAAATTGTAGACTAGGCAAAAGAAAATGGGAAGAGGGGTGGGATTAGGGATGCCCTTTTGCATTGAAACTGCGGACATTCCTGTGTCCTGCTGTTAACCCATCTGCGGCTCTCCTTTCGGTTGCCCCTAATGGTGCTAAATGTTGAATTAGTTGCTCGGCTCCTTCCCACATGCTGTAGTGTAGAGTTCATGGAAGTAGTACAACATCTATATCCGTCTATTTTAGTTTTTTTATACAATTATTTTCTGTTTATCTTTGGCAATTCTTTCAGTTTATCAGTCTGTTTCATTTTTGCTGACGTTCACTTTCACTTTCACCTGTACAAGGGAGCTTTGCTAGATGAAGATGGTTCATCAATCGTTAGATACTTCATCTTTTAGACGTGTCCGGTCAAAGCCTGGTCAATTTTTGAATTATTAATTTTTTTTCAACCACTACAGACGCAAGAGTCCCACCATTCAATTTGTCATCCAAACGAGTGCTTGGATTATATAGGTAGATAACAGATACATTATATATATATATATATGGAGAAACAGATACATTAGTTTCAAACGGCTGCTAAAGCAGTTTCTGTTTTGAGACATCTACCTTCAAGCACAGAAAGAATTTCTTGTTTTGTAATGTACGTAACTGCAAGTGTGAAGAGTAGTTGAGCACAAGTGGGGGAGATAAAAAAAAATTCATCATCTCCGTGTATATTTGAATAGTAACAAATATACTTGCATTAGTGAGAGATTGAATAGCTTTAGTTTTCATCATTGCTGAAATCAAAAGCTGGCAATTCCATACGGGGAATCTTGAGACCTGGGAGGGAAGAAGGTTGAATAGGATTTTCCTTTGTAAATGAATGTTTTTCCCCATCGTTGGCTTTGATATTAGGGCCTTTTAGCACTTTTGTGATCATATTTTTTATTTTTTCCCAAAGATCTAGAAAAAAAAAAAAATAATAAAATAAAATTTAACATATGGGCGGCTCACTCCATCTTTAACTTTTTCCCCATCATTAGAGCACTTTTGTGACAACAGAGAGCTGCCATCCAACGGTAATAAATCTCCCGACTGAAAGAAGGCAATGTGTTATAAAATTCTGCCTTTTAACCTTCTATTTCTTCACCATCTATTCCAAAATCACCTGTTTAATGTATATGTAGCTTACAGCAGTTGGGAGGTTAGAATGCATGATCCAAAGCAATGTTTTATAGCTTAGATGTGATTATATATATCATATTTGATGGTGCAACTTGGACCTTGGTGATAATTCTAGCAACCATTAACTAATTGTACCGTATACAGAAACGAATACAAGAAAAAGCAGAAAATAGTAGTAACAAGAAGACAATAAAAAGACGGAAGAAATAACTACTTGGAGGAGCTGCTAACATACTCTGATCTGAATTGAAATCAAAATGTCGTTATCGTGAGAGAAATAGTAGGTCCGAAAACTGCAAGGGATCATTTCACATGTCCAAAAAATTTAAGAAAGATAGCTAAAATAAAGGGCACGAACTTCTGCTGCTACCGCCAATAACACATTTCCAAGAACTTGTCATAAAAGGAGGATTTTGGGAATATTATTTAGAATACTACTTTACATATATAGATTTATATTGCCTGGTTGGTACCTGAGAAAGCAATCGAGTGAGGAGGAGGAGGGGCTGCTCTTCTTCATTGTCATCATCGACCGCAATAATCATTTCCTCTTTTCTTCTTGCAATTGATCTCTAGGGAGGTCTGCTAACAGTTATGGGGGAAATGCTGATCTCCTTAAAATAACGTTACAGAAAATTATACTATATCCCCGTTGTATAAAATAAAATAAAATGGTATTACAGTATTTAAATTACAATCAAACCAAAATTTTTAAGTTAAAACTTTTATCGGTTCACATAATAACTAGTCTAGTACTTTATTCTGACAAACAGCTTTGACTATAATCAGTGAATGGAGGGGAAAGACTAAACAAACTTGAAACCTTATCTCCACCAACGGGGTGGATCTTTACCCTACTGTTTTATTTAGCACCCAAGTCTCATTCAATCATCAATCATTTACATATATACACATTACCAAATACATTTAAAAATTCTAATAATAGAAACTTTATAATAAACCTTTCACTTACAAGGGTTAATACTTGCTGTTGATTCAGAAGCCATAATATACAGACTATAAAAACTGAAATTGATAGACCATGAATATATTCTACCAAATAAAGAAGTTAGAATCGTCACATTGCTCATCTAAATCAAACTGGTATACGCCATCATTTTCCATATTGGACATGTCACCTTGAGAAGTCGGTGGCGGTGCTGCTTCACTTGCTGGGATGCCAAGTTCAGCCTGAAATATTTGTATTAGTTCAATGCAGGTATACATATCTTTATACTTGATCAAAAGAATCATACAAGTACTGTTTGATTATACAAGTAAAGAAGGTGGTATTAAGCAAAATATACAGTAAAAATAGCCTCAACAGCACTCTACCCTATCCCAACCAGAAGCTATGTACAAACGCCTTCTTTTTTGTTTTGATAATGTAGAACCTCAAATTTAAGAACCCTTGAATGCTCGAGTCAAAACCTAGGGACACCCCCACATTGAGTAATCAACAAGCAGCAGGATATGACGGTCAATTTTCCAAATGACAAGCCTCCTTAACACAATCCTTGGACATATGAGCAACTTCAACACATTATGTCACTGGTGGCTGGTATTGCTTCGGTAGGGTAGTATTGTCGGGAGATTAAAAAAGCACCAAAACTTAAAACACACAATTATGAATATGGTAGTTGCTTAGAAAAGCAAAGAAGCATTTGTTTATTTCTTTGACAAGTGTTCATTGATTCATTTGAGGGAACTAATATACCCCAAAGACCAGTGCAAATTCAAGATTCTTATTGTTGGCTGCCACCTTTGGAGTTTGGTGGTCGATTTTGGGCTAGATACTTCATTTTGGTTCAGTATGAGACTACATCATCTCAAGAATGTACCTATTTCTTTATTCGCTGCATAAAGCAACTTCTATGTACCACATGGATATGTAACACTAATTCATATAACATGGACAAGCCGCTGAGATTTAGAATTGAAGAGTTTAAGTTTTGAACTCGATAGATAAGATTGTGTACAGTAAAAGTTCAGTACCAATGTAAGGATTACCTTAGCTTGGCGATATTTTTCAAGCATGCGGCGATATTGTTGCCGTGCCTCTGGAGATTCAACCATTGACAGCACCCTTGACACAGCTTCATCAATAGCTACATCCACCTTTTGTTTACGAAACACCTTTAGAATGTCTTCATCTTCACTTTCATCAATTGATTCTAATTCAAGCCGGAATCCTCGGAGACCAATTCCTCTCCGGCGCCACCTTAGTACAACCTTCTCTAGAACACTAGTGGCCCAGCAGATTACCTTGTAATTTTTCCGAACCTGATGGCCTCTCACATGAGCCTGTCAAAAAAAGAGTCTTTATATGAGCATTAATGATGCAAATAATATTGTCTATTCTGATGCAAGTTCCAAAAGAAGGTTCAGAACTTGGGATTGGAGGGAAGAAGAAAGAAGCAAAATAACAGAAGCTAAGAAATCTTTGATTAAAACTGGCTATTGTGCCAAGTTTATGTGGACTAACACTAACAAGATTAGCGCATGACAGTATAAAAGTTGCAGTTCCAAAACCATATTATCTAGTAAAATAGCTTAAATTGCCAACACTATATTTGTAGCAGAATTTACCGAGGCTTTTGACACTAATGGTGTGTTGGGAGGTTTGACGGAAAGAAGAAAGGAGAGAGTCTAAAGCTTAAAGAAGGTTGTAAGTTGAATGTTGCTATAGGTTCCAGGTTAATGTTTTAGAATTGGGTGACTGGAAGGGCGCCAGACTGTCTAGGCAACCACTGAGCGCTTGGGTGGCCATGCAATGTTTGATCCGTTCTTAAAATCTCTCAAATCAGAGATATTGCCTGGCCACTTAAGTAGTCTGAGAGGCCTAGCGTCAGACACCATTTAGAAGGGTTAAGTACTTTGAAGTCACAAACTTACAAAATATCGAATCAGAGTATATGGTGCATGTTAATGAATATTAAAATGTTTGAAAGACCTTCGGTTTCCATATGCAAATATGCAAATATTTGCTGACTGAGAAGCAGGTTACCTGTATCTTCACGACCTTCTGGCGAATTGCAAGGAAGTCCTTCCGGCCTTTCAAACCACGATATTTCTTCTGGATAGATAAAGCAACTGCATTGGAATCATGTGCGTTCTTAAAAGCCAACTTCGATGCAGCTGAAAGCCCTGAACGTTGTTTGAAAGGAAACTGTACTCATCTCCGCCATCAATAGCAGTTGTAAAAGCAGTAGCTTCTTTCTGTTGCCTCCTCCTGAAAGAATGGGCACGAAAAGCAGATTGTATACGTGCAGCAGCCTGAGCTGCATTGCGGACTGCAGCTAAGGTGTCTTTAAGAGAAAGCTGATCCTCAGATGTAATAAGACTAGTGTTTGAGATACTATTTACAGTTCTTTCTGCTTCTACATCAGCAATGTTTTTAGACAGTTCACTTTCTGCTATTTTCAGGGATGAAAGATGACTAGTTAGCGACACCTCTGAAAGATAACCTGCAAGCCCCTTGTGTCCATGGGTGGCAGCAATGGATGCCGGCGGTTTACCAGTTGAATCTTGTGAAGTAGGATCAGTAACTGCCCCAGCTGAGGCACCACATGCTATGAGTGCAGCAACCATCTTCTTCCTAATAAAGGAAGAGCCTATTTAGTTCACAGGAAACTAGCATTGACAATGTAATTTTTTTCATTTTATCTGTACCCTGTAATCTTCACACAATCCCCTTTCCCTTTCAAAACACAACTCCAGTTCCATGGAATATATATATATATATATATATATATATATATATAACAAATGGTTGTGTGTGTGTGTGTGTGTATTCCAAAGTGTGTGTGTGGGTTACACCATAAATTCATAGATCTAATGTTCATAAAAACACATCTTACACTTACTCTTCTAACGTAGCGGCAAGGCGGCAAGGAAAAAGTTTTTACCAGCCTTAATAGAGGCAAGGAGAAATATCCTAAATACCCCACTTTTAGTTAAATTTAAATAGTTTCAATATATAAAATATTTCTTAAGTTTCTTAAGTAATAAAATTTAACATTGTCAATTATATTTAATGTATTTATTTTTATAAATATTTTCTTAAGTAATAAAATTTAACACTGTCAATTATATTTAATGTATTTATTTGTATAAAATACTTGTATAAATAATTTCTTAAGTAATATAATTTAACATTGTCAATTATTGTGATAATTTGATTATTTAAAATTTAAACTCTATATTATATCATACAATTTGATGTAATTAATATAAATTACATTAAAAATTAATATATTGAAACTATTTAAATCTAACTAAGGTGAGGGTATTTAGGACATTTCTCCTTACCTCTAGATGTGGGTAAAAAAAATCCATTGTAGTTACTCTTAGTAGCGGCAGATAAAGAAAAATTTCCTCTTGTTGCCATTCTTTTTAGCGACAGGCAATAAAAAATACCAATTTTGGGCCGTTCATATATGGATTAACGGTGTAAGATTTGTTTACTGAAATAATGTTCATAAAATGATCCATAACATGTATTTATTATGGATCCTTATAGGGCATATATCATCTATACTATTTGAAAACAAGAAGGAACGATCAGGATTAGAAACTTAAAATCGACGTCCGCTACTATTACTAGCGAACGGTAAAAAAAAACAATTAACGTCCGCTACTAATAATAGTGGACGCTAATCAGAATAAGAGTTTGACTTTACCAATAAATATTTAGGGTTTATTAACCAGAGTTTAGGGTTTATTAACTAGACTAAAATTCTAGCTAATAAAACCTAAACCCTAGTTAATAAACTCTAAACTCTAGTTAATAAACCCTAAACCATAATTATTAAACCCTAAACCATATTTATTGGTCAAGCCAAACCCTGACTCTAATTAGGGTCCACTACTATATAATAATATATATATATATAGGATAATATGTTTTTTTTTATCGTCTGCTACTACTAGTGATTTCATACGGTAAATAGTATTTCAATTTTTAATTCCTCATTCGTGGACTTTCTTCTTGTTTTCAATGGTATATGTGTATGCCTTATAAGGATCCATAGTACATGTTATGTATATCGTTTTTTGGGTGAAGAGGATTCGACGTACTCGTTATTGAATATTAAAACCATCAACACTTAAATTACTTAGATTATAAAACTTCTGTTCTAGATTAATATACTATAAATGATTATCCTATGCACCAAGCCACCAAATGGCTCTGATAGGGTGAAAAATCAGCATCACCGACAACACGAAGATAACCTTATCTATGGTAGAAAACAAAACCACCAACAGTAACGACATCAATGTTTTTGCAATCAGTATGGCAACGAAAAATAGAGAGAATTATTTTGTTTAAACTCCACAATTTATAATTGTAGCTCTGGATTATAATCATGGTAACAAAGACCACACTAATAATTCATAGGATCCAATAGCTCTAGTCACTTTTATAATAGTCACTACTATGACTGCAGTACAAGTACAAGACTACAAACGCCTACTTTCAAAATATTGCTCTTTGCATTACTGTCCCTCTTTTTCAAAACATTAGTACAAACAAGAGAAACTAATAAATTGAGCACGAAAAGGACTCGCAGCCCAAATGTTAGATATTCTACCTGGTAGATAGTTTTTTGTCTTCTTGTGAACTTGTTTTTGTCTTTATATATGTATGCAATTGGATCATTCGTCATAATTTTCCGATCTTAACAAGATATATTAACACACAACGATATTCTCCTCTCCTAGAAACGGCTAGATGTCACGCATTTGTTTTATGACAGGCAAAAACATGCAGCAAAAGTTTATTAAAAAGAGAACAATTTATGTAAGGAAATCAACAGATGTTTACTACCTTCCAAAACGTGCAGCCCAATGGAGAGCAGTCAAACCATTAATGTCACGGAAATCTACACTGAGTCCAGAATTCAGAATTGGGCTCAAGGCCCATTCAAACCCCAATCCAGCAACCATGTGTATTATACCTTGCTCTTTCTTGGACTAGGAACAGCCTTGAAGATCAGTTCCTTCATGCAATCTAGAAGAAAGCCATTGTTGCAACTTGTCTTTCAAAAGTTCTTGCAGAAGCCAATCTGTTGTGCTAGATGCCGTCCAGGTACCAATTAAAAGAGCATCAATAACTTGGCTCCATGAATCTTCACCAGCTTTGAATTTGTCCAACAGATTAATTCTTGATTCAGAACTTTCTCTTTTCTGCATTGGTGGATCGAATAGAAGCATCTGCACAAATCTAACTAGCAACAAGAGTTCTTCTGAATTCTTACTTGCTTCTGTTTCAGGCAAGTTGCTATGAGCCCAATTACTTGGATTGACACGGTATTCAAACTCTCTGACTTCACTACAGGATTCCCGATTGCCAGAGGTAATACACAGCATAACTTTTCCAGGTAAGTTAGCTGGGGAATGGCAACGGATTACACCTTTCTGAATAATCTGAATAGGAACTTCAATGTCACCGAACATACAGGTCCATTCACAATCTGATGGATCACATAAAAATGATCCAATAATGATAACCTGCAATGATGAAGACGAACTTGAGCTTTGAAAAATAACTTGGACTTCCACGAAACAACTGTTTGACCAAAGAAAGTTGCTAAAAGGAAAATGACACATAATATTTGTCTTATTCTAATAGACTACTATCATACATTTTAGAATAAAACATCTGGCCCGGCAAATCCTAGCTACATGCAATCATCAAAAGTGGACCCTCATCCAAAACTGAAGGTACCTGACCATATTTGTGGATATGTATGGACGTGTTGTATTAAAGCTTAAAAGTCTGATTTTGTGCTAAAGCTGTGATAGGAGTCTTATACTTATTGCTTATTCCCCAAAACATACAGACATAATATCTCTAGTTCTCCAACTGTAGAGACACTCATGAGTTGATATATCCCATATTGTTTTATGCATCCTTGGCTAAATTAGATTTTGGTGAGCAATTGTTTTCTTCACAGTGCCATTTCAAATTCTTCTCTATGGATTGAATTTAGTATGGAGTATATATTCAGTAAATAATCAAATTTGACCCATCTCAACCCTCGAGACAGATTTCTATTTTTGGATTTCATCTCAATTTGCAATCAACTATTCATAGGACATAGTGAAACATTTCAATAGACGAAAAATCAAAAGGATATGTGCCATATAATCTATAAGTAAGTTAATAGCACAACCACTTTTAGCTGGAACCCAACTAATGCAAATAACTCATTTCTTTTAAGGAGTAACTTTAAAACTTAATATTTCTTCCCGTACCTCCCTCTCTTTGACTCTGCTCTTATCTTATATCATTCAAGGGTCTAGAACAAGATTGGAACATTCTTGAAAAATAACTATATCCCAGCAGCAATCAAAAGCCTAGAACACGGTTGCACCAGTCCAGACGAACAATTATATCCTAGCAAGCCAGTTACATGGACTCAGGATCCTTGTCGAATGCGGAGAAGTGTCCGACATCGGACTCTTCTTTTGTTTTAAAAAAATACAGTCATACTATATTTGAGAAAATTATATTATGACTCTAAGATCATTATTGACTTTTTGAAGTCAACTTGAAATTGTTTTAAATTCAAAACTGACATAAATTCATTTAATTTGGGCATAAATTCATATAATAATGAATATTGCAAATTATCTAAAAAATATCTCCTCATGGGTTAAAGACAATTTTGGTACAATTTTTGTGGTTTATCCAATTTTTGGCCCTTTTTGAAAATTATTTATTTTTCAAAAAGAAATTGGTTCAATATCTCTACTTAGAAGTTGTGTCAAGCTAACAAATTAGGGACACAAAACCTTATTATATTATGAAACCACGTCCATCTTACCCAACTTCATCCCTATAATCAAACACTCCTACCTCTCTGTCTCTACCTATCTCTCTTACTTGAAGAATAACGGTCAAAAATCGACAAAAAAAAATTTTCTATTAATCTCCTTGGCACCAATATCAATATGTGATACGTTGATATCCATAAGATTTTAACTCTCCTCAACTCTCTCTAAAAATTTGCGCTTTGGGTGTTGACCAATTGGTTCTCATATTTTCAAGTACCATTGCAAAAAATGGCGAGCTATGACGAATTTTGAGGACTTCGATTGAAACAACAAAACGATTTCAAGTAGAATTTTGAAATCGATACTAGGATGATTCAACATCGTTTGTGAGGGATGAGTTGGACGATGGTAATATTATGTTTTAAGATTCTGGATGCAGAGACTCGATGGTAGTTGTTTTAAGAAATGGACTGGACTGTGTTGCATTGGTAGAGGAATCCTTCCGTTGAAAATTCCAAAATGATGAAAGGATAAACGTATATACATATTTATATTTACTAAAATACTCTATCAAATGATTAATGACGACCAGAATCTGTATTTTTTATACGAAATCAGAAAAATTGTTTTGAATTGATTCCATATTGACAAAATAATCAAATAATCAAATACTCAATGATCAAATCATTCACCACATACAGTCTGATAGTTCTTTTGAAGAGCTGATTAATCGAACGAGAATTAAGATAGAGTCGATGGAAGTTCTAACAAATGGAGTGGACTATGTTACATTGGTAGAGGAATCCTTCCATTGAAACTGACAAAAGGATTAAGGATAAATGTATAAATATACGTATACGTACTGAAATACTTTATGCAAACCGAATCTATATCTTTTATATGAAAATGGAAGAATTGTTGTGACTTGATTCCATATTAACGAAAGAATCGAATATTTATTGATCAAATTATTCAGCTCTGATAGTTCTCTTGAAGAACTGATTAATCGGACGAGAATAAAGATAGAGTCCCATTCTAAATGTCAATATTAGGCCTGCAAAAGAACAGAACCGTTCACGGACATGTTCGATTCGGTTCGAGTCAATTTGATTTACTTGTCGGGTCGAGTTCGCACATAGTATCACATTCGATTGCTCAATCGAACACGTTCGTGAACCATGTGATTCGATTTGACTTTGTTCGCGATCAATTTGGTTCGATTCAATTGCTTCACAAGTAGCTCGTGAGATACTCGAGCTCAAATTGTATTTCTTACATGTTTAATGCTTTTAAATTCTAAATACAAATAGTTGGTTATCTCATATTAAATTCTAAAGTTTGTCTTATCAATAATTGTTAAAAACGTCTTTTTATTTTTTTAATAATTGATTATAAATAAACATTTTTATTAAATAATTAATAAATAATAATGTGTACTTCTTCGCCTCTAATTTAATTAAAATAATTTTCATATTTTCATAAAATTTGTAAGATTGTTGGATTATTACAATTGACATCACTAATAATTTAATAAATTATAAGCCATGTCATAGTCACATAAATAAAGTCATTAATCATCATGCAATGACAATTTGACATTAATTAAAAAATGATACAATACAATTGCTTATATTTACATGAATTATTGAAATTGCCGAATCGAGATATAGTATCGAGACTTCACTAATAGTTATTGTACAATTACTATTGTATATTACATCAACTATCAAGTATCAACTATATAATTAAAAGTGCAAACTTGTTAAATTTTAACTTCTTCTAAGCAATCATTTTTGGTTTTGGATAAATGATGATTACAATATTTGACGTATTTTTTGCTTTAGTTCATGTAATGAGTTGATTCAAATGTTTTTTAACTTGATCAAGTTCAAATATGTTCATGAGTTGTTCGTAAACGAGTTTGTGTTCGTGAATTTTTAGATGTTCGTGAACATAATGATGTTCGACTATGTTCGCAAACTTGAGCATGTTCGCGAATAGTTAATGAACCGAACTAACACATGTGTGATGGTTCGATCATGTTATTCGAACATGTTCGAATTCGACTATTAGTGTTCAAGTTGAGTTCGAGTTCGAGTTCGTCAAAATTCGCAACAATGAAATTTATAGTAAGAGAAAAATCCGTCGACTTTAAACCCGTGAGTGTTCAAGTCCCTCTATCCCCAAAAAGCCCATTTGACTCCCTTTTATTATTCAGCCTTTTTTCGTTAGCACTTAAAACATTCGTTATCTTTCTCAGTTAGAGGAAGGATAAATTTTTTTTAAGAATAAGAAAAGACAAAATAAGTTGAAAGTGGATTAAAGAACTAAAATTAGGGCTATGATAAAGTCTCCAGATCAAATGGAGATGATAGTTTGTAAAGGTTCTAAAGTACAAAGAAAATTGAGTAATACCCTCTTTCGTAATAACATAACCAAACACGATGAGTCGATGACATATAAAAATCACATACAAATAATACCAATTATTAATTATCCCATACAATTAGAATAGGTAGTGTTAAAATTATTTTTCTAAATCACCCAACCAAACATGCTCTAAAGGTTTAAAACAAGGTTGCAAGAATCCAGACGAATAACTATATCCTAACAAGAATACCAAACAACACAAACTGGTGAAACAACACGAAATAACATAATGGCACATAACAACATAATGCACCTTTAAAGGGTTGCCCAAGGCTCAATTCACCAAAAAAGACACGACAAGAAAGATGAATAAGTTCACAGAATGACAAAAAAGCATTAATAAGATAGAAACAGGATAGTGGAGTATTTGATTAGTCTACAAACCACTAAAGGGAAGGTTTTTATTATAAACCTATAGCACAAATCATGAGAGAGCAAGCATGTGCATGTTAATTTCCTTTTTTATTGTGGTAGGGGATAGGGGATGAATTGATGAGCTAGGTATGATAGTTGATAATTATTGATAACTTGTGTGTGCCTTAATTATAAGCTGTAATTGATCAGGTGTACAAAAAGTAATATTTAAATCTGCCATGTCTATTAACTTGATGAGTAACAAAGATAAAAAAAAAATCAATTATTTTTGAACTTATATAGAATGATACCTTAGTAGCCTCATGGGCATAACCCCAATCTGGTGATATTTCATGAATTGAAAATTTCTGTTTTTGGCTGACAGTTAAACTTGAAGATGCTTCAAGAGGCATTCCAATCTGATCTTGCTCAAACACTGCCGTATAGTGATCAGAATTGGTGCAGTAGATATTTTTTGCGGGTGAAAACGCAGCAAAGCTGAAATCTTCGAGTTCTTGAGGCAGTAACATAGAAGCTGCCAATGTGATAAAGATGTAAGGGCTTTAAAATCGGAAGACTGGAAATTTCAGATTTACCACTAGGAGTTGGGAAACATTACAATTATTAGCGTTACTTCCACCAAAATTTATCCATTGCGAGCTTTCTTGCTCTTCCACTGGCTCCCTCCTTGATGGAGGTAGAGGTGTTTCCTGTTGAATGAATATATATGTTATCACAACCAAGGGAGACTGAGCCTTTCTGGATTGACCAAGTAAGGCATTCCCATCTACACCTATGTTATCCCAATGTATAGAAGTTGCATCTAGACAAGCTTTAGAATAATAGGAAGCTACAAAATAGAAGGATTATAGTATAAATGAGAATATGGAGCATGTGCTTCTGTAAATATGCTTGTATACACACAGTATTCTAAAAATCCCCGCCTAGGTCCGCCTAGGCCCCACCTAGGCGTTAGGCCCCTCCTTGGCGCCCCGCCTAGGTGCTAGGCCCCCGACACCTCACATAGGCCCAATGCGGCAAAAAAATCCTTCTAAAAAATTAGGCGGGGTCTAGGCGGAGAGTTTTTTTATTTTATTTTAATAACTACTCAAATCAGATATTGATATATTTATTTTTCTAATGATTTACCATATTCATAATACAGATTATAGCATATCAAATCACAACAAGAAGTGAACCATATCAAGTCAAAATGGATAATTTTATTATAGTTGTAATTTTTTGAACTTGTACCAACTTTAAATTATATAAATGATGATACATTTGTAATATTTAGTTTAATTCAATATAATTCTTAAATTTATGTTTAGTTTATAAAGTTTTAATATTGAATTAAATTCTTGAAATTTTAAATTTTATTATTTAATAGCAATAAAATAACAATCTTGTTTATGAATAAAATTAATACGTTAAAAATATGTTTGAACTTTGAACAATTGCATGTTTGTGTTTGAACTTTAACATTAACAATATGAATGCGTTTGAACTTTAAGCAAATGCCTTTATTATCTTTATCATAGGTTGTTTTGCTTTATATTATTATTTTGTTTGGATAAATGTAAGATAAAATATTAAAATTGGCTTACAATAAAAAATCCGCCTAGGCCCCCTAGGCGCTAGGCCCCCTCCGGCCGGCCGCCTCCCGCCAACATTGTATACACACGCATTTTTCATTTATTTTCTGCTATCAGCACAAAGCCATCAAAAAAACAAGTTTAACAATTCTTATCATCTATGTAATCACGATAGGACAGCTTTAAGTAGAAGCACGGTACAGAGAATATGCAGATTGCAGATTGAAAAGGCACAGATAATACAACAACATTTTCCTTACATTTCCATTCGACGTGTGTACATGCTTTTCTTGTGACTCAACACCTGCTGAATTGTTAAAGCAGTCTAGCATCTCATTCCAAATTGCAGTTTCTTTATTAACTGAAAAACCATCGACAAATGGTTGGCAGTAATGTTCTTTAATAAATCACCTACAATAAAGTCCCCATTAGCTCTTTTGCTTCATTTTTATCTTTTTAAAATCTGAAAAACAAAGGATATCACAACATTGTCTTTTATCCGAAACTATAAAGAAGGATATGGCAACAAGAAATTATAAATCTCTAGCTTACAATTATTATGTAGTGAACATTTCTTTTAGTTATTATTATTATTATAACACCTCATTTCCGCATCGAAACATGTGGGATTGATATGTATATAAGGTTCAAAACTACTACCAATAGTACCTTCAATCATGACTTAATGGGTGAGCCTTGATACATTATGAGTTGATTTGGACTCGGAATTCGACTTACAATTATTGTTGTTATATTATATTAAATTATATTAATAATAGTAGTAACACAAAACTCTCAACACTTGGTTACACCTTAGTCTACATGTATGAATCATTGATGCAGACAACAAATTAGTGAAACAATGACACACCATTTATAACCATGAATTAGTGAAAGCATGACACGCCTCTTATTTTGATAATAAAAGAAAGAGATAACAGAAATTAAAAAGAAAAATCATTTAAATACTACAACTTGGTGATATAAAACAATTAGGATAGAACCATAACGCACAAGCACATATAGAGTTTGAATGGGCAAGCAGATTATTTTCTCTTTGTTTCTTTCTGTTAAGAAATGGATAGAACTTTGTAAGCTCTAAGTTTTTTTCTTGTATTTCATTCAATCATTTCCCTTTCCAATTACTGATTAGGTCTTCCAAATGAAGAATCATAATACCAGCAGAAATGCTTGCACGCTGCTAGAAGGTCAAAGAAGTCCATAAACTTTATTATAAGTGAGCTGGAAACCGAAGTCCTGATGAATGGTGGCCACACTTCTCTGATTGTGCATGTTTGTCTTCCAATATTTCTTAAAAGATTCTACTAAGATATTTAAAAATGTATTGAACAGTTTGTAACTGGGAAACTTGATGTCTGTAGATACGTATTCCATGCTAAGCATCACTTACCCAGCATGCTTTGGAAATTTACAGCAAATGCACATATTGATGCAACATAAATAATGAAAAAAAAAATAAAAAAAAATACCACACACTAACTGATGATGCCATGAGAGCATCATCATTCATACCAAAGCATGGCACGCCATAACAGATCTCGCAACATTAATCACCAGATATTAAAGAGATCTAAGAGAAGCAAATAGCTTAACTGAAACAACACATTACCAGCTTGATTAGTTTTAAGAATCTACCAGATAAAACAACATTTATGCTGACCTTGCTTCACAAAAGCAAAAGACAAATGCATGTGTGTTTTCACAATTCTGAGCACCAAACAAAGGATAAAAACCTGAAAATCGCTGTGGCATAAGATAGTTTGAATCATCTTGCATCCCAGCAGAACTAGTAGAACTTTGATTATGTGCAATATATCCTGCATCATTTGAGTTTTCATTCTCATAGCAGTATGAACCAATTTCTTCCAAACTATCAGCGCCCAAACTTAACTGCTCCTCAAGCCTTCGCAATGCTTGATTAATTTCAAGCTCTGATGAATTATCAACCTCGCCAATTCTTTCTACTACTATGTCCGAGTGATTTATCCTATCATTCTTGATGACTACATCAGAACTAACTTCTATGGAGTCAGGACTAGATATACTCTGATATGGTTCTTGAAACTGACTAACTACAGCTGTAGAGCCTGGAACCTGTAGACTCTGAGTTAAAGTAGAACAAGAACCATGTGACAAAAGTAAACTGGATCCTCCACTGTGCCTCCCTTGAAACTGATATGCATGATTCAAATTGAAGCTTGTGTAATACTCCACAAGCTACATTTGTCAATGGTAGTAATAGAACCAATGAAAAGAAGTATCTATTGATAAACAAGTAGGTTGCTTAAAAACATCAATTGGGAATTAAATGAGCACAAGCATGATACCCGTGCAAGGCACGGGCAAGCATACATAATAGTTAATGAAACAATATAAATTCATTTGCTAACAATTGAATGTAAATATATGTATATTAATATAATCATGATTTGGATAATTGGACGTACCATTGATCTGGTTTTCATGAAAAGAGATGATTAGAAGACAAATTGCTGAAGGTTTGTCGTTGGTTTGTTGATCTCTGTTTTATCCTCTTCAGCTCTAAGTAATTTTCAACCTTCTTACAATCTAAATTGGAGATTATACGTGTTGATTGGGAAAATAAGAGTTTTGGGAAAGAATTACCCTTCGATTTTACGATCCAAATTGGAGAGTGACTCGTACAAACAAAGTCAACTCAGATTGTATTTGCACGTAAGTGAATTTAGACCAAAGCCAATTTAGTTCATTTAAATCGATAACTCGGTACCAACTCAGTAACTCAAGCCAAATTAAAAAAAAATATTACCCATTTGAATCATTAGTGGATCGCCTTTGCGCTTGTGATAGATAGGTATAGATTATTATCCACATATGATATTATTATCATCTTTTTGTTTTTTATTATTTTATAATATTTTGTTTTGCTGTATCAAATGATCTCATGATAAAATTAATAGACGAATATGATAGAAATTAAGAATGTGAATATCATTAATTATAATCCCTCTGTCTCACAGTAAGTATCATAATATTATATGTGGTTTTTTGATAATCAAAAAACTCCAAATTGAAGTGTACGCAATATATATATATATATATATATATATATATATATATATATATATATATATATATATATATATATATATATATTGATTGATATAGTAGTAGTATACACGAAGATGAAAGGGTAATATGCTTGAAGATAGTATGACTGATACATTGTTCAAGATAACTAATTATAATTATATTCATTGTATTTGAACATATATTATGTATTATTATTATTAAGTAATTTGTATTTGAAAATTTATAAGTTGATGACCAAATTACTCTTAGGATGACCAGCCAAATTATTTTTTCTCTTGGCTTGTTATATATTGTATTGATATGCACAACTCAAAGCCTACTCACTTATTAGGTGGAATTTAGAAAATCTAAGAACATGTGTCTACCATTATAGTCTATAGACAAATTACAGCATAAGTAGTCCACTAACAATTTTATATTATTTGTGTGGTATATATGTTTATTACTTAGACATGGGATTTCAGTGAGTTCTCAAAAGAGTATGCCCATGGAAATATTAGACTCTTGGGTTGTCAGGGTCATTCATGAAAACTTCTAGCCATGTGGCGTTTAATGCTAAATAGAACAACCAAACAATATCACTATTCCAATTGAAGCATTATGAAAGTAATGTAAAAAATATCTAGCATATTGGTTGATGAGAGGTTATGTAGTAAGAGGGTATCAATAAGTATAGTTATCATAGTTTTGGTTTCTAACCTCAGTTATATCCCTGTAATGAACGAGTACAATGTGCTCATATGCCCTGCCCACAAATGGAAAACAAAAATAAGCAAATGAGCATGATCTGATAAATAAAGAAACAAAAATGGAAAAGCCAATTTACTCCATCTTATGAATGATACAAATAGACAGCCAAAAGTACCATATGGAAGTACCAATGTGAACTGTATCTTTCTACCTTTCCTTAACAATTAGGTGCCACGTAAATCTTGAAAAGTCATACACCAATAACTAGTGGAAAACTTAAACAGCCAAGGGATGTAAGTAACTCACGGATCAAGCATCCAATAGCTTCGTCTCTGAAAATTGGGATTGGGATCTCCGTGCGCATAATAACAGTTTAAAGCTTCAGCATTTCCAACCTAGCCAAAAAGTAAGATATCTGGTGAAATTTCCTCCCATTAGGATTAAAAAAGGCATCATACGGAGACCATTCCACTTTGTACAAAATCAAAGTGCATCACCAGTGTACAGACATTAGCAGAGCATGATGGAGTCACAAGTTATTTTTCTGTTCGCACATGAAAACCTCTGGCACATGCTATCACTGAATATTTAACTGAAGTGTATAGTAGTTTGCAATATCCTGAGTGGATTAGTTTGAAATATTTGTGTCCACGATGACATGATGAACAGGGTGTACAGGGCATTTTCAGATCACTGACTATCAGGCACTTTCCAAACAAGACTGTGATCCAATGAAATATAAAAGAACACTAATCTACTTCACTTGAAGCTCACAGGCTTCCTTCCACAATTATTCATATTGGAAGAGTAAAATATCAATCATTAAGAAGTCATTACGGATGTGAAATTGTTTTTTATAGTAGTATTTGCCCTCCACACAGAAAGAAATTGTTTTGAATATAAAAATTGATCTGTAAAGTCCAATTAACATGGCTCCCATCATATCATTTACAGAGTAAGCATCATAACATGTACCAAATCCTGATCTGAGGTCATATTAATCCATATTGGAGGGAACATAGAATTACAAAAAGTAAAGGGATAGCATGATTTTTATATCTGTACACAAAGTCAAACATCATTTAAACATTTAACTTCATTTACTCCTAAGACAAACAGATCAGAGTACTAAATGTGAAGAATGGAGTAACCTTAAGCCTTTCATGTGCTTCTCCAACAGTTTTTCCATCCTTCTTCCTACGCCAACTATGACCATCTTTACGGAAAAATTTCATAACTGATTCAACCACTCTCAATCATCTGCATATCCTTTATGTCAGCTTGCTGTGTAATGCTACATACTGTAAGGTTATGTTAATTATCAGAGGTATGCATCCAATGTTTTTAATTCTATAGAATCAATTAAACTCAAATTTATAATGTCATATGCTCGTTAAAAAATCAACGAAGTATATGAATCAAACACTAGTTATACAGGCCCAAAAACAATGCAGTTGAAATTTCGAATTGAACATTTTTTATATATAAAAAATGTCTCTTACCTGACTGCATAATTTTGGTGATCAAAACAAAATTAAACTCTTGAAAAAATGTGGAAAAAGCAATTCACTTGATTCCATCCGTATTTGGTGTTGATTCTTCAGTGCTCTGTTCATCAGAATTTATTTTGGACTCCACTGTACAGGAGTACGGTCGCAACTCGCAACCTAACAAATAATTGGGTGGCACCAGAGAAATCACGTGTGGATGATCGAAGGTTCTGCCGGTAGAACAAAGGGCTCGGCAAAATTACGCAGGAAGAGGGATGGAGGGAGAAAGAAAGAGGGAGAGAGGAGAAAAGAAGACCGTAGTTATGAGTTGAGAAGACGGCTATCTTGTAGTGCTGGTGCTGGGTCTTCGTAAGTCCTTTCCGATACGACCAGGATAACAAAAACAACACCGCCAGTAGATGGATATACATACACTATTGAGTGCTGATCTTTTATTGGTAATATTAGCATTATAGAGATTATTATAATTAATGATAAAACAAAAAAATTATTTTTAAAATATTTATTATTCTTTAACATTGGTTAAAATACTACATAATACTAGCGCATGATAGATTTTAAAATAACTATAAATAAAAAGTAAGCGCATTTTATAATTTAAAATATAAATATATTTTTTAAAATTAGAAAAAATAAATAGAGTATATAACTCAAAAATGTTTTCGGCAAAACAAAATTCAATTAAAAACTAGAATGATCAACGTTACCGGGACTTAACATGTAAATATTAGAATGTTAAAGGTGAGAAATCATTTTGATAATAGTATTTTATAAATATATATGTATGGAAATATGGAAATGGTTAGCATGAAATTTATTTTTGAATAAGTTGGTTAATTGCAAAAAAAGATTGACATTACGCAGCGAAGTTCTTTTTATTATATATTCTATTGAATAATTGACCAATTTATTAAAAAATAAACTTCACACTAACCGGAACGGTAAAATATATTGTTTTATTTTACATTTATCTTTAATAATAAATAAATTATTAATTAATAGGTTTAAGATGATAATAAGAATAAATTCAAAGATATTGAAATATTTTATACTATTATTCTTAAAAAATAAATAAAATCTCTTGTAATATCAAAAAATTTACATATGAGAGTACTCTTTGAATGATCAACAGGATTAAATGGTTAAGAGATTAAGGGCACACCGTGACTTATTTTAAAATAATTTATAAATTAAAAATTTAAAAGTTAAAATGACTCGTAAGTTAAAATAAATTGTAAAGATTATTAAAATAATGACAAAAAAATACTATTTACATTTGGTTAGACCTGTTTATTTTAAAATAAAGTATAATTTATTTTTTGAGAAATAGAAAATTTGACTGTTACTTCTTAAACTCTACTTATAAGTTAATTTTAAACTTAAAAAATAAGTCACATAATAACACAAACAATAAGAAATTTATTTATAAGATGGTCACACCAACTAAAAAGCAATTGTTGAATCTGCCCTAAATATCTTATCAGAGGTGCAGACGGAATGTGGGCGAGTGGTTTTAAATAAGGGTGGATCTAGCCTTGAGGCAGAGCCGCTGAGGGGTCAATTGAATTTTCAGGAGTTGGTTTTTTTAATTATTTTTAAATTTATAAGGTGTTTAATGAAAATAAAAAATTTAGATTAACATGTTTTAAATTTTTGCTATTTTTTTATAAGTATTATTTAATAACTTACATTGAAAATTTTCAATGAGACTATCATTAGAATAATTTCAAGTAATAAAATTTAAAAAAATATTATTATAAATAATATTTTAACAATATTATTTAATTTTGTAATTTATTTTAGAGGATATAGGAGGTGAGAGGGACACCTCATGTCTCTTTCAATAACAATATTTTAAAAAATTACTTATAAAACATCATTTTGTAGGGAAGAAAGTGTATAAATTAAACGACATCCTCCTCTGTTTTGCCTTTATTTATTTTAGTATTTGTTTGTAGATTTTTAATTTAAAAAAAGCTGACCTCACTAAACTAAGGGCCGGATCCTCCTAAGTCCTAACCTATGGTTTTAGTAATTAATAGAGCTAGGAAATTGGTGAAGTATAATTGCACAACTATGAGCGACCAATTCCACATGGCTAAACAAAACCATAGCATGATCTGATCGATCGAGAGAATAAATTCAAAAAGCTGGAAGCTAAGAGCATTAATTAATTAATTATTAGGAAGGGAAGAGAAGAAGAAAAGGAGGAATCCACAAGTAGCTTCATCTTCTCAACTCCGTCGCGTCCCACAAACAAATTAAGCACATGCAAATCCATCTATAGCGAGCTGGAGCTACTTTATTAGTTTAATTAATTAATTAGTCTCCGTCAACTTTCTTTCTTCTTTTTATTTATTTGTAATTCCAATTCTACCCCCTCTTCTAATATATATCTCCTTTTAAATTCGACCTCTCATTTCGCTTCTAGCTCTTATCGTTTAATCAACAATTTCTCTCTAGCTATACATCATACATACATTATACATATATATATATATATATAGAGAGAGAGAGAGAGAGAGAGAGAGAGAAGTGATCGGTCGGTGGTAAAATTAGTAGTAATAATTAAGTAGACGAAGATGTCGGACTGGGGACCAGTATTGGTGGCGGCAGTGCTGTTCGTGCTGTTATCGCCGGGACTGTTATTTCAAGTACCAGGACGGCATGGATGCGTTGAGTTTGGCAACTTCCACACCAGCGGTGCTGCCATCATGGTTCATGCCTTGCTCTACTTTGCGCTCCTTTGCGTCTTCTTTATCGCTATCAAAGTTCACCTCTATCTTGGTTAATTAATTAATCTGTACGTTATTTGATGAATTTTGTTTTATAAATGCAAATTAATTAATAATGTCAATCGTGGTTTTATACATCTTAAAGAAAAGAAAATGATTATTGATATTTGTTTTTGAATGGAAATAATTAATATACTAGTAACATTCTCCCTACCTAACAGATTCACAAGGAATGTTTGATTAGTAATTAATTAGGTGTATAATTAAATCCATACATATCTATGGAAAAATAATTTTGAATCGTCAAATAAGATTGAAAGGTGGTGGTTACTTAAAACTAATTTACACTGATGAATCAATATATAATAAATCAGTATCTCCAGTAATGCTTAGCCTAGCCTCTTCACACATGTCCCTGCCGTAGTGGGTTAACGGCCTGTTAGAGAGAACAATGTTACCAACGGAGTAAATAGTCCTTATATATATATATATATATATATATATATATATATATATATCTGGTTGCCCAAATACCCCGCCCAGCTCCCTCAACAGCAGCAAGTCCGTCATACAAACGAGCCTCCCTTCCTGCCTAAGATTGGTTAGGCGGTTTTAATGTCAGTTCAGATGTTATTGATCTACGCAATTATCAAAAAAACATGTGGCTTATGAATATGAGGCAGCCAATACATCTGGTAAAAGCAAACGTGACATGAAAGTGACTTAAATTACGGTTCTTTACACTATTATACAACCATTAAAAAATTATTAATTTAATAAAATTAATAAAACACAGAACAAAATAGATGCCCAAGTTAATTAAACTTCAAGGCTTTCACAATAAAAGCAGCTATAAAATACTAGTAATAAAGAAGGTACCCTTGTTATACAACATACTTATCAGTCTACATGATCTTTCGTTTCGTTCGTTGGAGTACGAAGTAAAATAAACAAATGAGATCCTTCTCACACAGATAGTAAAAGATTTTCACATTCATATTAGAGTGGACTTGATTAAAACACCAAATTTTATAGCACAATTTTAAGTTGAATAGACATAAATTATTTTATAAATATTTTATAAATTGCTGATGTGATATACTCCACCTCATCATATTGTCATGTGGAGACGAAGATTACATTGAAACAATTTATTGATCAATATAATAAAATAAAATATGTCACATCAACAATTTGTAAAATATTTAACATTACTCTTTGTCAATATTTATTAACTTATAACTAATTACATGATTAATTTGGAATAACTTACTCCGCGACAGCAACACAAACACACTTTCGGTGACCTGTAATAAATGATCCTATATTTTTATATACTAATAATTTTTTTTACACAAAAGTAAGACCCATTTGTTTATCACGTGAGAGAACTATGCTGAAATATGGTTTCCATTTTCGTACGAAAACAAATAAAAGAGGGATAGATCAGAATTTTGACAGATAGAGAATGCACATGCATGCATCATTAGCAGCATGAAGGTCCATGGTGGTGCCACGTATGTTGGGTGAAGAATTATGTCACTTTATTTATTCCTCTCTCTATATATGTATAGGCTGTACGTGGCTGAACACTATACCTTGCTCATCACTCAGTTGATGATTCTTTACTTGACGCATTCCATATTCCCATCGCCAGCTAATTAAAGCAGCTACAACTTTATTAATTTCTCTCTCTCTCACACATATGTATATACATATATAGAGATCGATCC